>CAUZXS010003757.1:112500-245000 GCA_963585895.1 Sepioteuthis lessoniana | reverse complement strand
CTTCAGTGTGGCTAGACACGTAGGAAGCTCGAAGCCGGGATCGAAACCCATCCAACTTTACGTTAGACTAAGTCTCCGACCGCTCGGCCAACAAGAGTACCACGTTGGCTAAGGGAATTTTTAAGGTATTTATGTAGCAACAGCAGCAGCGTCCGTTTGTTTACATTTTTATACCATATCGGCTATCAGAGTGCTAATTTTATGTTTGACTACAGATTTACTGAAGCTGGGCAGAGTCAATTTGCACCTCTTTGTAAAAAACCGAGAAGCGATGGATTTAAGAATAAATGACCGTTACCTTTACACTTAAAATGGCTGCAGATAAACTCATTGAAGCCTTCACAGATACAACGATTGCAGGTATCTATTTTGTATTTCTCTCCTTTAAGGAATATTCTGCCACGGTGTCTGCATATATTTTTATGTAAGGGAGCTGAAAAGAAGAAAATCAGGTTTATTGACTAAAAATGGTGGTTGGTTGTTCGACTGGTTTGACGGCATATTGTTGTGTATCACCTACCTTTTCAGCATAATGAGCTAGGCCATCTACCATATATGGCAGTAGCTCTAATACCAGGACTTCAGTCCAGTTCAGATCAGTCTGAGATCAGTCTACAAGTCAGACCAGAAGAGCCGTTCCTATTGTTGAAGTATATCATTACTCTATCACTAATGTGTTCTTATTACTAACAGTCTCTCTCTTGTAAATAATCTTTCCTGTAAATATAACTATTTCCCTCACATATCGTGGTTTGTCTTATTACTACTACTTGTGTTCACTAACCAGAACACAACACATATCAACCCTTGACTGCTGTGGACCAGCCTATCATACCTTTTCCTTATCTGTTGGAAAATTCGTCCATGAATACATATCTATGGCTGGTTAGAGAAGTGTGGGAGGTTATATTGTGTTTTTAATATTTAATTCCCATTTTGTAGCAGTATATCTAATTTGTTTTTATATGTGGTTGCGTATTCTCATTAGTCGGGAGGTTGCCATTTATAGCGATGGGGATAACATTATTATCATATTTACCAACTCCTCCGCTCGGGCAGGATATGACACAAGGTCAATTTTTAAGCGGAGTTTAACAGGTTTGACTTCAGAGTTTTCCTTCTCCTAGATTAGTTGCCTCACCAAGGTTGAAGAACCTAGTCTACCCTACTATTTACCCATAGCTGGAGGGAGAATATTTGGATTCATACCTTTCCTAAGGTATATGAAATGTAATCAGGCTCGTCCAGGATTTGAACTCGTGTCGCCGTGTCCATTTCCTACGACGATAACCATTACACTACCATTATTGTTGTTGGTTTTTTGGCTTAAGGTTTAAGTTGGTTTTATGTTGGTTGCGTTGGTATTTCGTTGGTTGTTATCCCCTCGCTAAATGTTGATGGAATATAAAGGTAGTGGAGAAGAACGGTGACGTCGTTAGGCTTTAAAGGAAGGTTTAATGGCAGCATGAAGTAAAGGGTTTTACGCTGGTATGCTGCAAGGCTCGTAGTAAGGAAAGAAGGTAGGAAGTTGTTAAAGTGTATCATCTAATTTGTTTTTAACTAGAATCCCTTGATCTAGAAGAATAGACCGAAGGGATCGATGAACTAGATGGCTCTCCTCATAATGGTTGATGCGGCAACTGCTATTCAGGAACAGACGTTAATACGTCCGTTCCCTTTGGGGATTTCTGAGCGAGAGACAGATTCGCTGGCTCTCTTTAATTTTTGGTGCTGCTAGGAAATATGATTCGGTCTGAATAGGACAGGTCATCCTGATTGGGTGAAAATGTTCAGCCACTCTAATGGTCAAATTAAATTACACGCCAAACAAAAATTCAAGTTTCTTTCTGCTACAGAAGTAAGACAATCGTTAGAACAGTCAGACATTACGAGTAATAATAATAATAATAATACTACGGTGATACCAATGCTATGGAGGCAATCAGTCGTACCTTTTGGAGACCGAGTGTGAATCGTCCAAGCACTCTGCTACTACAACGATATATTCATATATCGATACAATCTAGATCCTGGTGTACAAAAAAACCGAAGTCAGTTCTTTAGCTCTGGGGAACTATTCCCATGTTAAATCTGACCGGTAAGGTTCCATCAAATGGATCAAATCTATTGGCTCGAAAATTATTATTATTTGATAGGAATACTTGAAATCATACAACTGTGTGCAAATTATTTACATTAGTTTGTTTGTATTTTATGGTATATCAGCCTTTATAGGTTATCTAATGCCCAATTCATTTTTATACAAATAAACAGTTCTATTTCAAACAATTCATTTTAGCATAAGTACACATTTTAATTATCAAAAACAGTTCTATTTCAAGCAATTGAGTTTAGTCAAACAGTTCTAATTCAAATAATTCAGTTTAGTATTAGTATAGTTATTGTTTACACACAGTTAAATGACAAAACAGTTCTACTTAAAACAATTCAGTTTAGTGTAAGTACAGTTTCAATGTCAAAAACAGTTCTTTTTTAAATAATTCGGTTTAGCATACAAAACAGTTCCATTTCAAACTATTCAGTTCAACATAAGTATGTAGTTTACATGTCAAAAGAGTTCTATTGCATGCAATTCAGTTTAGCATTAGTACACAGTTTAGGTCTATTTGACACACAGAGGTGCTACCCTCCGGGCCAGAGTGGATCTGAGAGCGGTATCAATGAAGGGGTACTCCGCATTCCCCAAAGCTCCAGTATTACTGGAACCTCACCATCAGATTGTTTAGTGTCAGAGATGTAGTCGGTGTATTCTACAGCCCCAATATTTACATTAGATTTGAAGCAATATAGCTGTGTCCAAATAAATTATTATTTTACTATTAGATAGGAATATTCACTTGAAAGTATATAATGGTGTATAAAACATTAGTATTAGATGAAAATACTTTAAACTATATAACTGTGAGTAAATTATTTGTATTACGAATAGTTACGAAAAGCTATAATTATTTATAAATGATTTTTATCATTAGTTACTTGAAACTATCTAATTGCTAAGTACTGATTTTGGCGTCAAATAACCCAACAAGATTTGAGAATTAATTTTTATTTTATTTATTGCGGACTTTTTGTCCTCATCTAAGTAGTTTTTTTTTTTTTTTTTTTTTTTTTTGTTTCTTCTTTCACTACGTTTCGGCCAAATTTCACCTCTGGCCTTCTTCAGGTGATTTGTCAAGCTGTAAAACCAACCAACTAACTGTATATATGTGCAATTGTGTGTTCGTGTATGTGTGTTCGTGTGTGTGTGTGTATGTGTGTGCACGCACGTTATTTTGACCAATTCTGATTCGGGAAGTCAAAAAAAAAAAAAAAAGAAAAAGAAATCGGTAGACGATAAAAAAGGCAAAGAGAAAGGATATATATATATATATATATATATATATATATATATATATATATATATATATATATAAACAAAAAAAAAACCCTGAAAAAACAAACAAACAATAAATAAATAAAAACAAACAAACCAAGAAATTAATATCTGTTCATATCATTTTTGTAAATTCACATTCGAAAATATAATCGACTTACCCGCAAACAAAGAGATAAGCAAGCAACATACGATAAATGTTCGGATCATGGCGAAGGTACTACGAGACAAAAACTGTTTCAAGACAGAGTCTGTTATGAAGCTAAAAGTAGTATGGGACTCATAAGATCCTCTTTGCTTGTTCGTGTAATATTGACCTTGTTGCAGCTGTTCTATGCAATCCATCAGAGTCGGAGAAAAATTCATATTTCAAATCACGCAATCATTTAAATTTTCAGTGGAATGAAAAATTGGTTAAATTCGTTGTTCAGTTTTTCATGTTTTGTAACAGAGAAGAAAGATATTTATGAGGAAGTTTTATTCTTCTATGCGTGTGGCTTCTTACTGAAGTTTCTTAGTATAATGGGACGCTTGTGCATATTCTTTTGATTTGGTTTGGTTTGTTTTCTTTGTTTAATGGCATATCAACCTTTGTAGGTTATTTAATGCCAAAGCCATTCTCCAAGAAGAACAGTAGTGGTACTATTTAACCCATAGCTGGGAGGATAAGGGGGTTCATACCTTTCCCAAGGGTATTTATCCGAAAGTGAACATAATAGCGTGACTGGAGTACGAACTCGCGTACTACGATTCCGCAGTCCATCGCTTCAAACCATTACACCACGAGGACACCCCCTTATTTATACATATATATCAACTATATATGAATAGTTTTTGGCAACATTATTTTTAAACGAGCAAGAGCTCATTTGTTTGTACACGGTTAAATGGTTCCATTACACCACGAGGACACCCCTAATTTGATTTGGTTTTATGGTATATCAATAAAGGGTTACTTAATGCCAAATCGAGTTTATACAAATATATTAGATATATATGATTTGTGCATATAAGTATACAAAGTTAAATTGTTCCAAGTATTGCTATGTATCGGACATTGGCATGATGGTTAGAGTGTTTGCCAATGGCCCGGGAGACCTGGGTTCAATCTCAAGTCGAGTCATACCAAAGACTCAAAAAATGGTACTTGATGCCTCCTTGCTTAACACTCAGCCTTATAAGGTACGGATCGAGGGTAAAGTGGAGCAATCCAGAGAAAGGAGTAACGCCCTCCCCTACACCTTGGTGTAGTAACTATCGAAAAGGGAGCCTACGGGTCGCCCTCGACTAAAGGGAGACAACTTTACTTTACTTATTGCTATATATCACTAACGATTCAATTAAAAATCTGTCATTTGTTAGCACACAGTTAACTGATCAAAAAGTTCTATTTCTAATAATTCAATTTCGCATCAATCATTTGTTTGCACTCAGTTTAAATGTCAAGCACTTCTATTTGACCCATTTATCGGACCCTTATCAGTTGCTATCACTCCGGGGCCAGAGTGAACCTGGGTGCGATGGTAATGAAGAGGTACTTCTGTAGTATATTGACCTCTGACCCGGCCAAACATACCATTTCAAAGACGGCAGAAGTGCATATTCCATTGGCGTGGGCGAGCTTGGCTGACAATATGGGACAGGGTTAAAATCCCATGGTACAGTCACAAACTGATGCACCGGAAAAGAGTGGCCGTTGAACTGCATGACAGTTATTTCCGCTCGATGACGATCAAACATTCCAAAGACGGCGGAAGTGCATATTCCGATGGCCAGTTATGGGGAGATATTGAGTGTACGTTGAACTATTATATAACTGAGTGCACAAGAAATTCAATCAGTTGGAGACAAGATGCGGTAGAGAAAGCCAACATCCAGCAGAGTGAGCCCTCAGGCCCCTGATTAATCAGTTTGGAGATCAGACGATTTGGAGAGAAGATGCTGGGATGGGAACATGTCCCAGAGAGGCTGGGCCCCCAGGTCCCCGATTAAGCAGCCCAGGAGAACGGGAAAGAAACGCGGTTATGGCCAATAGAGTGGGGGTCAATATGTTGCAGTTCTGTTCGGTCTCCAACTCCCTCTCACACAAAACCCTTTCAAATAAAGTGAGAGATATATTTTTCTAAAAGACTGTGTCGCTCGTTATTATTGTGTCGTTGTGATGATTTCGCATGCATATGTGTTTGTATGGTTGGTCATGCTATACAACACTCCTTATTGTTTAAAGCTACAGTATTACTGGAGCCTCACCATCAGATTCTTTAATGTTATATGCAAGACACTCATTAGGAGGTTTTATTCCTCTGCAGAGATGCAGTATTTACCCAACCCCTTAACCACAGGCATGATGCGACCCAAGGTCAGTTTCTAAGTGGAGTAACGTAGATTTGAATTTACCATTTTCCATCTCGTAGACCGATAGCCCTGAAAAGGCCAAGTAGTCCAGTCTACCCTACAGATACTTATAGTTGGGAGAAGACGAGATGGATTTATGTCTTTCCTAAGAGTATTTGTGAGAAGAGAAATACTTGCAGCTTCACCCAGGATTTGAACTCTGGCCACCGTGTTTATCTTCTACGACGATAACCGTTATATCATGTGCCCCAAGTATTTGGTGGAACTAAACGCAAACATTTGTTATTTAGCAGAATTTTCTTTTTATCTGATTGAAGATTTTATTTTTCCGTAAATATATATCACTGATCCATAGAAATACATGTATGTAAGTCTCTTTTCAGACAGAGGTCCAGGTTTATTTGTTTAACGGCGTATCAACCCATCATGTGTTATTTAATACCGAAGTTTGATTCATTTGTAAATGAATTTAGAATTTAATTTTTTAGTTTCTTTGTTTAATGGCATATCAACCTTCGTGGGCTATTTAATATCAAAGCTATCATTGTAGAAGGACTGTTGTGGTATTATTTAACCTACTGCTAGGGTGGGGGGCATAAGGAGTTTCATGTCTTTAGCACGGCTATTAGTCAGAAAGAGAGCATAATAGCGGTTCTAGGGTTTGATTCACTTACCCTAAAATCGTAGTCCAGCACGTTAGCCAAATACCCCACGGGAACTTCTTACATTTTAAATTTAAAAAATCAGATAAATTTAATGATTTGGTCTCACTTCATTTTTGATCACACCTTGTCTATGCTCTCTGTCTCGTATGAGTGTAGTATCTGTTCGCTCTACTTAGTATTTCTATGTTAGTTTTGCCCTATTGTTCAGTCTGAATACTTTTTGATCACACCTTCAAATCAGATTGCATTATCGCATTATACTAAGAAATTATAACCTAAAAAACAAAAACCAAGACTTAAAAAAAATTTAAAAAGAAAATTAAAGATCATGAAAATATATTCATTATCCATGATAATATTTTTTTGGTATTCACTATGACGATTCTTTTACCCAAAACAGACAACTTCAACAGAACAGAATTTTATTGGAGACCAGACATTAAATTAATTTTTCAATGAAATATTTAATGAATTTTTGAAAAAATTCAATAATGCATTTGCTTTAGTCCCTTCCAAGTCTAATTTTTCATTTTTGGTTTGGTTTCTTTGTTTATTGGTATATCAACTTTCGTGGGTTATTTAATTCCAAAGCCATCCCAACCAAACCAAACCAAACCAATTATCACTCATGATTATATTACATAGTTCTTTAGTGTAACATTTGTCATCATGAGAAACAGAATCGGCAGCCCGGGTTCAAAACCGGCACCAAACTATTTGCATTTCACTTTATGCTAATTCCCTTAAAAGACCATCTGCCCCTTAAAGTCCATCTGTTTTCACCCCAGCTATGGGTAAATTGCTGAGAAAACTGAGTTCTTAATCCTTGGTTAGGCCTCTAGTATTGGAGAAGGACTTCAAACCAGGTTTCATCATCATCATCATCATCATGTCGCGCTGGTAGCACGAATATCCCTGACCCTCTCTCGCCACTCCTCCCTATCGTTCATCGCCCGAGGCAGGTCTTCTGGACAACATCCAGTATCCTCGCATAGCTGTTGAATGTATGTTCGTGCTGGTCGTCCTGCTTTTGCACGGCCATGTGTGGGGGTTCATAAGAGTACATCTCTTATGAGTTCGTCCCTGCTTCTCCAGCAGTGTCCTGCATGTCTGGTTCGTCTAACTTGAATAGTTTTCGTGATAGGAGACAGGTGGCCGTACAGTTGGTGTCTTGTGGGGTGTTGCCGCCAGGACTTGTTCAAGATTGCACGCAGCATTCTTGTGTAATTGCCGTCTAGCTTCTTCTCCAGCCGTTTTGTTAGTGTCCATGTAGTGCACCCATATAGCAGTATCGATGCGACCGCTGCCTGGAAGAAACTGCGTTTCATTTTATCGGTTAGGTCTGATTTCCATATAATCGATAGCCTATTGATAGCTGTCCATGCTTTCGTTAACCTCGTGTCGATGTCCTTTTTGGTTGATTCGACGCTGCTTCCTAGGTAAGTGAATTTGTCTACTAGTTTAAGAGGGGTTCCGTCTAGAGTGGAGATGTCCCCCGTTTGATTATAGCACATATATTCCGTTTTGTGTGCATTAACATAGAGGCCTATGCCTGCTGCTGCTCGTTCCAAACTATGCAGTAGTGTTTCGGCTTGGTCGGGTGTATTTGCCAGTATCGCTATGTCATCGGCGTAGTCGGCGTCGGTAATTGTTTTTGCGGGGTACCTTCTGCTTCTTTTCTTCGTCAGCTCGAAGCCATTCTCTCTGATTTTGTCAATCGATGTTCTAAGTACATAGTCTAGACAAATGATAAAGAGGTACGGAGCCAGCGTGTCCCCTTGTAGTACTCCTGCTACAATGTCAAAGTATTCTGTGTCTCCATCTGATGATCGTACTTTTACATTGGTGTTTCTATAGAGAATCGTTATTGCTGCTACGGTTTCTTTAGGTATGCCGTACGCTAGTAGGATTTGTTCCATCGTTCCTCTGTGAATGGAATCGAAGGCCTTGGTAAAGTCGACAAATATTAATGTCGCTTGTAGGTTTTTTGCCCGTACACCTTCAAGGATTCTACAGATGGTTAATATTTGTGAGGTCGTGGATCTATTTCTTCGGAAGCCATTTTGGTTTTTCCTAAGTATGTTGTCGATATTGCGTTCTAGTAGGGCATTGTAAATTTTGGCTGTTATGGATGTAAGTGTTATGCCTCGGTAGTTTTTGGCTAATCCGAGGTCCCCCTTTTTAGGGAAGGGGAGTATGCATCCCTTCATCCATCTATCTATCGGATTTTGATTGTATACTGCGTTGCAGTGTCGGAGCAGTATGTCGTCGAATTGTCTGGTTTTCCATACTTCTTGGGGAATCTCGTCCAGCCCTGCAGCTTTCCTATTTTTAATTTTTCTGAGAACCGAGTCGAGTTCTTCTTGTGTGAACGGTCCTAGTTTAATGTCTAATTGTTTACTAATTATTCTGGTGATTGGTTCATGTGTTATTTTCGTTGGGTTTCCAAGTAGGTTTTCGAAGTGCTGTTTCCACAGTTTTATTCTTTCTTGTTGGTTTGCTGCTTTCAGCTTTGCTTTGGTTGTGTTCTTTCTTCTACTCACTTCGTTTATTGTTTGCCAGGCTATCCTAGATTGTCTATCTTCCACCGAGTCTCTAATCTTATCTATCTGATTTTGAATGTATTCTGTCTGTTCCTTTATATATATGCCAGCTAATTGATATTGTGCCGTTTTTAGTTTTAAGGCATTTGTGTTTGTTGGTTTTTTTCGATAGTTTTTGGAGGCTGTTTTCACTAGTGCACGTTTTTCTCTCGCCGCTAAAGTTTCCCATGGGACTCTATATTTAGTTTTGAGTTTTGTTGGAATGCATTTTGCTGCTGCCTCGAGGTGCGCATTGACGAAATTTTCATATTCGTCGTTTGGTGTACTTTTTCCCGTCCTTTCTTGTAGTGTTTCGTATCTGTTTCTTAATTCTAATACGTATTTATCTTTTATATCTCTGTTGTTTAATAGGGCCCAGTCATAGTGTTTGGTGGTCGCTGTTCGTTTGGCGTTTTTTCGTAGGCTTAGCCGTATTTTCGCCATGATAATAGGGTGATCGAAGGGCACACCCTCGAAAGAGAAGTATGCCTCGCAATTCATTCCACTATTTCTCCATTTCTTTTTTATAAGGACGTAGTCCATCTGAGCTTTAGTATTGTTCGCGTACGTGTATGTCCATAGTTTTCCCTCCCTTTTTTGGTAGTTTGTATTGAGGCATGCTAATCTATTTTCTATCATGAAATCTGTTAGATGTTGCCCATTCCTATTTGACGTGTTGTGGAGGCTGAATTTGTTGTTTCCGTTTTTCCCGATTTGGGCATTCATGTCCCCGCCAATGACTAATATGTTGTGTTTCGGGATGCTACGCACTAATGAGGATAACTCATCGTAGAAGGTGACTAGTTCAGTTTCTTCACTAACATTGGTTGGGCTGTAGCAGGAGATGATTGTTGCTCTGGGGTTGCCGTTAAAAGTAGCTGCCATCATTCTAGGTTGTATTTTCTCAATGCTATTTAGCGTTTTTAATGCTCTAGGTCCTATAAGCAATCCTACCCCTCCTACTGCGGCGTTGACAGAGTTTTTCCATGCCGATACAGTGACGAGCGACCATCCATTGCCAGTTTCGTGATATTTAATATCTTCGGTGTGCGTGTATCTGTGTTCTTGTATGCATATTATGTCAATCTTATGTTCTACGGCCGATGCGATTAGCTCTGGTATTTGTCCTATTCTATTTAAGGTTCTTACGTTAAATGTGGCTATTTGTAGTGTTTGCTTGCATTTTAGTAGTTTTTGTCGTTTGAGCTCTGTAGCTGATTTTTCGAACACTGAGGCCAGGGCTCCAACCTCAGCAGGACGCGCCCCTTTTTTACCCGCGCGAAGAGCGATGCGGTTTGTGTATGTGGTTTGAGTGTGGGTCATGGTTTTCTTTCGATGGCTGTTTTATTCTCTTCTATAGAAGCCATTCTTATAGAGGAGCAGCAGTAGTTCCCCGATCGAACTAACGATCCTGAGTGTAAAGTCGTCAAACTTACGTCCAGGACCTGTTTAGGTATTGAGTTTGGTCGTCCTTTGGTTTATTCAAATACCTTTACGTACATCATGCTGTTTCCCATGTGTACGTAAAACAAAAAAAAAAAAATAAAAAAATAAAGTGGGTGGGGGAAATTTTGATTTAAGTTTTCTTAAGTTTTAACTTAGTTAAAGTCCAAGATTAAGGTACTTTCGTCAGACTTTTACTGGTACTGAAATTTTGTTTTCTTGTTTTTTTTTTGCGGTATTCGGACATTTTCCTAGGCTTTTTAGTTTTTATTCTATACTACCGTTGGGAGCCGGGGAGGCTTTAGGAATTATAGAGTTTTTACAAATGACAATTTTTGTTTTTATTTTTAATTAATTAATTAATTTATTCATTTATTTTTTTGGTGAGGTAGCATTGGCAGCTTTAGGCTTTTACTTTTTCTTCTAAACTACTGTTAGGCCTCTAAGAATTTTAAACTTTTATAAAAGATTCAAAAACGTTTTGCCGTGTTTGCTGACATTTGGACAGAGTCATATATTCAATTTGGGTTTATAGTAAGCGTGTTTTTACATTTAAAACGCACAGTTTAAGCAATATTTTACAAACAAAAATACAGCAGAACATTTTGTAAAATTCAGCATTTTAAATTAATAGGACTTAAAGACATACTGACCAATATTGAAACATTTTTCCTCTGTTGGCACGTGAGTTCAAATCATTCCTCTTCCTTTTAGCGTTTATTTACTTCTGAATTTTAGGCATGTTTGGAGCCTCGAGCCCTGCTGGACTATGTTGGTCATCGGCCCACTTAATTTAATGTGGGTCCTGATGAGCCTAGCTAGACATGAACCCAAACATGGATCCAGGCATGGAAGCCAGATTATAGCTTAAACTGGACAGCTAGGTCCAGTGCTATGCAAAAGAATAAAAAGTGTCAATAATGCAGCTCGCCTACCCGAGGGTGGTCCAGCCGAAATTTGGAGCCTTTTGGCCTCGAGTCTGCCATTGAGTATTGACCGTCCGGCACGGATGCCTGACAGGATGCAAAAAAGCCTCTGCGCAAAGTAGTGGCTAATCACGCGATATTTGACGAACGTCCCACTAGACGAACGAGAGAGGCACAAGGCCTTTTTTTAGGTGGTTCAGGTCTGACGTATCCAGCAGATCCCAAAACATCTCGAGCCCCTCAGGCGCCAGCCAATAAACCTAACCCCTCCAAGGACGGTTAAAGCCTGGGGGGATGGTCCCCTGAGGCTCGAGGAAATTAACCGTCCGGCACGAACCCAGACAGTCTGCTGAAAAAACCTCTGCACGAAGCAGGGGTTGATCACACTTCACAGTTATTCTCAGTGAGAGACTTATATCGACTCTCTCTTACACTCATTCAAATTAGGAAGATTAATTTGCTAGTATTACTACATCGTCAAAATATCTGATAGATCAATATCGAAAAGTTGATAAATAGATTAATGTTGTGAATTGAATTACCACGACCAGAAAATCCGCCGAACACCTACGCATGATATACGGGAACACTGAACAGCGGTTTCGACCTTATTAGGTCTCATCAGCAGTGTATACCGTAATCTCCACCACTGGAGATCGAGCCAGCGACTACAGATTGCAGTGCCGAAACTCTACTACTGAGCCACCAGTTCATCAGTGGTCCCGTATATCGTGCGTAGGTGTTCAGAGGATTTTCTGGTCGTGGTAATTCAATTCACAATATTAATTCCTTTACTTAAAAAATGAAAATATGTACATAGATTAATGTTATCTATGCACTTAAAACTGCAGCCGTTTAATTTATTAAAACCGTCACAGACAGAACGATTGTAGTCATCTTTTTATACGCGTCTCCCTATCTCGCGTTTAAGTGAAGACCCGTGCACGTTTCTACGTGCACGGGTCTTCACTTAAACGAAGTAAAGAGATAAAATCAGATTTAGTGATGTTTATATGTTGGATTTTGTGTAGGTAAAGTATACTTTTGAGATTTTCCGTATTCCTTAGAATATGTATATATATTTTAATATTTCACACACACACTCACACACACACACACACACACTCTCTCTCTCTCTCTCTCTCTCTATATATATATATATATATATATATACGTATTTTCGTTCGTATCTGAGCGAGAATGATAAAAGGTAGTAATTTTTGGGTGTTTAGGAAGTGGAAGGAAAAACTGTAGAAGAATGCTTCGGTTGAATATAGCATATAGCAATTCTCATCTTCCGAATGATAACGGGGGTGTCCTTGTGGTGTAATCATATTTACCAACCCCTCCGATCGGGCAGGATACGACGCAAGGTCAATTTCTAAGCGGAGTTTAACAGGTTTGAATTCAGAGTTTTCCTTCTCCTAGACTAGTTGCCTCACCAAGGCTGAAGAACCTAGTCTGTCCTACTATTTACCCATAGCTGCAGGGATAAATTATTGGATTCATGCCTTTCCCAAGAGTATTAGTGCTATGTGAAATGCAATCAGTCTCGTCCAGGATTTGAACTCGTGTCGCCGTGTTCTTTTCCTACGACAATAACCATTACACCACGGGCACCTTCTTGTGGTGTAAGGGTTAAAGCAATAGAGAGCAGAATCGTAATAATCGAGTTCGATCTCCAGTCGCGCTATCAGGTTCACTTTTGGAAAATATAACCTTGGAAATGTATGAATCCTCTCATCCTCCCAGTTATGGATTAAATAGCACCACTTCTATTCTTCTAGCAGAATCGGTTTGGCATTAAGAAAACCCACAAAGGTTGACAAGCCATTAAAACAAAAAAAAACAAAAACAAAACAAAACCAAACAAATCGTTGCCCAGTCGGCTAGGGCTGTAGAATACACTGACTGCATCTCTGCAGAGGGGTTAGATCCCTGCCAACGAGTGTCCTGAATATATGACACTAAACAATCTGATGGTGAGGTTCCAGTAATTTAGGGAGTGCCGAGCACCTCTTCATTACCATCACTCACAGGTCTATTCTGACCCGGAGTGGTAGCACCGGATAGGGCCCTATCTATGGGTGAAATAGAACTAAACTACGTACTTACACTAATCTGAATTGGTTGAATTAGAAATGCTTGACTAAACTGAATAGCTTGAAATAGAAATGTTTTTGACAGTTAAACTGTGTACTAATGTTAAACTGAATTGTTTGAAATAGAACTGATTAATGTGTATAAAAATGGATTTTGCATTAAATAACCTACAATGGTTGATAAAACCTAAACAACTAACCAAAGAAACCAATCAAATGGTATCGACTTACCTGTATCCGTCAAAGGTTATCGAATTATCAGGCTATCGAAGAAGATCTAAAACAGTTATCTTCAACCGTTTGATGTCAGTCATAACTGAAGCCAATAGTAATATTGAATTTATAAGCTCTTCTTTGTTTGTACAGCATTGATTTTTGATGCAGCTGTTCTCAGCAATCCATCAGTCACACAGAATATTCAGTTTTCAAATCATGCAATCCACGACAAACGATTGTTTGTTTCTTATACACACACATATATATATATATATAAAAGTAAGTTGGCAACCGTAGTTGAAGGCGACTCGAAGGCTCTCTTTTCTATAGTTATTACATCTAGGTGTTAGTGCGGACGCTACTCCTTTCCCTGGATGTCTCTACTTTACAATTGATCCTATTTACCCAACCCCTCCGCTCGGGTAGGATATGACACCAGGTCGATTTTTAAGCGGAGTTTAACAGGTTTGAATTCAGAGTTTTCCTTCTCCTAGACTAGTTACCTCACCAAGGCTGAAGAACCTAGTCTGTCCTACTATTTACCCATAGCTGGAGGGAGAATAATTGGATTCATACCTTTCCCAAGGGTATTAGTGCTCTGTGAAATGCAATCAGTCTAATGCGGGATTTGAACTCGTGTCGCCGAGTCCATATCCAACGATCCAATTGATACATTCCTTCTAATGCTGAGTGTTTAGCAAGGAGGTATCTAGTACCATTTTTTGAGTCTTTTCGTATGACTCAACGAGTCATTGGTGAACACTCTACCCACTTGGGAAATGTATATATTTTTTTCTCTTAAAAAAACCAACAATCGGTCACATTAAGATATTAAGAATTTATTTTGTTAAAAGCATTGATATAAATGAATGCTCTAAAAAATTAACATGACTTCTTAAGATCAAACATTTTTAGAAGTTGAAAAATAGGGGTTTAAAAAAAATTCAATGGAAAATATTGAAAAGATTAACTACTTCTAATGAAAGTTTTTAGTCTTTTTTTATGAACTTTATTTTCTGATATCAGTTTGTGTAATATTTTTGATATGCAAATTGTATCATCTTTTTTTCTCACTCCATCAGAATTATAGAATAGGTATAAAAATAATGTATATATATATATATATATATATATTATAGGACTTTACACTCCTATAATTTAATTTGGGCTGTATGCCACTTGTTCCCACAAAGATGGCGAACGCTCAATGTTCCGTCTCGGGAAACCATTGGCCAGGAGAACCACGTGATATGCTTACAACTACGTCGGCGCGCGTAAATTCAAGTCCTGCGTCTTGAGCCACTTATAAGACGATTTTTTCTATAAATACGCCGTCTTAAAACACATTCTCTCTCTTTTACGAATTTTCTTCGTAGCGGCAACACTCTCTTTTTGACGAAATTCCTTCGTAGCGGCAACACCTTCTCTTTGACCAAATTCCTCCGTATCAGCAACACCATGCCTCGCAGACATTCATATACAAGAACTATGAGACGCTTTCCCGTCTCCAAAAAACTACCGGTTTCTAATCATAGAAAAAGGACATTTTAATTTTACAATTCTTTTTGTAGTTTAGTTGTGTTACACACATACACACATACACACACGAGCTCACACATATATACACACTATCAGTATGTTTATAGAGTTAGTTATGTTTTTATGTATTAATGTAAGTTTTGTTATTATAGAATATAAATTTGTTTTTGTTCGTTCGCCTTGTTTTTAAATGTTCATTTTGTCCACGCCGTTTTACAACCATTATCTATTCCGCTTCTTTTACGTTCACTCCCCCCACAATATATATATACATATATTTGTAAGTCTGTTTGTGTCTATTGGGCGTATGTATATGTTTCCAGAATTATGTTTTTAATCCAAGGAAATAATTCTCCTGTGTATTTAGCCGCAAATTTTCAAAACAGAGATCACTGAAAATCTTTGCACATATCTACTACATGTGTGTATGAATGGATATAAATACGTATGTATGTGTATGCATGTACACATACACATACACTATATATATATATATATGTATATATATGTGTGTGTGTGTGTGTGTGTGTGTTTAAGTTTGGATAGATATAAAACGCATTGGCGTGCAACTAACTTTTACAAAGCGCTGTTAATTCTTTGTATAGACAAAGAGCCAATAGCTTCCCTAACTTGAATATATATAGACTCTATTAATGATACTTAGCACTCAATGAAAAACCATGGAATACGTGAACGATAATTGCACAAGTTTAAATTATAAAGAACATTCAGAGATAAATCACTGTCGATTTTCATTTCTGTTTTTAAATTTTGCAACAATGCATATGCTGAAAAACAAAAAACAAAACAAAACAAAAACATAAACTAAAAAACGAAAAAGAACAAAAATAATATTCGTAAGTGGCTGGTCGAAGACGAACACTGCCAGTTCATTGATGGTAACACTTTTTCAGCCATTCATAATTATAAAATAAATCCAAATCGTTTATTACTACATCATCATCATCATTATGTCGCGCCACTAACACGGATATCCCTGACCCTCTCTCGCCACTTCTTCCTCTCGTTTATCGCCTCTGGCAGGTCTTCAAGGCTACATCCCGTATCCTCACACAGCTGCTGTATGTATGTTCGAGTATGTATGCTCAGCCATATGTGGGGGTCCATCGGAGTACATCACTTATGAGCTCGTCCTTGCTTCTCCAGCAGTGTCCTGCATGTCTGGTTCGTCTAACTTAGATAGTTTTCGTGATGGGAGGTAGGTGGCTGTAATGTTGATGCCTTGTTGAGTGTTGCCGCCAGGACTTGTTCAATATTGCTCGCAGCATTCTTGTGTAATTGCCGTCTAGCTTCCTTTCTAGTCGTTTAGTTAGTGTCCAAGTAGTGCATCCATACAGCAGGTTATAAGTACACAAATACAATGACGGTTTACTCCGCATTCCCCAAGGCTCCAGCATTATTGAAGACTCACCATCAGATCGTTTAGTGTCATATATCAGCACACTCACTGGAGGAGTCTTACCCCTCTGTAGAGATGTAGTCGGTGTATTCTGCAGCCCTAGCCGACTGGGCCATGGTGGACACTTGAGGAGACTTGCTGTCACTCACACTCTTGTAAAAAAAATATCGGCTAATGCTGGTCTGAAAAATTCGAAAAATAGTAAATAATCTAAAAAAAAAATCCTTAGTCAACAATTAATGTTTCAAGAAATTATTCTTAGCTTAAATAGTTTATACGTAGTTACTTGGTTTTAAGTATTCCTATCTAATATTAATAATTTTCAACAGGGTCCAGTCTATGAATAATTTCAATCTGTTTGCAAATTATTACTATAAGATTGGAATAATTGATACGATATAATTGCGTAACTTAAAGTCGGATGAGGTTCGTCAACTTCACAATGTCGGCAAAAGTATCTCCAGCTGCCGAATTGTGTCTCACGTTACCAAAATATTGCAAAAGTTTTGACTCAATCTTGTATTACGAGACAAGATTAAACAATCATCCCGTCGACTGAGAATCAAAATCGTTGCGTAATTTTTTAGACAGAAAGTTTCCTTTTGCTCTAAATGATTGATTGCATCAACAGCTGCAACAGGATCTGTCATTATCACACGTACACACTAAAAGAAAGAAAGAAAGAAAGAAAGAAAGAAAGAAAGAAAGAAGCTCATATAAGACAAGAGCAAATTTATTCTTGGCTTTTTGTTGTCTGTTATCGGACAATTTCTATTTCGTTGAACACTCGATATGATTCGAAAATTCATCTCTTGTAACCTGATTGCTGTTTTCTTAACGGGTAAGCCGCTAGGGTTTTAATTCATTTTTTGATATGAACAGCAGAATTTCTTATTTTCTCTTATTCCCAGCTTTCTATTTCCTTTTATTTTTTAATTTTTTGTCATCCGTCATTTCAACTTTTCTGACGTTAGTCCACAATCTTCAGTAAACATCACGGATTGAAAATAGATGCAGATTGACTAAATCATTGAAATAGCTTGATTAAGATGGAATCATCCCCTTTTTAACAACGGATTTCCAAACTTCTTAGAAAGTAAAGTTGGCAACCGTAGTTGAGGGCGACAAGAAGGATCCCTTTTCAATATCTACTACACCGAGATGTAGGGCGGTACTCCTTTCCCTGGATTGCTCCACTTTACCTTTGATAAGTACCTTATAATGCTGAGTGTTAAGCAAGGAGGTATCAAGTACCATTTTTAAAGTCTTTGGTATGATGCGACCTAGGAGTGAACCCTGGTCTCCTGGGCCATTGGCAAAAACTCTACCCACAAGGCCAATGAGAACATGATCATGATGATGATGATGACTACCACATCTTGACAGATGATACCCGTCTTTACCATAAAACCTCAAACATTCTATTTAATAACTAATTCAACCATTGGAAAAATATACAAATGTATAAAGTAATACATCTGTCCGTCGTTGGATTATAGTGATATACACTTGTACGACACTGACGTCGCTCTCTGGGTCTACATAGCTACAACCCAGTGACAAGCATATCAAGATAACTAGTGACTATGTAAAATGTAGGTTTTATTTCAGACTTTTCCTGTTAAAGGATACCTACTAGTCAGAAGAGGTTTGATGCTGGAGTTTCTATCTTCAGTTTTGATTTTGGAGTTAACTTCTCTTTGAAGGGTTGCTATCACCACAGCTTTGTTAATTGGTGGGAGACCCTTCTACTCCATAAAAAGAGTCTTTCTCTTGGCCACCTAGAATTTCCAAGGGAAGGTGAAGCATTCTATTTGCCAATGGTCACATAGTAATTTTTACAACCTCTTCTGCCTTGTGGCTATATCCAGATATTAACGGGTTTGGAAATAAATCTAGAGAGAAAATCCTGCAGCCAAACTGGTTTTAAACGTAAAACCTTGATAATATTACTAATACCAACTGTATATACTCATGTGTTGGTTGAATTTTGAAGACTGAAGCAAAATATTTTTGTGTCGACATGAGTGATAAACTGAAAAGCTGAAGAATATATATATATATATATATATATATATATATATATATATATGTGTGTGTGTGTGTGTGTGTGTGTGTGTGTAAACAGGATTTAACATTAAATAACCTCCAAGGGTTTATATGCCATTTAACCCAAACAACCAGCCAACCTCCTATCCAATACTAATAATTTTCAAACAGATTTATTTCGTTTGTTTTGGTTTGGTTCCTTTGTTTTTATGGCATATCAACCTTCATAGGTTATTTAATACCAAAGCCATCCTTGTAGAAAGAACATTAATGGTACTATTTCACCCATAACTAAGGGAATAGGCGTTTCGTGCCTTTTCTAATGGTATTAGTCTGAAAGTGAATGTGCTACTATGAGCTGAGTTCAATCTCGCTAACAATGATGTCACAGTCCAACACTTCAACCCCTACGCCACAGTTACAATGAGTTCGGTTCAGAGTGAATCTGGGAGTAATGGCTATGAAGAAGAGTCCAACCACCAGATGCAGTTTAACGAGACTCCTTTTTGGTAGGGGTCTTACCCCGTCCGTAGTAGATACAGTCAGCGTATTATCATATTTACCAACCCCTCCGCTCGGGCAGGATATGACACAAGGTCAATTTTTAAGCGGAGTTTGAATTCAGAGTTTTCCTTCTCCTAGACTAGTTGCCTCATCAAGGCTGAAGAACCCAGTATTTCCTACTATTTACCCATAGCTGGAGGGAGAATAACTGGATTCATATCTTTCCCAAGGGTATTAGTGCTATGTGAAATGCAATTAGCCTCGTCCAGGATTTGAACTCGTGTCGCCGAGTCCATTTTCTACGACGGTAACCATTACACCACGGGCACGTATTAAAAGCACCGAAAACGAAGCATGAAATTCTGGTTAATATTCTGCTAACAAAAAACTGGTTGTATTCAGTAATCACTTTAGGTCGGTTTTTCAAAGCAAAATCTATTTTAGGTAAATAATATTTCTGTTGTGTAAAAAAAGAATTTTGATTTCGTTTCACATGATTTATTTTACTTTTTTCGTTTAACGTTTCACAATTTAGCCACAATCACTTCAGCGCTATCAGACATTAATCACTGCCAACGAGATGGATATAAATTCAATATTGGAGATATTTACACAATCAATGGCTGTTATATGTGTACCTGCGTGGGTAGCGATGTTTTTTCATGCGATGGAAGAAACTGTTCATATTCGGGTAAGTTCAATAATTAATTAATTAATTAATCTATCTATCTATCTATCTATCTCTTATATATATATATATATATATATATATATATATATATATATATATATATATATATATATATATATATATATATATATATATATATATATATATATATATATATATATATATATATATATATATATATATATATATATAATGTTTGTATATGTATACATACAATAGGCTGCTGCTGCTGTTGCTAAAAATAAATACCTTAAAATTCCTTTAGTCAACCTAGTCCACTTGTAGCCGTGTGGTTTGAAACCTTAGTCAATCGTAAAGTTGGACGGGTTTCGATCCCGGCTGCTAGCGTTCTGCGGGTCTGCCACACTGAAGAGTTCTGATAGAACGAAACAGCCTGTCTGTGGATGACTATATATATATTATAACAGTGCTGGTTGTCCCTAAATCACTTTGTAGGTTTGTGTCAAACCAAGTGCAATGTAATATGGAGAGTGTTCAATATCTAGGATAGTGCAATTATATAATAATAAATATGTATTAAGATATATATATATATTTAATCCAAGGAAAATATTCTTCGAACCTGGGTTTCATGCTGCTTTTTGCAAAGCAGCAATCATCAGGCAAAACAACATCATTTAACTGTCTGATCCTTTTATTATATATATATATATAGTAACTTGCTATTCATAAATAAAGAGTCATCAATATCGATGATAGGTTACATATATATCTAGATTAGATAAGCATAAATACAGAGTCAACAGTATTTGTTGACTGTCAGTTTCTCGCCTATCCGTTGTTTGATTAAGAGGTTTTCCAAATATTGGTATCTCTGGACCAAAATGAGAAAACTGATTGAGTTTGTGCATATACTATTTTTTGTATGGTCAAATTTTAATCTTTTGAACGTTTTCCGGTGGATTACCTTTCTCACCCCTTCAGTTTCATTCTTGAGGTTCCCTCTTCTTAGCCATATCCAGTGTGAAATCTTGCCAGCTTATCCCTTGAAGCATCCATATGATTGTTTTTCTAATCATTTCTTTTTTTCTAGGTTTGTAGTTTTTCTTTGTTCTTATGTTGCTTCTTCTTCTTCTTCTTCTTCTTCTTCTTCTTCTTCTTCTTCTTCTTCTTATTATTATTATTATTATTATTATTATTATTATTATTATTATTATCAATCACTCATTAGATCTTTTCACATAGCGTTAGCTGATGGTTTTTCACTGGAGTCTGAGTGAAAGCAAGTCTCCTCAAGTCTACAGGACTCTTCTTAGAATTCTGGCTGTTCTCAATAATGCTGTCGTTTGAATGGTCTCCACTCATCCGCCAACTTCCAAGTCCTCTAGTCCCTTTTGTAATCCTTTACTTACTGTTCCAAACGCACCAATTACAATTGGTATAATTGTCACCTGCATGTTCTACAGTTTTTTTAATTCCCTTGCAAGGTCCAGGTACTTATCCTTCTTTTCACATTCTCACAGTTTTATTCTGTGGTCAGCCGGGGCAGCAAAGTCGACAATTTTGCAAGTTCTCTTTTTTTGTTGATTATCATAAAGTCTGGTCTTCTGGCCGGGATTAGGTGATCCGTTTCTAGGTTAATGTCCCATAGGAGTTTATGCGTGGCATTTTCTAGGACAGGTGCTGGGTTGTGCATATACCATTTGTTAGTATGGTCGAATTTAGATTTCTTACACATTTCCCAGTGAGTCACATTACCGACCCAGTCGTGTCAGGGAATCACCTAACCGACCCAGTCGTGTCAAACCTTCTTCTTCTTCTTCTTCTTCTTCTTCTTCTTCTTCTTATTATTATTATTATTATTATTATTATTATTATTATTTACTCTTTTAGAGTTTTTCACATCAGCCTTAGCTGATGGTCTTTCACTGGAGTTTGAGTGACGGCAAGTTTCCTCAAGTTTCCAGGACTCTTCTCAGTATTCTGGCCGTTTTTAGTAATGCTATAGTTAGGATGGTCTCCACTCGTCCTCCAACTTCCAAGTCCTCCAATCTCTGTAATAATCTTTTAGTTACTGTACCAAAAGCACCAATCCCAATTGGTATAATTGTCACCTTCATGTACCATAGCTTTTTTTTTTTTTAATTCTCTAGCAAGGTCGAGGTATTTATCCTTCTTTTCACATTCTCTCAGTTTTATTCTGTGGCCAGTCGGGACAGCAAAGTCCACAATTTTGCAAGTTCTCTTTTTTTGTTGTTGATTATTATAAGGTCTGGTCGTTTGGCTGTGATTAGGTGATCCGTTTGTATGTCAGGCCCATAGGAGTTTATGTGTGTCATTTTCTAGGACAGATGCTGGATTGTTCAAATGGTCAAATTTAAACTTCATGTACATATCCCAGTGGATCACCTTGCCGACCCAGTCGTCTCTAGTCTTATATTCCTTCTGTGCTAATTTACTGCATTCGCTTATTATGTGATTGATCGTTTCATCTCTGTCACCGCATAGCCTATATTTGCTATTTTGTTGTGTCTTATATATTCTCGTTTTGATTTGATTGGTTCTTATGGCGTTGTTTTGAGCTGCTATTAGGAGAGAATCTGTTTCTCTCTTAAGGTTTCCTTTTCTTAGCCACCTCCTGGTTTTCTTGAGTAAGATGTTGTTTATTAGTCGTTTAAAACGCCCATTCAGTTGTTTTTCTTCCCATTTTGTTTCCCAGTTATTGTCATTCTGTTGTTCATCGTGTTGTTAGTATTATTTCTGGTGGTTAAACAGTCCTCCTTCGTGTTTTCTTGTGTAATCATCGAGTCGTTGTATCGATGCGTCAATGCTGTCTTCGATGCTGGCAAGTCCTCTTCCTCCCTCTTTCCTTGATACGTATAGTCTGTCAACGTCGTCTCTGGGATGTAATGCATGGTCATTAGTTTTCTTGTTCTTTGGTCCATTTGTTTAAGTTCATTTCTGGTCCACTTCAGAAAGGGTCCCGAATATCTAACGCCCAGGTATCTATTCCTTTGATAAGGTT
Source organism: Sepioteuthis lessoniana (assembly GCA_963585895.1). Classification (NCBI taxonomy): domain Eukaryota; kingdom Metazoa; phylum Mollusca; class Cephalopoda; order Myopsida; family Loliginidae; genus Sepioteuthis; species Sepioteuthis lessoniana. The sequence continues at coordinate 222,128 of CAUZXS010003757.1, read as the reverse complement.
TCTGCTAGAGAGTTTTGTCTTGAGTAGTTTTCTAGTTCTCCTGCGATATTCTTTTTGAATTTTGTCTTTCATTTCCACTTGTTTGATGGTGTCAGCCTCCAAGATGCCTAAGTATTTGTAGGTTTCGTTTTCTCTGAACGTTCTAATCTTGTGTTGATTTGGTAGTTCCATTCCGTCAGTCAAATGTCATTTGCCACTTTTCATTACAAACATTGCACATTTTTCTTTGTCAATTTCTATTCCTACGTCCTGACTCTATATTCTAACTGCGTGTATTAGAGTTACCAGTTCTTTTTCATTTTTTGAAAATAGTTTGATGTTTTGGCCGGGTCAAAGGTCAATATACAACACATGTACATTAGGTGATTGATCTTTTCTTGCGATCTACTAAGTCTGAATCCGTCTGTGCATTTTCTGAGTATGTGGTTAAGTGGCATCATGGCAATTATGAATAGTAACGGTCATAGTACATCTCCTTGAAAAATACCTCTCTGGATCTTTGCTTCAGCTAAGCTTCTTCCTACTGCTGTTAATTCCATTCTACAGGTTTTCATAGTTTTCTCGACAAAGTTTATGACTTCATCTGCTATTTTGTACATTTTGAGGCAGTTTATTATCTAGCTTGACGGAACCATAGCATGTACCTTTTTGTAGTCAATCCAGGCCATAGTTAGATTTTTCCATCCGGTCTTGCTCTCATTTAGGATGTGTTGATCTATGTAAAGTAACTCTGTTGTGCCTCTAGATCCTTTGTGGCATCCTTTCTGTTCTTCAGGGAACAATCTGCGGCTTGTTAGCGAGTAGTAAATCTCTTTCCTTATTTCTGCTGTTAATATTTTCCACATCATCGGTAGGCAAATTAAGGGTCTGTAATTGTTTGGAGTGGTTACTTTGCTTTGGTTCTTTTGGATCAATGTGGTCTTTCCTTTGGTCGTCCAGTCAGGTACTTGTGCTCCTTGTAAGCATTTGTTCCTTTCTAGTGCTAGTCTGTCGTGAATGGAAGTGAATTTCTTGAACTAGAAACCATGTATTCCACCATGGCCTGGCATTTTCCAGTTTGATATTTTTTGTGTAGTTTTGACTAAATCGATGTGTATTTCCGCTTTTGGGCCTTCTTAGAGTTCCTCTAGTTCTCTTGTCATATTGTTTACCCATTCAGCCTTTTCGTTATGTTTTTTGGTTGCCATATTTTAGTCCAAAATCGTTCGGTTTCTTTGGCATCAGTCGTTGGTATGTTTTCTTGTCATCTCCTCCTAGTTGTTGATAAAACTTTCTTTCGTTGTTTAGGAGTGTCTTGTTTTGTCCGTATTGCATTACCTTTTGTTGATATTTCTTTAATCTCCATAATTAAAACTGATGTGAGAAACTCTAAAGGAATAAACAGTACAACATGAGGAAATAAACCAGAAAGTACTGTCGTATATAATTCTGCAGAAAGATGTTATTTGCTGATCAATTGAACCCTTAAGATGGTTGGTGAGCAAAAAGAAAGCTCCAGGTCTAAGTTTGTCAAAGTAGCTGTCTGTTTGATATTCTTTACTGACTGCTAAACCCTGAACTTTTTCTTTGCAGGAAATTCAGAGTGTTTTCACTCTACAGACTCTTTTTTCCACTCAAACTCGTTGTGGAAAACTCCTGTTTGACTCTTTCGTAAAGATTTTTTTTTACTAAAATATGCTTTTCAGTATTCATTGTACATTTTTCTGCGAATCAAAAGTAGTTTGCTCTTCTCAGACAGCAAAAATTTGATAATTGACCTGGAGCCTCTCGTTCTTTTCCTACCAATTTGTTTAGCGTAAAAAGAAATCTTTTTGCAAGATTAAAATAATGTCTACTATAAGTAAGTAAAAAAGTAAGTAAAGTTGTCTCCCTTCAATCGAGGGTGACCAGAAGGTTCCCTTTTCGATAGCTACTACACTGAGGTGTTGGAGAGGGCGCTACTCTTTTCCCTGAAATGCTCCACTTTACCCTTGATCCGTACCTTATAATAGTGGGTGTTAAGCAAGGCTCCATCAAACACTATTTTTAGAGTCTTTGGTATGGCTCGACCTTAGATTGAAACCAGGTCTCCCGGGCAATTGGTAACACTCTAACCATTATTTGGGGGGGGGGTGTCCTCGTGGTGTAATGGTTAAAGCGATGGATTGCAAAATCGCAGTAAGTGAGTTCGTATTCTAGTTGCGCTATTACGTTCACTTTCGGACAAATACCCTTGGGAAAGGTATGAACCCCCTTATCCTCCCAGCTATGGGTTAAATAGTACCACTACTGTTCTTCTAGGAGAATGGCTTTGGCATTAAATAACCTACAAAGGTTGATATGCCATTAAAACAAAGAAACCAAACATCTAACAATTATGCCATTGTCCGATTTTTTTTACTCTGCTATAAACCAATCCGAAACAAGGCAGAAAAAATTCTGAAAATAAAATTATTTTGCTTTAAAAGAAATCCTTTATTTATTGAATGACCCTTGCATTCACGTGCACACACGATGATATTCAGTGGGGATCAAAATTTGAAATGTTTTAATTAATAATTAGAATAAGTAATAACGACCCCACCTAGCTGTAACTTACCTTGAATGAATTTACAAAAAATAATGTCTTTTTTTTCATTCATTTCAGGAAAGCAGTATTGTATGATTGGAGGTATAAGACTTTTAAATGGAACAAGTGTTATGATTGGTTGTGACTGCAAATGTCTTGGTGACAATATACTGTCCTGTACGTTCGCTCCATGTTCACGGCCTTATTACAGTAAGTTGATTTCAAATCTTAAACGTATAATGTAGTCTGCTATATTTATAGATAAAGAGCGCTCAATATTGACGATAGATTTTTCGCAGGACCGGTATATGTGAGCTACAATAGAGCCATTATATCTAAGGATAGCGTAGACACAAAGTCAACATTGTTGAGTGTCAGTTTCTCACCTATGTGATCATGTGACCAAAAGGTTCCCAACAGGTCGGCATCCCTTTATATACTGTTGAGTGGGGCATAATGGGAAGGGTGACCGAGTCTGTGAGGCATTTTGGGAAAGGCGGTTTAGTTTATAGTCTCGTTATTGATGTGGCTGTATTATATTAATTTTGTGGTTCGTAAATTCATTTTATTTATATTGTTTAATTTATTATTTTCAAGGGTTTACATTTATTTTTTGATTAATCATTATTATCATAATTATTATCATTGCAGTTAGTTTGCTATATTTGCTATATAGTCTGCTATATAGTCTGCTATATTTATAGATAAAGAGTGCTCTACGTCGACGATAGAGCCATTATATATAAATTAGGATAACGTTGTATGATCCAGTTGCTGTGATGGTTAACGATTTCATCATTTTGTTTGGTTGGGTCGCGAGTTTTTCAGTTAGCTGCTAAGTTAGCTGAAATCTTTATGCGGAAATGTAAGTCAAATTGGAAAGTTCAAACAAGTGCAACTCTATCAGAGAACTGTCATCTACACAGGAAGACCAAATGAAAACCAAATAGATTTATGTCTTGTCACAGTTTTTATTGAGGAAATGAAAACATTGTAAATATTTGGGAACACGTTTGAGATGATGCAATAACTTAACGAGATGACATCACCCTACTGATATCCTGAATTTAGATATCTAAAAATTAGCGAATTTTGAAAAAGTTGTCAGTCTGTCAGTTGTCAGTTAGAACTTGAGACAAGTTAGAAACTTGCATTCAGTGAGTTCGGTCGGGCTGGGTGGAGGTGTCTCTTTGTGTCTGTTCATAGACCCTTACAGATTCTATCTCTCTCTCTCTCTCTCTCTCTCTCTCTCTCTCTCTCTCTCTCTCTCTCTCTCTTGCTACTGTAGGCAGTCTGAACATCGAACAATAAACGATTGTTAATTGTTGAAGAATTCTTCTTGTTTTTGAGTTGCCAACACCCAGGCAACTTTGTTTCAACGGACCACCCCGACCATCAGAAGAAGTTCTGGATGCATTGTGTCATTCCCTCTTTGAATCTTTCAAACACAGCGTGGGCGCAGAGAGGATTGATAAACGAACTGTCTGGAAACAGCGTGATTAGAATAAGACCAATGTAAAAGCACCGTGACAACGATAGTACAGCATTTGTTGCCATTACCAGGATAAGACCAATCATTATTATTACATTTGGTACCGCAAGTGTTATCGTGCACAACGGTAAATACTTTGGCGTTGGTATTGACGTTGGGTATCGAAGACCGCAATATTCTCACTAAGCGATAGTTTTACATTTAGTGCCGGGTCAAACAATAGAACTATACTTGGTACAGTGCCATAGATAAATGTCTAAATGGTGTAAATCATAGTGTTACAGTAGATAAAGTCAACAGCGCTTGTTGACTGTCAGTCTCTCGCCTATCCGATCATGTGTCCAAAAGGTTCCCAAGACGTCACTTTATACACTGTTATGTCGGACATGATGGGAAGGGTAGTCTAGACTATGAGGCATTATGGGAAAGACGGTCTAGTTTATACTGACTCGTTATTTACGTATCTGTATCATATTAATTTTGGGATCTGTATAATTCATTATCTTTATTATGTTTAATTTATTATTTTCTAGAATTTTTATTCATGTTTTGATTTATAAATATTATTATTATTATTGTTATTAATATTATAATTTCTTTAGAGTTTTTAACATCAGCGTTAGCTGATGGTTTTTCACTGGGGTTTGAGTGACAGCAAGTCTCCTCAAGTCTCCAGGACTCTTCTCAGTATTCTGGCCGTCTCCAATAATGTTGTCATTTGGATGGTCTCCACTCGTCCTGACCACAGAATGTGAAAAGAAGGTTAAGTACTTCGACCTTGCTAGAGAATTGAAAAAGCTGTGGAACGATTGTTGTTGTTATTATTATTATTATTATTATTATTATTATTATTATTATTATTATTATTATTATTATTATTATTATACTCCTTTGAGAGTTTTTCACACCAGTGTAAGCTGATGATTTTTCTCTGGAGTTTGAGTGACAGCAAGACTCTTCAAATATCCAGGACTCTTCCAAGTATTCTGGCCGAACTTAATAATGCTTTAGTTTGGATGGTTTCGACTCGTCCCCTTATTTCCACGTCCTCAAATCTTTGTACCATTCCTTTGGTGACTGCGCCGAGAGCGCCAATTACAGTATGTCTCACCGTCACTTTCATGTTCGATAGTGTTCAAATTCTCGAGCAAGGTCTTGATATCTCTCTTTTTGCTTCCAGCCAATTATTGTTTATTGTCAGATACTCCTCCATAAAACCCCCACCTTCGATGAATTTCTATTATTAATATAAATATATACTTAAGAACCGATTCAAACTTACTTTTAACTTGAAATTTTGAGATTGATTTCTATAGGAATTTACATGAATTATTTTCGAGGATAAAAATATTTTTTCATAATCATTATTTTGATATTTACTTGTTTCTAACAACGTCTTCTTTTCATGATTTTTCTTTGAGACGTTTTCTTGTGATGCTAAAAACATATTTTTATTTGCTTTTTCAGTTGGCATTGGCTGATCAACGAAGAAAGGAAATTTGGTTTAAAATTTCTGTTGCAAGAAAAACAAATAAATCCTTCAGTTTATTGAAGTATGTGTTTTAGTGTTTTTTCCCTAGTTTTGCAGGGGGTGTCGTCGGAGTGTAATGGTTAAAACGCTGGACAATGGAATCAAATTCTCTAGCAAGGTCTTGATATCTCTCTTTTTGCTTCCAGCCAACTATTGTTTATTGTCAGATACTCCTTCTCCATAAGACCCCCACCTCCGATGAATTTCTATAATTAATATAAATATATACAGAAGAACCGATTCAAACTTACTTTTTACTTAAAATTTTGAGATTGAATTCTGTCGGAATTTACATGAATTATTTTCGAGGATAAAAAATATTTTTCTGTAGTTATTTATGCAGCGTCACACTGGCTTTGGTGTTGTGGGAGGTCATGTTAGTGATATTCTCAACGTATGACCAAACGGAGTAGTCCAGCAGGTTCAGGTCAGGGAAGGAGGGGGCCAGTGAGAGAAGGGTACAAAGTTGTAGTACTCTTTCTGAAGCCAAGCCTGGGTCTCTTTGGACTTGTGGGCCGGTACCGAGTCCTGTTGCCACACCTAGGGTCTGCCACCAGCCACCTGATTGCACCAGGGGATCACCACACTCTTCAGCACATCCAGGTACACTTTGCTGTTGACTTTCAAGCCGAATTTTTATACCAAAAATAAAACATCATTAATTCAAGTTTGTTTTATCTTCTAATAATACCAACAACAAAGAAATACAACAAATTCTTTCAAGTTTCCGGATAAGTGTCTTGGTTTCAGGTTGGAATTGGCGGATGAATTTACCGAAACTGTCCCGAGCGCTTTCGGACCTGTCATAGGCCATCATCAAGAATTGCTTGCATGTATAAAGAGTATTTCTTAAAGAGATTTTTTAGGTTTTTATAACATTAAAAACGTAGAGTGGGATAAAACTGAGATGCTTATGAATTTGAAAAACAGACCGCTACCAACAGAAATAGAATATTATCAAGAAATATAGAATATTAAAAAAAAAGCGCTCGAAATAATTTTGGTAAATTCGTCCTGCAATTCCAACCTGAAACCAAGACACTTATCAGGAAACTTGAAAGGATCTTAATGATATTATATAGACAAAATGTGTCTTTATTATTTAATCAAACATGCTTAAATGAAAGACTATATATAACCCTAACAAGACCTCATATAGAAAATTGCATTCGGGCATAGGCTCCAGTGTCTAGACATGGAAATTGGAGTGAAATATTCAGATTAGAGGACATATAAACAAGCGTGACAAAAACAATAAAAAGAGTAAACGAATACAGTTACAAGACAAGATTAGAGGAATTAGTATGAACTACTTATTGGCCCAGCGGTTAGAGTGTTCGCCAATGGCCCGGGAGACCTGGGTTCAATCCCAGGTCGAGTCATACCAAAGACTTTAAAAATGGTACTTGATACCACCTTGCTTAACACTCAGCATTATAAGGTACGGTTCAAGGGTAAAGTGGAGCAATCCTAGGAATGGAGTAGCGCCCTCCCCTACACCTTGGTGTAGTAGCTATCGAAAAGGGAGCCTTCGGGTCACCCTCGACTATGGTCGCTAACTTTACTTACTTTACTTAACAAGAAAGAAGAATGAGAGGTAATATAAACGAAATTTTCAAAACAATTGATGGAATTTCTAATTATATTTGACATCTTTTACAAAATCTCCCCTCAAACTGAAAATTTGCCGTTGAGAGAGAGATGTCAAAAAGTCAGTGCACTAAGCAATCGCTTTCTTAGAGCAAAAATAATAGCGTAAAAAATGAAGATTAAATTAGATAGTTTCAGAAAAGATGATGCCCGAAAGAATATAAGAGGGATTTTTGTGAATTATCGAATTAATTACTTAATAGAATTTGATCTGTACATCGATATTACATTAATAGTGTTTATGTTCTGTGCAAAGATCTTTCAAAGGTTGTTATTAGAAGGCAAAGGTTTGGTTTGGTTTGGTCTTAAGGTATATCAAGCATTGTAGGTTATTTAATGCCAAATTCTCTTTATACATGTATATTAAATATATAGGAATTGGTTTGGTTGGGTTTTATGGCATATCAACCATTGTGGGTTATTTAATGCCAAATCCTCTTTATACATATACGAGGATCATTAAATAAGTTTCCAGACTTTTTTCGTATTGGCACTTTTATTGATAGTACACACATGAAACTCTAGTCCCCTTCCAAATAATCTCCTCCGGCTGCAATGCACTTGTTGTTCCGTTACAACAACTTCTGGAAGGCCCAATGGAATTCCTCTTGTGTGAGCGTGTCAATGACCTTTGTCACAGCCGCTTTCATCTCCTCCATTGTCTCTTAACGACAGCCTGTGAGCTTAGGGAATAAGCAAAAGTTACAGGGAGCAAGGTCTCGACTATTAGGAGGGTAAGGAACTGTCTTGATGCCCATCTTGGTCAAATAGTCTGTGACAAGTGTGGAGTTGTGGACTGGTGCATTGTCCTGGTAGAAATGCCACAAAGCCGATTTGAAGAGTGCTGGCCTCTTCCGACGGAATCTCTTCCTGAACTCCCTTAAAACCTCAACATGGTAACCCTAACCCTAACCTTTACCCTTTGGCCAATCAACACTGGTGTATTGACTTCCTTACTCCTCCAAAACCTCTCATCATCCCTAACAGACTCCCTACCATCCTTGAATCTCTTATGCCACTCAAAAACTGATGCTCGATTCGACTGATGGTCGAAAAGCAGTCTGAAGCATTCCATAGGTTTCTGTGGCATTTTTTCCAAGTTTAAAACAGAATTTTATTGCATATCTTTCTTCCTCACGTCCAGATTGCATTTTTGAAATTCGCCAGCTGTGACAATCAAGCTTTAGTAGGGTGTATTCCAATTCCTGCTGTGGCTGTTCATTTGAACCTAAAATCATAAAAATTGGTCAGTTATCTCATAAGATGTATAGCAATAACATAGTGAATTTTCAAGAGTCTACAACAATTTTAAATGCTTGTACAAAAAAGGCTGGAAACTTATTGAAGACACCACGTATATCAAATATATAGGATTTGGTTTGGTTGGGTTTTATGGCATATCACCCATTGTAGCTTATTTAATGCCAAATCCTCTTTATACATATATATTAAATAAATAGGATTTGGTTTGGTTGGGTTTTATGGTATATCAATCATTGTAGGTTATTTAATGCCAAATCCCTTTTTTCATACATATAAACAGTTCAGTTTCAAACAATCCAGTTTAGCATCAGTACAGTGTTTTGTTCACACACAGTTAAAGGCAAAAACAGTTCTATTTCAAACTTTTCAGTTTAGGATATTATACAGTTTAGTTCTATTTTACCTATAGAGAGGATCCTTTTAGGTACTACCACTCCGGGCCAGAGTGGACCTGGGAGCGGTGACAACAAATGTGACGATACTCCTTCACGGCCATCGTACTTATCAACTTCTTTGAAACAATTCTGTCTTGGCCGGTGATTCGTCTAGTGGTTTCCGCCGAGGTATCTCACATTTCTTTATGGCCACAAGAAATGCAACCGAGGCAGTGGGAGAAAAAGAACAAAGAACAAACGAACAATATGGGTTTGTGTCAACTCAAAGTGCTAGAAGGGCACGTTTGAGACACTGCATTCCCTGTGCATCTGTAGACTATCGCTGACGTGTAGTTTTCGCGAAACTTCTACAAGCTACTAGGAATGCCAACTCATCTCTGACCGTCTTCCTTACTGCTGACCGTTGTCGACTCAGAACTGTGAACTCATGTCTGTCTTCCTCACTGCCCCTGGACTCTATCTCACCCGACTGGTCTCTTCTGCTGTCCGTTGTCGACTGCCCCTCTGCGTCTCCCTTCGCCAACTGCCTTCTCTGGGTCCCTTTTTTCAACTGCCTTCTCTGGCGTTCCCTTGCCCACTGCTCTCACTTCTCTCGGATCTGCCTTTCCTCTCCCACTTCCGGTCTCGTCGGAGATCTCGATTCTAAGCCCTTTGTTTGGTTTCGCGCCAAAACAGACAAAGGGATCGTCTGCTTGGCGGACCACCTACATAGTGTCACACAAAGGGGTACTCCATATTTCCCAAAGTTTCAGCATTACTGGCGCCTCACCATCAGATTGTTTTATGGAGGTGCCCGTGGTGTAATTGTTATCGTCGTAGGAAATGAACTCGGTGATACGAGTTCAAATCCTAGATGAGACTGATTGCATTTCACATAGCACTAATACCCTCGGGAAAGGTATGAATCCAATTATTCTCCCTCCAGCTATGGGTAAATAGTATGAAATACTAGGTTCTTCAGCCTTTGTGAGGCAACTAGTCTAGGAGAAGGAAAACTCTGAATTAAAACCTGTTAAACTCCGCTTAAAAATTGATCATGTGTCATATCCTGCCCGAGCGGAGGGGTTGGTAAATAGGTAAATAGGACCATCAGATTGTTTAGTGTCATATCTAAGACACTCGTTGGGGGAGTCTTACTCCTCTACTGAGATGCAGTCTGAGTATTCTGCAGCCTTAGCCCAGTTTTAGTGGAGATGCATGTTGAATAACGTTTATCGTAGTCGAGACCGTTAACGGTTTCCTTAGTGGTATTGCCTTTGGTATAAATCAATTACTTTCTTGCCTTGCCAGTTGGGCTTAAAATATATGAACTGTATCTGTATACAATCCCAGGTTGTGTAATACGAAAATTGTACTTGATATCTCCTTGCTTAACACTCATCATTATAAAGTATGGATCAAGGGTAAGTGGAGCTATCCAGGAAAAGGAGTAGTGCCCTCTTTTACTCTTTGACGTTGTAGCTATTGAAAAGGGAGCCTTAGGGTCGTCCTCGACTACGGTCGGCCAACTTGTTAATCATCATCATCATCAAGTCGATAGCACGGATTCCCTTGTCTCTTTCTCTCTCTAACTATCCGTACCTATGGTTCATCGCTCCTGGTAGCTTCTTTAGAGTGCGTACGGTATCCGCCCCTAGCTGACGTTTGTAAGTATTCGCTGGTCAGCCAACAGGAGTCAGTTCACGTGTAGGAGTACACTTGAGAACGTCGCTTATGACATCGTAATGTCTCCAGTATTGCCCAGCATGTCCTGTTTGTACTATTTAATATGTAAAGATGCGAAGGGGTGATAACCCACAAAAACGAATGTCCTGATATGACACTAAACTGCATTCAATGGTTATGCTCCAGTCCTGGGGAGTGTGGAGTACCACTCCATTATCATAATTTCCCGGTCCACTCTGAAAATTGTCTGTATTCGATCAGACCGCGTGCAAAATTAAAAAAAGATCCTTTTGGTTTAGTGGCATCTCAACCATTTGTTTGTTTTTTTGTTTAATGGCATATCAACCTTTGTAGGTTATTTAATGCCAAAGCTATTCTCTTAGAAGAACAGTAGTGGTACTATTTAACCCATAGCTGGGGGGATAAGGGGGTTCATACCTTTCCCAAGGGTATTTGCCTGAAAGTGACCGTAATAACGCGACTGGAGTACGAACTCGCTTACTACGATTCCGCAGTCCATCGCTTTAACCATTACACCACGAGGACACCCCCCCATATCAACCATTGTAAGTTATTTAATACCAAATACATTTTCATACATATAAACAGTTCTGTTTCAAACAATTCAGTTTAGCATAAGGACAGTTTTTATGTCAAACACTTTTATTTGACTCATAGATAGGATCCTATCAGGTGCTACCTTTCCGGGCCAATAAAGGGGTACTCCACATTCTCCAAAGCTCTAGTATCACTGGAGCCTCACCCTCAGATTGTTTAGTGTTCTATCCAGGATACCCGTGTTGTATTTTGGCCTTCGACCCGTCCAAAAATGCCATTCCAAGGTGATGCACCGGAAAGAAGTGACACATTCTAATGGCAGTTATGAGAGGAAATCGCGTGGGCGGAAATAAGCTGATGAAATGGGACGACGTAAAAAATTCCCATGGTACACTCATAGACTGATGCACCGGAAGAGAGTGACCTGTGAACTGCGTGACAGTTATTTCCGCTTGATGACGATCAAACATGCCATTTCAAAGATTGAGTAGGCGATTGAGTGGGCGTTGAACTATTATATAACTCAGTCAAGACAGAAGTTAAGACAGTTCCAGTTAGAGATCGGACGGAGTTATAGACGAGATGTGGTAGGGAAAGCCACACCAGACTGAATGGGCTCGGGCCCCCCGATTGAGTTGGGGTCCAGAGAAGTTGCTGATAAGATGCAGTAAAGAAAGCCATCAGCAAGCAGAGTGGGTCCCAGGGCCTCCGGTTGAGCATCAGGAGAACGAGAAAGACACAACGCTGACGGCCATAAGAGTGGGGTCAAAATATTGCAGTTTCTGTTCGGTCTCCAACTCCCTCTCACATGCAAACTTTGAGTAACCCTTTTCGAACCCTAACAATAAAGTGAGAGGTACATATATTTATAAAGAAGTCTTCCTGTGTCTTTATTTTTGTGTCGTTATGATGCTGCATGTGCATATGAGAATATAACACTCGCTGGAAGAGTCTTACCTCTCTGCAGAGATGCAGCCGATGTATTCTGCAGCCCCAGAGGACTGGACCAAAAATCAGGCTATTAAGAAACAACTGAAAAAATAAATATTAATATGATTATAGAATGAATACAATTCCCTAATCTCTTTGCATAAAATAACCTTAGACTGATTGACATGCCGTTAAACAATAAGTTACTGAGTTATTAATTCTGTTCTTTTATTATATATTGACCCTTGACCGAGCCGTTAATCAGTGATGCACCTGTGTAAATAAGCGGAAGAAGAAGCGGAAGCAAGTGGACGTTATGAAAGAATATAGGCAGGTGCCGGCGGCAGCTGAGTTAGTTGAGGACAGGAAGGCCAGAGCGAGGGCCAGCTTGTAGAATGAGGGGTGTGGCCCTCAACGACCCCAGCCAAGATGCGAAAGAAATGCTGCTATGGTCAAGAGAAGAAGTTGGGTCAATATATCAGTCTCTCCCTGTCACTACTCATCTCTCACACACCACAGAAACATCGAGAATAAAGTGTGAGAGATACATATTTTTATAAAAAAGTGTGTTCGTTCGTTCATTGAAGTCCGTAAATTATGTTTGATTATGTTTCCGCTTATATTTGTACATGTACGTGGCTATACAACACTTTTAGTAAAGTATGTTCTAAAAACCAAAGCTTTACAACTCATTGTCCAGTCTGATATCGTGATATTTTGAACACATAGCTAATTGCAACTAAAAGAAACAAGTGTGGAGCACAAATATTGTTATAAGTTATTAATTACTACTGTAAAATACAGCTTGGCTGATAATATGGAACGAGGTTAAAGTTCCACGGTACAGTCACAAAGTGATGCACCGGAAGAGGGTAACCTGTGGACTGCATGACAGTTATTTCCGCCCGATGATGATCAACACCTATTACTCAGAAAAAAGAGCAGAAGTCACATGTTCCGTTGGCTAGTTATCCCATAACTAGCCAACGGAACATGCGACTTTTGCGTGGGCGAAGAGACGTGTTCATATCCCCGCGTATGGGTTCGATGATGATCAAACCTGTCACTCCAAAAAGGGCGGAAGATGCATGTTCCGTTGGCCAGTTATGGGAGGAGATTGCGTGGGCGAAGAGGCGTGTCCATATCTCTGCGTATGAGTTTGATGGCAATATAAAGTCGACGATCTTGAACGGAAGGCAGTGTAATTCCGCTGTTCACTCAAGCCTGTCCCGTCGTTACCCCGCGTGCATTTTTTCGGCCATCGTCTAACTTACACCAAAGTCTCCAGGCCTCATTGACGAACGATTCGAATACCTCTCCTGATTGCTCCTACTTCACACAAGCGTCTGTAAAAAAATAAATATATATTTTTATATATATTACGTGTTGTCGTTTGTTTGGACGGAGCGAAACGTAACCCTACTCCATTGTTAAATCCACTAATCTGAATCCAGTGCTAAATTTTCTGTTCTGGAGCTCAGGGAAGAATGTTGTTACCCCTTTTTGACATTTCAACCAGGTCCACTAATCCCTGTTAGATTACCGTTCGAGATGATCTTCAGTACATTATAACCTTCAATTCTAAAATGCAGATGTAGCAAGTATCAAATGTTCCCTTGTTTAAAATGACATTGAATTGTATTAAAAAATTGACTCTAAAAATATTAAAATTGCAACTATGGAGTTTTTACCTGATAAAATGACAATGGACTTTATAATTAAAATTGACTCCAAAATATTATTTTTACAACTATGGAGTTTTTACCTGATAAAATTATTGGGAAATTTATAAATAAATTGACTCTAGTAGAGTGTTCGCCTATGGTCCGGGAGACCTGGGTTCAATCCCAGGTCACATCATACTAAAGACTTTAAAAATAGTATTTGATACCTCCTTGCTTAACACTCAGCCATATAAGGTACGTATTGAGGGTAAAGTGGAGCAATCCAAGGAAAGGAGTAGCCCTGCTAATCCTCGGTGTAGTAGCTATTGAAAAGGGAGCCTTCGAGTTGCCCTCGACTAAGGGAGACAACTTTACTTTACTTACTACAACTATGGAGTTTTTACCTAATAAAATGATTGTGAACTTTATAGAGAGTTCTTCAAACATTGCTATTGCAACTAAGTATAGAGTTTTTATTAAACTACTGTGAACTATATCAATAAATTGGTTCTTCAAACATTAATATTGCAACAAAATATGAAGATTGAGAACTTTATGTATAGAGTGGCTGTAAAATATTAATATTGCAACTAAGTACGTTATTTTTATATCATATTCACTTCAAAGTATTGTAAATCTCACTCTAGACAATTTAAAAAATGAGAATCTAATTCAATTCCTTTTTTAGATGAACTTCGGCAATTCTTATGATTCATAATTCTACTGGTCTTATCCTCAATCTTCTTATATCTTGTTGCTTCACATCTGTGACATCAATGATCAGCATCAATCGGAAACAAAAATAAATCGAATTCGCCTACCCTTCAGTCTCGAGGATGTTTTAAGTACCAGCTGCTTTAGTAACTCAACTACAAGAGCATAGATGGCGTCTTGAAGCATTTGGTATTACAGCAGTCATTAATCAATCCATCATCATCATGTCGCGCCTCAGCACGAATCTCCCTGACTCTCTCCCGCCACACTTGTCTATCGTCCATCGCTTTCGGTAGGTCTTCAGGGCTACATCCTGTATCGCAACACGGCTGTTGTATAGAGGTTCTAGCTGGTCACTTTGCCTTTGCTCGTCCATGTGAAGCGGCCCACAGGAGTATGTCGCTTACGAGTTCGTCCTTACTTCTCCAGTAGTGTCCCGCATATCTGGTTCGTCCAACTTGGATACTTTCCGTGATGGGTGGTTGGTGGTCGTACAGCTGCTGCTTTGTGGGGTACTGCCTCCAGGACCTGTTCAATATTGCTCGCAGCATTCTTGGGTAATCGCCCTCAAGCTTTTTCTCCATACTTATAGTTAGCATCCATGTAGTGCATCCATATAACAGTATCGACACGCCCGCTGCTTGGAAAAAACTACGCTATTGAATTATTGTAATTTGATTAATTTTTAAACAATTTGATTGCTAATTTTGATTTATTATCAACTGTCATACATGGAACTATTTTTAAGCAAGATGGAGGCGAAAACACGTAATTGTTTAACTCGAGAAGAAAAAAACTTATTTTAGCAAATCGTGAAGAAGGCAAATCGTATTTTAAAGTTGCTGGTATCTTACGAAGGTTAAAAAATTTTTTAACGTGTAATCAGTAGATTTAAGGCGAACAAGACACTTGAACCAAAACCGAGAACTGGCAAGCCTCCTATGACAACCAAACAGGAAGTTCGGATGATTGTTAAAATGCCTTTAAAAGACCGTTTCGATACAGGTGCCTCTATTTCTTGTACATTTTGTAAGCAAAGAGGTAAGCAAGTCTCTAGAAAAACTGTTTCTCGTAGGTTAAATAAGGAAAAACTAGTGGCTCGGATTCCATATCGCAAACCATTAATTCCAAAGAAAAATCAAAAGGTACATCTTGACTTCGCCACGGAGAATATCATGTGGACAGAGGAACAATGGAATATGGTTCACTTTAATGATGAATCTAAATTCAACTTGTCTGGATCTGATGGTGAGAGGTTTGTAAGCCGTAAAAATGGGGAACGCTTATCTCCTCAATGCGCAAAGAAAACTGTTAAATTCGGAGATATAGCGTAATGATGTGGGGGGGTGGGGATTAGGGCCCATTGTTAGTTTTCACGGCAATATCAATGCCAGTGTTTATAAAGGTATTATTCACCAGCATGCTCTTCCTCATTTCCGCAAAGGGACAGTTGAAATTCCAATATTTATGCAAGACAACGCGCCTTGCCACAAAACTGAAACTGTGTTAAGTTTTCTTGAGGAGGAAGAAAAAGCTGTTATGAAGTGGTCACTACAAAGCCCAGATATAAATCCTATAGAAAATGAATGGAAAATAATAGGAGAGAAAGCTCAGAACTTAAATCCTCAAAATATTGATGATTTATGGGGTTTTCTAAAAGAAGAATCGGAAAGTAGCACTTGAAGTTAATTGGCTCATGTGGTCGAAGATGCAATGAGGTAATCCCATCTAAAGGAAAATTCACTAAATATTGAATTTTTCTTTAGTTTATATATTGATCTAACAAGGATTTATTATGCGTTCCTTAACTTTTCATCAGGGCAAACAGTATATTTTTGTTTTTTATTGGCCTAATGAGTAGAGAGTTCGCCAATGGTCCGGGAGACTGGGGTTCAATCCCAGGTCGAGTCATAACAAAAACTAAAAAAATAGTACTTGATGCTGCCTTGCTTAACACTCAGCATTATAAGGCAAGGATCAAGGGTAAAGTGGAGTAATCCAGGGAATGGATTAGCGTCCTCCCCTACACCTCGGTGTATTAGCAATTGAAAAATGATCTTTCGGGTCAACGTCGACAAAGGTCACCAACTTTACTTATTAATTTAATGTACAAGAAAATTTAGAAAACTTTATATGTAATAAATGCATATATGTTCAAAGAATATTTTGGGAAAATTTTATAAACGTACATGCAAATTTTTTCAAGTAAAAATTATTAAAATATTTGTTGTTGTTCGGTTCCTTAACTTATTGCCGCTTCTCGATGTTAGCTGGATGATTTTAGAGTCAGTTCAGTTAGTTGCGTCAGTTGTAGCGGGTTGCTGTCAGTCAGAGCGGTTGGTCCAAGACAGTCGATGAATTACTCCGGGTATTTTCGAGCAGCCTCTATGAGGGTGAGGACTGGTTGAGGTGAATAAATGCTGTTGGTATCTTATTTCGTCTACCACCAATGAATGTCTTTGCGTTTCAATGTGACACAAGAAATTCTTTCAGTCTATTTCTCTCGTTCGTTGATTGCCTAGTCGGCTGGATCTGTAGAATACATCGACTGCACCTCTGCAGAGGGGTAAGACCCCTCCCAATGAGTTTCCTGGATATGACACTAAACAATCTGATGGTGAGGTTCCAGTGATTCTGGACTTTAGGAAATGCGGAGCACCCCTTCATTGCCATTGCTCCCAGGTCCACTCTGGCCCGGAATGGTAGCACCTGATAGGATCATATGGGTTAAATAGAACTAACTGCATACTTATGCTAAACTAAATTGTTTGAAATAGAACTGTTTGACTAAACTGAATAATTTGAAATAGAAATGTTTTTGACAATTAAACTGTGTATTTACACTTAGAATGTGTGCTTATGCGAAACTGAATTATTTGGAATGGAACAGTTTTTGACATTGAAACTTTACTTACGCTAAACTGAATTGTTTGAAATAGAACTGTTTTGACATTTAACTGTGTGTAAACAAAATCTGTACTTATACTAAACTGAATTAGCTGAATTAGAACTGTTTGAATAAACTGAATAGCTTGAAATAAAAATGTTTTTGACAATTAAACTGTGCACTCATGCAAAACTGAATAGTTGGAAATAGAACTGTTTATTTGTATAAAAGTGGATTTGGCATTAAATAACTTACAAAGGTTGATATGCCATAACACCCAACCAACCAACCAACCTCTCGTTCGTTGACGACTACATTGAAATGTTACAGACTGCAACAAACTTTCGTATCAAAAGAAACAACGGAGTCACTTCGTACTAGTGTGCGTTACCATTTTCTACATGACTGGTAACGTAACATTTACTTTTACTTGGGGGGGGTCCTCGTGGTGTAATGGTTAAAGCGTTGGACTGCGGAATCGTAGTAAGCGAGTTCGTACTCCAGTCGCGCTATTACGTTCACTTTCGGGCAAATACCCTCGGGAAAGGTATGAGCCTCCTTATCCTCCCAGCTATGGGTTAAATAGTACCACTACTGTTCTTCTAGGAGAATGGCTTTGGCATCAAATAACCTAAAAAGAGTTGATATGCCATTAAACAAAGAAACCAAACAAAAACCTTTACTTGATCGCCATAACGTTACATTTCAAGGTTCCTACAATTGCATCTTCTTTGTTCGTCTCTGATTTTTTACATTATCTTAATTAAAGCTATTTGGCAGCTTTATCTTAATTAAAGCTATTTTGTTAGCTTTTTTTTTTTTTAATCATTCTTATGGAAGAGTTCCTACGGTATTTCAGATTTAGTAAAATACGTTTCGACTAATTAAAAAAAAATTCTTCCTCCATTTCTTTATACGTACATAATATATGGAGGGTTGAACCGTATAATATTTTTGCTTCTGCTACGACGACTTATATATTAGCTATCTATATACAGCGAATAAAGGAGAAAATGAATGAATAAAAATTCGGTGTACAAATTTATAATTCTTTTCATACTTTAAATTGAGTGAAAAGTTTGCTTTCGTACTCCAGTCGCGCTATAACCTTCACTTTCGGGCAAATACCCTTGGGAAAGGTATGAACCTCTTTATCCCCCCAGCTATGGGTTAAATAGTACCACTACTGTTTTTCTAGGAGAATAGCGTTGGCATTGAATAACCTACAAAGATTGATATGCCATTAAACAACCAAACCAATTTAAATTTCGCTGAAAACTAAAATAATGCTTGACAGATATTCTTAGTAGACACAGTTTAGATTAGAGAATGAAGGATAGCAATAACGGTTTAGCTTAAAATAAAAGGATATATTTTCATATGTGTGATAATTCTTTTGTGTAACTATGTGAGAAAGAAAATGTATGTATGCCTAACGTGAACTGCTGCTAATAATAGATATAAACAACATTCCTTTAATTTAAGAAAAAAAAAGAAATTTCATCATCATCATCATGTCGCACCATCAGCGCAGATATCCCTGACCCTCTGTCGCCACTCCTCCCTATCGTCCATTGCTTCCGGGAGGTCTTCAGGACTATATCCCGTATCAGCATAGAGCTGTTTTATGTAGGTTCGAACGGGTTGTCCTGCTTTTGCTCGTCCATATGAAGGTGTCCACAGGAGTACATCACTTATGAACTCGTCCCTACTTCTCCAGCAGTGTCCCGCATATCTGGTTCGTCTAACTTGGATACTTTTCGTGATGGGTGGTTGGTGGCCGTACAGCTACTGCTTTGTGGGGTGCTGTCTCCAAGACTTGTTCAATATTGCTAGCAGCATTCTTGTATAGTTGCCGTCAAGCTTTTTCTTCATATGTTTAGTTGGCGTTCGTGTAGTGCATCCATACAGCAGTATCGACATGACCGCTGCTTGGAAAAAACTGCGTTTCATTTTATCGCTCAGGTCTGACTTCCATATGATCGATAGTCTATCGATGGCTGTCCATGCCTTTGCTTGTCGTGTGTTGAGGAGACACAACTTCCTATGTAGGTGAACTTGTCTACTAGTTTCAAAGAGCTACCGTTTAGTGTGGAGATGTCACCTGTTTGATTAAAGCACATATATTCTGTCTTGTGTGCATTGACATGGAGGCCTATGCCTGCAGCTGCTCGTTCCAGACTATGTAGCAGGGTTTCGGCTTGGGCGGGTGCATTTGCCAGAAGACCTATGTTATCGGCGTAGTCGGCGTTGTTAATTGTTTTTGCAGAGTACCTACTGCTTCTTTTCTTTGTTAGCTTGAAACCGTTTTCTTTGATTATGAGAAGAAAAGGTATTACCTTCATGGATGAATTCATTTCTAAATATAAGATATTGTTTCTGACAAATCTCATTTTAGATTCAAGTTATATTAAGTTATATTTCAATGAATTTATATTTCAATGAAGTTATATTTCAGTTTTCATGCGTGCATTAAATGTGGTATTGCAAATTGAGTTTTGTAAAATTCCTGCCTTCTCAAAAAAAAGACATCAACAATGAACAAATATTTAAAAAGATTAAAAAGGAAATAACAAACACCAAAAACAATTGATAAGCATTTTAGAGTTTTATTTCACATTACAAAAATTGCTGAAATGGGACAGCCAACACGTCTTCTTCAGTTATTATTCAAAACCTGAAATTCAATGTTTAAATTTGACTGTAAGTTCATTCATTTAATCTCAATATGAATTAGGTAAAACGATTTCTAATTAAACATTACACGTACTTTAATTGTTTCTTAACCAAGTTTATTATTTTTTCAAACAAGCAAAAAGCGAGAGATCCTCGTGGCTGTTGTGATGCTGACAAAAGAAAGACACGGGGAACACAAAGAGGGTTGATAGAAAAACATATATATTCAAGTAAGAGAAACAAGATACAAGTAGACCTGGAAGCTGAGACTCCATTGGGGTGGTGACTATCCGTCCACTACGCAAATGGTATTACACGTGATTGGGTTATGCTGATTGGTGAACTCCGTTTATTTCCATTTTGTAAAAATGGTGAGCATAAAGCTCTATAGTTTTGTGGGGAGGAGAAGGCGGCGGCAGTGCTTATACTATGTGTTCTAAGGGGGCCTAGCTAGCCACATTCACCGACCCATTCAAAAGTACAATATATAGACAGTCATCCATCACCAACCGCGCTGCAACCAGCAACGCTCTCGTTGACGTGTATTTATAGAGGAGGGTGAGTCCATTATATAGGGAGTACAACAATAGCATAGTAGCAAAAAATGAAGGACTGAAGCCTCAAAGTAAGCGAGTTCGATCTCTAGTCATGATATTCCGTTCCCTTGTGGTCTAATACACTTGGGTGACGTATGAAAATTTTTTTTATCCCTTTAGCTTAAATATCATCACCACTGTTCTTTAATGGCTTTGACATTGAATAACCGACGAAGGTTGATATGCCATTAAACAAAGAAACCAAACCAAACAAAAAGATATGGACTGGTTATTCTTAAAATGATGAAGAAGTTCATTATTCCCTTATGTCGTTGTTCCTTTCATTATCGGTGACTAGCATCGAGGGAAAGCATAATAAAAGCCAAATGTTTGGAAGACAAATAATAGAACAGCTTTGTGTTATATATTGACCCTCGACCGAGCCGTTAATCAAGAGATGCACCTGTGTAAATAAGCAGAAGCAGGTGGGTGTGAGACAATTATATAACTAGGTGCCACAGACGGCTTGGGTCAGTTCCAGTTGGAGTTGGGGTCAGTTGGAGATAGGATGCCAGCGGGGTGAGAGACAGCGGCAGACAAAGGGCTTGAGCCCTCAGTGACTCACGGTTGAGCAGCCCAGCCAGGATGCGAAAGAAGTGCTGCTATGGTCAGAAGAACTTTGGGTCACTATGTAGCAGTCTGTCCTCATCTCCAACTCACCTGTCACACACAACCAACATCAACCCTTTCGTGAATAAAGTGTGAGAGAGATATTTTTATAAAGAAGTGTGTTCATTTGTTCATTGAATCTCTTCATTATTGTTGACTATGTTTTCGCTTATATTCGTATTATGAGTATACAGCAATTGGTAGCAATATCTCATAAGCATAGGTAAAGCATAGACTGCTAATGTTGGTCGGCCAACACTGGCTTGTCCATATGTAGGGGTCCATAAGAGAACGTTACTTATGGGTTCTCCAGCAGTTTCCCACAGGTCTTGTTCATTTTATTTGGATGGTTTTAGAGATAGGAGGTAAGTGGTCGTACAGCTGATGTTTCGTGAAATGTTGCTTCCAGGATTTGTTCAATATACCTCGTAGCATTCTTCTGCAACGCCCCTCTAGCTTTTTCTCTACACGTTTTGTCAGCGGACATGTGGTGGATCCATACAGTAGTATTGACGCATCCGCTGCTTGGAAGAAATTCCGTTTTATTTAATCGGATAGGTCAAGCTTTCACATGATCGATAGCCTATCGATAGCAGTCTACACCTTCGCAAGGAACATATTGAAGTCACTTTCAGTAGATGAGACGCTGCTATAAAAGAAAATGGCTTTACACTGAAAAAGACGATATTCCATAGAAACCATTTCGGATGCAGATTTTGCAGATGTGGAGGTGCCCGTGATGTAACGGTTATCGTCGTAGGAAATGGAGGCGGTGACACGAGTTCAAATCCTGGACAAAACTGAATGCATTTTCAAACACTAATACTCTTGGGAAAGGTATGAATCCTCCAATTCCCCCTCCAGTCAAGGGTAAATAGTAGGGCAGACTGGTTTCTTTAGCGTTCTCAAGTCTAGAAGGAAAACTCTGAATCCAAAGCTGTTAAACTTCGCTTAAAAATTAACCCTGTGTCATATCCTGCCCGGGGGAGGGCTCAGTAAATAGAGACTTTGCCGATGACTTTGCGCTTCTGGCAAAAATACAACTACCCAATTATAATCCTAATAAGACTATCATTGTTTCGAATAATCCAAATATAAATGATTTTCAAGCAGATATATTTGTCTCAAAGATAGGACCCTGTCAGGTATTACAAGTCTGGGTCAGTGTAAACCAAGTAGTAATGCCAATAAAAAGTGATACCACACTTCTAAGTACTCTAGAACTAGAGCCTCATCATCGGACGTGATTTATTATCATACTCTAGACATCCTTTTCAGGGTGAGTGGTGTCTTATAACTTGGCAGTCTGTTTATTCAAGTTCCCGCCGATGTTGCTGGGGTATAAGAGAAGAATAAATGCTGCTTACATTTTAAAGATGTCATTTAGGCTGGAGCATCCTGCTATGGAACAGTCAATGCCATATTCAGTACAAGCGCAATTGACACAACCCCTCCTGAAATAATCACCAACTTTGTAACGTCTGCCTTCATGGTGACAATCTGAACAAAAAGAAAAAAACAAAACAAAACATAAACAAAAACAAAATACAAAGAAAAACTTCAATCATTAAATGGATTTTAGAAATAATTTATGAGCAAGCAGCAGCAACAAGCAGTGAGCCGAGATAAACTTTTAGGCGAGTAAGTTAGTGTTTTATGGCATATCAACCCTTGTGGGTTATTTAATGCCAAATCCTGTTTTTTATATGTGATTTGAAGCGAATTGTTCATAGGTAAATTTGTTTTTAGTGAGCATTTCTTTGCATGCAGGTAAATAGTTAAAAGTATTGCTATCGAACACAAACAATTTTATTCAATATTAATCTTTGATTTGCACCTAATTAAATGGTTGCAAGTGTTGTATACCCATAATGATATCAATCACAACTGTGATACAAACACTTTAGAGGACAGGGAAGAGAGGTTTGAGAAAAGATCTTGCAGACGACAGCGTTTGGCCAGGGCGGACGACAGTGTTTAGTTTGTAGCAGAGACGAGAGTGTTAGAAACACACTGATGAAAGGTGTCAATTCTAATAAGCTTACCACATGTCTGTAACCAGTTGTATATTGAATAATTATAATAATGATGTATATAAAAGACAATTTTGTTGCGACTCCAACTTCTTTGTTTCTTTTGCTATTTGTTTACTTTTATTGATATTTTGTTTTACTTGAAAAAATTTTGTTTGCTATCTTCCAATATGGACTCGGTAAGGATACCCACAAACAACCTCCATATGACCCCCCAACTCCTGATTCATTAAAAATACAAAAGTTTAGAGATATATTTTCACACTTAATCTTCATTTGCTTCTCTGAAATGCTTTTGGATAAATATTACATCTAACTTCTTTTTCTTTGGAGAAAGCATTACATTTTTCTATCTAAGTCTGTTGCAGTCTTTTTTTTTTGTTTTGTTTTGTTGAAGGAATCATCTCCAAAGTGAAACATGGTATTACTTTCTTTGAAAGAACTTCATGAGTGAATTTGAGTCTCATTGGGTGCCCCATTTTCTTTAAAAGAAACTTTGTTTTCCATTGAGTTTTTCAGTTTACGAATTGAACCATTGCTCTGTTGGCCCAGTAAACTGGGGCTGCTGAATACACCGACTGAATTTCGATCAAGGAGTGAGATATTCAATTGAGTAAAGTTGATTGGTTGTTTTGTTTTACGGCACATCAATCCTTTTCGGGTCATTTAAAGCCGAATTAAATTTCAAACAATTTAATTTAGCGTAAGTATAGTTTTTGTTTACAAACGGTTTAATGAAGGGGTGCTCCGCATTCAACAAAGCTCCAGCATATATTAATGCCCAATCCAGGACATTCGTTAGGGGAGTGTTGCCCCTCTGCAGAGATGCAGTCGTTGTATTCTCCAGCCCCAGCCGATAGGGCCAGAATTTCGCTTAGAATACTCTGTATCGGAGGAGTAAGACCCTCCCCTTCCTCTCCTAAAAAGATGTGTCCTATGTACGTCACTAAACTGCATCCGATGGTGAGGTGCCAGTTCTAGTTCTCTGAAGAGTGTGGAGTAGCCTTCATTGCCATTATTTCCAAGTCCATTCACGCCCGGAGTGGTACAAGGTGCAGAAGCAAAATATGGAATAATTTTAAAACTTTTTTTTTTCGTTTGATTGGTCCAATTTTTGAAAAAAAAGCGCAATAAATCTAAATTTTCATGATAAGCTCTATTATTCAAGAACTTTTTTTTATTAAAATTTCTGCCTAATGAAAGAAAGAAAAAAAACGACCACAAATCAATGATTTTCTCGACGCCGAAACCAAGCCAAAATTTCTTTGTCTCCCGCATACAAAGCTAAGAAATTTTTTTTTACAGAAAATAAGCTTTTTAAGAAAAAGGGGTTGAACAAAAACGCTACGGCGATTAAGAAGTACCCCACAACATCAATAAGAAAGCACGCTAATGAATTGAAAGCTTACGAGAAAACTGTGGGGACAGCATTTAAACAAGATTTAAGCCCAAGCCTTAACCCTCTTGATTACGCTATATGTGGCGTTTTAGAAAATAAAACAAATGCAACATCCAATCCAAATATTGATTCACTTAAGACTGTTATTGAGGAGGAATGGAATAAAATATCTGAAGAATTTATTTTGGAGGCATGCGAATCGTTTCAAAGGTTTGTTGATACAATAATTGAAAAAATGGTGGCCATATTGTGTAAATTTACTGTTTTTTGTCTATCTTCTTATTTTATTGTTTATCTTGTAAAATTAAAATTAATCTTCTTTTATTATAGTATACCACCTCCGTACCCGGTCCTCGATTACGGCACCAAATATAACCCCGCAGGGTCACAACCTGGTTTAAACGGTCCCACTTATGGTACCCCTTTGCCATAACCTTGTCCGCCTCCCTCCAATCTCTCTGATACAACGTGGAAAAACAGATCGAAAGTTCCCTCCAGGAAAGTGACCATACACTGCCCTGCCCCACGTTATGATTCTTTAAAAGAAAGGCCGATGACCACGTCTGAAAGGAAGAGGGTGTACTGGCAGCTGAAGACTGAAATCCGAAGGGTATATGTCGTAAAACAAAAAAAAAAAAAATACAACTCCGATTTTTTCAAAAGAAATCCTCTAATTCATTAAATGACCCTCGTTTAGTTGGGAAATTTCATCAAAGGATGTAATTGGAAATGCCTCTGTATTTGGTGTACAGCCTATCCATGGCATTTAAAAACTGGGGGAATGGAAGCAAGGCTTAAAAATACCGAAAAGAGGAAATTACATTGTCCAGACTCCGGATAGGTCATACAAGGATAACACATTCTTATTTACTCGAAGGAAAACAACAACCAATGTGTTATGCATTCCAGACCAAATACACCGTGAAGCACATTCTCATCGAATGTACCGACCTAGCCCATATAAGAAAAAAATCTTCTATAGTGCAAACAATTGTAAGGAACAGTTCCAAAACACTTAAATAAATAATGTGATATTATTTCTAAAAACAGTGAAGTTATACACAAAAATCTAAAGAAATTTACAATAAGACCAAATTACTTCTATAAACCCTTTCTTTACTAGATATATTCTAATAAACTGATCTCTTCCCCAACCTGTTTCACAGTTTGTTTTATCATGATTCCCTACGGATAAACTCCAAATAAAAAACAAATAATCTACTAATCATCTAAAGTTTATCATTAATTCCTAAGACCACTCCTTTGAATTTCTTTTAAGACTTATTTTCCTTAACTTGATTTGGCATTAAATGACTGATGAGGTTGATATGCCGTAAAACAAAACAAACAATTAAAAACCCTTTCCAGTTTTATTTGAAAATACTCCTATTGTGAAAACGTTACCCAGGAAATAGAATAATTTTAACTAAATAATATTAGCTCAGTCAGCTGGGGCTGTCGAAAACATCAACTGTATCTCTGTAGAAGAGTAAGACTCCCCCAACGAGAGGCTAGTCGGCTGGAGCTGTAGAATACATCGACTGTATCTCTGAATAGGTGTAAGATCCCCAAAAGAGTGTTCTGTTTATGAAACTCACAATCTGATGATGAGGTTCCAGTAATGCTGGAGCTTTGATGAATGCGGAGTACCCCTTCATTGTCATTGCTCCCAGATCCAATCTAGACCGAAGTGATAGCACCTGATAGGATTCTAACTATGGGTCACATATAAATGTTTGACATTGATACTGACTGCAAACAAATGACTTATTTTAAATTGAATTGTTAGAAGTAGAACTGCTTGATATTTTAACTGTGTATAAACAAATGACTGTTCAGCTGAATTGTTAGTAATACATAGCAATACTTGAAACCTTTTAACTGTGCCCAAAAGAATGAGCTTAGTCTCGTTTAAAAAGGTTATCAACAAAATGTTTTACAAATCATATATATATTTAATATAAAAGTAAAGTAAATAAAGTTGGCGACCGTAGTCGGGGGCGACCAGAAGGCTCCCTTTTCAATAGCTACTACACCGACTTGTAGGGGAGAGTGCTACTCCTTTCCCTGGACTGCTCCACTTTACTCTGGATAAATACCTTATATCGCTGAGTGTTAAGCAAGGAGGTATCACGTACCATTTTTAAAGTCTTTGGTATGACGTGACTTGGGACTGAACCCAGGTCTCCCTGACTACTGGCGAACACTCAAACCCACTAGGAAAATGAGCCGGTTATTCAATATATATGTATAAAGGATTTGGCATTAAATAACGTACTATATTTGATATGCCATAAAAAGACCAAACAGCCAACCAACCAAGCAAATAATATCTATCTATCTATCAAAAAAGCAAAAAAAAAAACAAAAACAAAACAAGTATACTTACCTTGATTGGTACATTTTTCTGCGTCGCATATAACTTTGTTTTTTTCGTGGCAGGTGCATTTATTGCAATTATGAAGCCGGAAGCTCTCACCTTTCTTGTAGACTTTTCCATTTCGTTTACACGTCGCATCGACAGAGTTTACTGAAAAGAGCAAAAATAAATGTATATTTTAGCTGCACTTGTTCAGTTAGTTTCAATTTTTGGAGACATTTTCGTTATTATAGGTTACTGGTTAGAATGTTGATGTCGAGATCGTTGAGTCTCTGATACAAATTACGTAAATATCATTTATCAATTAGAGAAATTCGATTCAGAAGTCACTTTGTCTAATTCAATGTTCAACTCTTTTACCATCACTAGTTCTTTATTATTGATAATTCTTAGTATCGTTTTGACGAATACAATATAATCACTCATCAGTAGATAAACCCGGATTACTTTTTTCTTTCAAAAAAGTTAATATTCTTCTAAATCAAAGTCACAGGGATTTTATTATTTCAAGAGGAATATTCTAAAATGCATATTATTGGATATATATATATATATATATATATATATATATATATATACATTATGAAATTCCTCTTATATATATATATATATATGTATATAAGAGAAATTTCATTATATATATATATATATATATATATATATATATATATATATATGAGAGGAATTTCATTATATATATATATATATATATATATATATATATATATATAATGAAATTTCTCTCATATATATATATATATATATATATATATATAATGAAATTCCGCTTAATTATATATATATATATATATATATATATATATATATATATATATTTAAAATAGGAAGGTCCACGAAGAGATTTGAATTTTTTGAAAAATGTTACTATTGGTGTTTCAACTTCATTGTTGACCAGTCTCAAAAACAGGGAGACATTGAGTGTGTTTTTTCAAGTAACTCCAAATTAAAATCGTTCCTTGTCCTCTTCAGGTTATTGTCTCAACCTTTTCAAAAGTCCCCCAACTCTCATGTGACAGATTCTTGCCTCTACCACTTGTGTTCAAGTGACTGATCCTTTTTTTTTTATTGAAAGTTGGCGAATACATCACAGTATTTTTTTTTTATTCAATCCAAAACAAACCTTGGTCTTCTCAGTCGGCGGAAGAGATAAAACCGATAACTGTGATTTGTCCTCTTGAATATGAAAATTTAAAATTTTTAACATTGGAGCCGGTCACTTCACGTCTGTCTCTTTTTAAAATGTTAAGATTTTTAAATATATCCTTATTCTTTCTTTGGACCACCACCAACCATCTTTAAATATATATATATATATAATGAAATTCCTCTTACATATATGTATATATGTATATTGAAATTCCTCTTATATATATATATATATATTGAAATTCCTCTTATACACACACACACACACACACACACACACACATATATATATAATCAAATTCCTCATATATATATATATATATACATATATATAAGAGGAATTTCATTATTTTTTAACTTGTACATATTCATATTTAGGTAACAGAGTTTCAATTATTTTAAGGTAGGATTAAAGAATGTAAAATAATTAGGGATTAAAACTAATTATTTTAGCATTAATTTCTTTTTCTTGGTAAACTTAGAGTTTGAAGCTCCGGGGTTTCGTTTGTAAAGGTCCAGTTTAGAGTGAGTCTTTGTTTTCGTGGACATATCAATCATATCATAATAAACAAATTCGAAGATCGACAAGTTTGTTTAAGAATCAGCTGATATCTAATCTTCTAGGATAAACAATTTGGTAGAATCAGCTGATATTTAGCAATGTTTCTAAAAGAACTTAGCACTGACGTGTGATTAAAGGATTAAGTAATGAATAATCTTAGGAAGTTATTTATAAGGAACGAATTTGAAGACAGGAAGGCAGACGAAGCGGGCGACAGACCAGACGATACCTATGGTAGCTACGCTTCAGAGGGGACCCCGAAAGGAGCAGGCGACAACAGAAGTCATGCATGTACAAACGGCGTGTCAGCAGAGAAATGACAGTCTCCATCTTACACTTTCGTCTCACGTCCGTTCAACTATCTGCCTATCTGTCTTGATGACTCAGTTTCTTCACTCTATCTCTCTTTACGCTGATTGCTGTAACATGGTCCAGCAGTAGAAATATATTTTCGTATTTTGAACCAATGGAAAGTGTTTTGTGTTCGACCCTCTTAGTATGACTGTGAGGTTACCACGGGGTCCGGTTGAAACTAACTTTACAAAAATACCTAGTAATATTTGTTCTGATTGAATAATGTTTTACAAGAAATAATAAATATCTGGTATCTTTAGTTGAGAAAAAAATCAACTATTTGTAAAATATTGTTAGAAGCCTTCTTGTTAATGGGTAATACTGCATGTATACTGTATATTAGGCAATCTACTTTGTTAGATCAGTTGTTGTTAACTATACTCTCAAAACACGACAATGAATAATATAAAAGATAACTGATGATTTTTATTTGAAATATTTCACCTGCATCTTTTGGGTTTTCGTGTGTAGAGATTACAGGTTTGAATTTAGATAGCGAAATCTTTGATTCTATTTTCAATATCCAGTCTGTAACATGAATTACTAAAATATCATTTATCAATCAAAAAAAAATAATGTGCGAGTGATTTGTTGATTAAAAAAGAAATTCGATTCAGTAATCACATTGTATTATTTGATGTACAGCTCTTTACCCTTCCTTCGTTCTTTACTGACACTATACATACTTATATGTTACTAACACTATACATACTTATATGTTACTGACACTATACATACTTATATGTTACTGACACTATACATACTTATATGTTACTAACACTATACATACTTATATGTTACTGACACTATACATACTTATATGTTACTGACACTATACATACTTATATGTTACTAACACTATACATACTTATATGTTACTGACACTATACATACTTATATGTTACTGACACTATACATACTTATATGTTACTAACACTATACATACTTATATGTTACTGACACTATACATACTTATATGTTACTGACACTATACATACTTATATGTTACTGACACTATACATACTTATATGTTACTAACACTATACATACTTATATGTTACTGACACTGTACATACTTATATGTTATGCCTATACGCATACGTAATCATAAAGACACGCTTGCACCTACATACATATGCATTAAAGCACACTGGGACATTGTGTCACACAATGACTGTCAACCAAGAAGTTAAGCGCTGTTTTTCAAGCAGACATTTGCCACTTGATTTTAAGGGATAATTCACAACTTGAAAATGATCTTACAATAAAATATATTCGAAATTATTTTAATACAAAATATATTGGAAATGATTTTATTATAAAAATACATTGGAAATGATTTTACTATGAAAATGCATTTGAAATTATTTTACTATGAAAATACATTGGAAATTATTTTACTATGAAAATACATTGGAAATTATTTTACTATGAAAATGCATTTGAAATTATTTTACTATGAAAAACCATTGGAAATGATTTCACTATGAAAATGCATTTGAAATTATTTTACTATGAAAATACATTGGAAATTATTTTACTTTGAAAATGTATTTGAAATTATTTTACTATGAAAATACATTGGAAATGATTTTACTATGAAAATGCATTTGAAATTATTTTACTATGAAAATACATTGGAAATGATTTCATTATGAAAATACATTGGAAATTATTTTACAATGAAAATACATTGGAAATGGTTTTACTACGAAAATGCATTGGAAATTATTTTACAATAAAATACATCGGTAATTATTTTATTATTAAAAATACTTTGGAAATGATTTTGCTGTAAAATGTATTGGAAATGAATTTACTATGAAAATGCATCGGAAATGATTTCACTTTTAAAATGCATTGGAAATGATTTCACAATAAAAATGCATTGGAAATGATTCTACTATGAAAATGCACTGGAAAAGATTTCACCATAAAATTAATTGGGGACTATTTTGCAATAAAATGTATTGGAAATGATTTTACTATAAAAATGCTCGAGAAAGGAATTTTCTATATAATGCATTTAAGATAATTTTACTATGGAAATGCATTGAAAATGATATTAGAAAAGAATTCATTGCAAATTATTTTACACACACACACACACACACACACACACACACACACACATGTATATATATATATATATATATATATATATGTATAGTGGAATAGACTAAGATAGATAGATATCTTACCATCTCTTACATTTCGGCATTTTTCATCGCTACAGGTCAGTTCAAGGTCTTTGCTACAAAAGCAGACTTTGCATCCATCAATAGATATTTTCCCTTTTTTGTATGTCTTTTTTCCGTCGTCACAAAAATCTTTGGCTAGAATAAAATCATATTTTATTTAGATCAATTTTTGCAATCAATAGTATAAGTATTTTAAGTGAGGTTTTCTGAAAGTTCATTTTCTAAACAATCCAAGTCTCGAAATAGTTGATATTAAATTATATTCATCTATTACAATATACACTAAATAATTAATATAAGAATTCCACGACTTTTTTGACAAAATAATTCAACTCAATTTATTTTTCTACTTCTGGTTATATAATTAAGGAATGATTTTTTTTTATTTTAATCATTTTTCACTAATTATATTTTATCATTCATTTTGGTTGAGCTTTGAACTATTCGGGTTAAGAGTTCAGGAGCATAGCCATTGAGTACAGTTTTACGCTCGCGTGCAAAGGATATGACAATCACCATTGTCATAATAAAACCCAGACAGGAAATGGGGCTGGAGTGTGGATAATGTCATGCCCAGAAGAGATAGGCTGAGAATTTGGAAGATTTTGAAAAAGATTTAGTTGAGTTCTGATTGTCACAGCTGGTGAATTTCAAAAATGCAATCTGGACGTGAGGACACATTAGAAGAACGATATGCAATAAAATTCTATTTCAAACTTGGAAAAAATGCCACAGAAACGTATGGAATGCTTCAGACTGCTTTTCGACCATCTTGCATGAATCGAGCATCAGTTTTTCAGTGGCATAAGAGATTCAAGGAAGGCAGGGAGTCTGTGAGATATGATGAGAGGTGTGGGAGGAGTAAGGAAGTCAAAACACCAGAATTTATTGGCCAAAGGGTTAGGGTTACGGTTACTATGTGGAGGTTTTAAGGGAGTTCAGGAAAAGATTCCGTCGGAAGAGGCCAGCACTCTTGAAATCGGGTCAGTGGCATTTCCACCAGGACAATGCACCAGTCCACAACTCCATCCTTGTCACAGACTATTTTACCAAGATTGGCATCAAGACAGTTCCTCACCCTCCCTACAGTCCAGACCTTGCTCCCTGTGACTTTTCGTTATTCCCTAACCTCAGAGGCTATCGTTATGAGATTTCCATGGAGCCTTCCAGAGGTTGTTGGAACGGTACAACAAGTGCATTGCAGCCGGAGGAGATTACTTCGAAGGAGACTAGAGTTTCATGTGTGTACTATCAATAAAAGTGCTCATACGAAAAAAGTCTGGAAACTTGTTTAATGATCCTCGTATATCAGGAGTGAGCAGACTTTGTGGTGGGAGGCCTGCATCACGGGGTTATGAATTGTCAAAGGGCCGCATCTTTTAAAATCAAAAGAATTTAGTCTCGATTCAAGGGCTAGCAGGGGGTGTCCTCGTGGTGAAATGGTTAAAGCGATGGACGGCGGAATCGTAGTAAGCGAGTTCGTACTCCAGTCGCGCTATTACGTTCACCTTCGGGCAAATACCCTTGGGAAAGGTATGAACCCCCTTATCTTCCCAGCAATGGGTTAAAAAGTACAACTACTGTTCTTCTAGGAGAATGTTTTTGGCATTAAATAACCTAAAAAGGTTGATATGCCATTAAACAAGGAAACCAAACCAATCAAGTGCTAGTGTTTATTTTTTAGAGGCTCCCGCAGGTCGCACAGAAAAGTGAAAGGGCCACAATTTGTACATTCTTGGGTTATGCTATTTTACATCTTCAATACACCCCCATTAAAACTAATTTGTAATCTTCAATTGAACGTGAATAATTAAGACAAAGAATACCATGCGTGTATTTACCAACCCCTCGGCAAGATGTGACACAAGGTTATTTTTAACCAACGCTAAAGAACACAGTCTGCCCTACTATTTCCCAATAGCTGGAGGGAGAATAATTGGATTCATAACTTTTGCAAGGGTATTGATGCCGTGTGAAATGCAATCAACCTCCTCCAAGATTTGAACTCATGTCGACGCGTCCATTTTCCACGGCGTTAACCATTATACCATGGAGAGCCCCCCCCCTACATAGTAATACAATGTAATACTATATAATAATATTTTTGACTTACCATATGGAAGAAAGTTTGGTTCGGTTTCTTTGTTTAAATGGCATATCAACCTTCGGGGGTTATCTACTGACAAAGCCATTCTTCAAGAAGAATAGTTGCAGTACTATTTAACCTATTGCTCGGAGGATGTGGCGATTCATACCTTTCTCGGGGTTATTTGTCCAGAAGTGAACGAAATAGCGCGACTGGAGTTCGAACTCGCTTATTACGATTCCGGAGTCCATCACTTTTACCATTACACCACAAGGATCCCCCCCCCGCAAAAGACTGTGTTATCTATTTTCATTGCCTAAAATAAATAGAAGAGACCTTTTTTTTTTCAAATTTTGCTTTTGTAACTTTGGTAATTTTCGAATTTATCCATTTTTCAAAAACTTCCACGTAGATTAAATGCTGATTAGCTGATATAGAATTTTTGAGACCCTTGAGAAACACTTTTTGGATAACTTTAGCTTAATTATTCATAAATTTCATCTCTGCTTCTCCAGCAATGTCCTGCATGACATTGCTGGAGAAGCAGAGATGAACTCATAAGAGATGTACTCTTATGGATCCCCACACATGGCCGCGCAAAAGCAGGACGACCAGCACGAACGTACATTCAGCAGCTATGTGAGGATACAGGTTGCTGTCCTGAAGACCTACCTAGGGCGATGAACGATAGGGAGGAGTGGCGAGAGAGGGTCAGGGATATCCGTGCTGCCAGCACGATATGATGATGATGATGATAATGATTCATAAATTTAAATTCATATCTTATCTTATTTAGGCCTTAAGTAAATGAAAATGTGAAAATTCATCCATTTTACAAAGAAAATTAGGTTAATTTCTATATTTCATTATCCACGACACAAAAGTAAAATCTAAAAGAAATAATATTTACTTTTATATAATTTACAACATGAACAATTGAGAAATAATCCATGTTATTCAAGAAGTAAAATTGTCTTAGTGTTATTCTGAGCAGAAATTATTCGTCTTTTGATATTTGGAATTTAAGTTTCTTTACAATTAGGTAGATAACTTAATACTTTACCTGTCTGTAAATGATTGCACATTCTATGATTACAGGTGACAGAAAGGTCTTTTTTACAAACGCAGTAGTTGCACCCATCCATGAACTCTTCTCCCTTTTCATAAATCCTTCCTTTGATTTTACAACCACCGCCGAGATCCCGGGCGTCTTTAAAAGAAATCGGGTTTTTATTTAGATCAGTTTTTTCAATCATTACTTTGAAATATCTAATTTACAAAAAAAAAAAATACTGCATAATTTACGATAATAATATTGTGTAATAATTTACCACGGACTAATATATATATACATATATATACATATATATACACATATCTATACATATATATACATATATTTATACACACACACACACACACACATATATATATATATACACACACACACATATACGATTATATATATATATATATATATATATATATATACATTGATACATATATATACACATATATATACTTAAAATCTAAACAAATAAAAAAACCCGCAGAAACACAAAAATCCAAATATATAGAAATTCCAAAGCCCCAGTAACTTCAAATTTAGACTCATTGTCGCTGGCCCGTCGTGCTCGATTAGAAGACTTTGCAAACTAGTAGAGATTTTACTACCTTTCCTAAACAAAATAAAAAGCTATATCAAGGACAGTATAGACTTTTTAAACTCCATACCAGAAAAAAATTGATCCCAACACACTTATAGCCATATTCGACGTCACAAACCTATATAGCAATATCTTCCATGAATTAGGAAAATTAAGTATCTCATTCTCGATAGATAAATACTCAGACACACTACACCCAAGATTTTGCAAAAAATCTATCATAGAGGGTATAAAAATAATCCTTAATAATAACCCCTTCCAATTCAATAACATTAACTATATCCAGACCCAAGGAACAGCTATTGGAACTAAAATGGCGCCAACATACTTTACCCTCACCCTAGCATATTTAAAAGAAAACCTATATGAAATAATATGTAAAAAAATACGACAACGACATTAAAGAAGAATTTACTAAATCATGGAAAAGATATTTGGATGATTGCTTCATATTCAGGATATACCCATGGGGGGCATCAATGAATTACACGATCTACTACAAAATCTATACCCAAAAGAAAATTTACTTTGGCACATAGCTAAAAAGAACTATCATTTTAAGACGTCCTTATAATAAACGTAAATGGCCAAATCATCACGGATATCTACCACAAATCAACAGACACCCAACAATACCGCCACTCCAAAAGCCACCATCCCCAAAACTATAAAATCCACCCCCTTACATTCTAGAACGTAGAATACACACAATTACCACGGATAAAAACCTTTAAAGAAACTCTCCTTAAATAACTACACACAACCCTAATTCAGAGAGAATACCCAACAACACGAAAAAATAAAGGATTAGAATTTGCTGAAAAATACCACAAAGAGAATTAAGGGGCCTGAAAACACAACAACGAGAACCCCTAGCATACGTCGCAACCTACAACAAAGACAACTCAGAACTATTGTAACACTATGTAGGTGGTTCGCCAAGCAGACGATTCCTTTGTCTGTTTTGGAGCGAAACCAGACAAAGGGATTTTGGACTTGAGATCTCGGCGGGACCGGAAGTAGGAAGGAAACGCCAGTGAAAGACTGAGACAAAAGGAGCTTGAGGAAGCAGCTGGCGACGGACAGGGCTAGTCGACACCGGACAGCAGAGAGACGAGTCGGATGAGATGAGGTCCAGAGCAGTGAGGGAAGATGAGTCGACATTCCAGTAGCTTTGTAGAAGTTTCGCTAGAATCCACACTAGCGTTAGTCTACACATGCACAATGTTACATAACTCTCCTGCACTTGAGTTAACCCAAACATATTGTTTGTTTGTTCTTTTTTCTCCCGCTCCCTCGATTGTATTTCTTGTGGCGTAAAAAAATGTGCGATGCCCCTATTGGAACCACAAGTTGATCATCGACCGTAAAGAGAAATGGGTTCGAAGAAGTTGATGTAACTGGGGGCCGAGAGGGGGTAACGTCACACTATTCACAGAAATAATGAAAACTCTTGAAGAACTTAAAAACAATGACAAAATCAAAGAAATACTTGACACAACAAAAATCATAAAAAGCCAGAGACAACACAAAAGTCTTAAAAGAATACTCACCTCTTCTACATTCGGAGAAAATACATTACAAGGGGTTACCAAATGTAATAATAAACGATGCAAAATATATGATATAATTATTGAAGGAAAATCCTATACCTTTAATAACCGGGAAACAAAATTTAAAACTAATAAAGACTTAAGCTGCAACTCAAAAAACATAGTCTTCATGTAGCAAATGCAAAGAAATATACATATGGTCAACACAGGCCCTCAATACCAGGACATCACTTCACAGGAGTAATATCAAAAAAGAAGAAAACAGAAAATTAAATGTATCGAAACACCTATACCAATGCACCCGAGGTAAATTAAAAATAATGCCAATATATCAACCGTACAACTACACGCTACTTCAAATAAAGGAAAAGAATTTTATAGATAAATTTAAACCAAAGTTGAATAAAACATGAATCGTACACACACACAAATGGAAACATATATATATATATGCAAAAAAAAATCTCAAGGCCCACATTCACACTTACGCAGAGAAAAAATAACTGTAAGTGAAATCCAAAATCCCTTCAACACACACACACACACACACACACAACGTATCAAATATCAAAAGTAAATGAGGGGTAAAGTAGGCTAGGAGAAACACACTCTAAGAAAAAGGAAGGACCGACATTCATAAACCTATAACCAACGGAAAACCACTCAAACTACAAACACGAGTAAGTTCAAGTCTTATTGAATATTCCATAAACAAGGCTTTGTGTCATACATGTTCACTGACGAAAGCATCAAGCTGAAAACATACACGTATGTAAAAACAAAATGAAATGAATAAATAAATAAATTCTAAAAAATATAAATCTCTTCATTGACCTACACATTTAAAAATATTTTATTCTCTCTTTGGACGTTAAACAAAATCTTTTTTACAAATATATATTACTTATATATACATATTTATACAAACATTTACATAGATAAATACACATATATACATGCATACATATATATATATATATATATATATATATGTGTGTGTGTGTGTGTGTGTGTGTGTGTATGTATCCTATTTATCAACCCCTCCGATCGGGCAGGATATGACACAAGGTCAATTTTTAAGCGTTGTTTAACAGGTTTGAATTCAGAGATTTCCTTCTCTTAGACTAGTTGCCTCACCAAGGCTGAAGAACCTAGTCTGTTCTACTATTTACCCATAGCTGGCGGGAGAATAATTGGATTTATACCTTTCCCAAGGGTATTAGTGCTATGTGAAATGCAATCAGTCTCGTCCAGGATTTGAACTCGTGTCGCCGTGTCCATTTCCTACGACGATAACAATTACACCACGGGCACCTCCACCAATACATATATATATATGTATGTATGTGCGTAAGTATATATATATATATATATATATATATATATATATATATATATATATAAGGTCTGTTTCAAGGAGGAGTCCGTGGTGTGATGGTTATCGTCGTAGGAAATGGACACGGCAACATGAGTTAAAATCCTGGACGAGACTGATTGCATTTCACATAGCACTAATGCCCTTGGGAAAGGTATGAATCCAATTATTCTCCCTCCAACTATGGGTAAATAGTAGGCCAGACTGAATTCTTCAGCCCTGGTGAGGCAACTAGTCTAGGAGAAGGAAAACTCTGAATTGAAACCTGTTAAACTCCACTTAAAAATTGACCTCGTG
This sequence comes from Sepioteuthis lessoniana, assembly GCA_963585895.1. Taxonomy (NCBI): domain Eukaryota; kingdom Metazoa; phylum Mollusca; class Cephalopoda; order Myopsida; family Loliginidae; genus Sepioteuthis; species Sepioteuthis lessoniana. The sequence goes on along the minus strand of CAUZXS010003757.1, from coordinate 183,876 downwards.
TCATATCCTGCCCGAGCGGAGGGGTTGGTAAATATGTATACGGTCGGTTTCGACTCTAATATTCTTAGGGCTTTAGCAAGAGATGATTTTTATGCTGGGGTTGCCATCAAACGGGGCTACCATCATCCACGGTCGTATTTTCTCGATGTGATTAAGTGATTTTAGGGCCGTTGGACCGATAAACATATCTAAACACCTATGGCGTCGTTGACAGAATTTTTTCCATGCAGATGCCGAGACGAACGTCCATCCATTTCCGGTATCGTAATATTTTATATCTTCGCAATGAATGTATCTGTATTTTTGTACGCGTATTGTCTATGTTATGATCTATCGCAGAAGCTGTCAACTCCGTTAGTTAGCCTATTTTATTTAAAGTGTCTAACTTTGAATGTCACTATTTGTATTTTAGTTATTATTGTTTTAGTTTGAGTCCTGTCGCTGATTTTTCGCACACTGTGGTCAGAGCTCCAAACCAACGCCTTCTATTATTAAATGCCTTCTCATGGAATCGCCACGTCACTGTGACGTCACCCACAGGAGGCCTTTCGGAGTTATCTGCTAAGAGCGTTATATGGAAACATTTCATTCAGTGTTTGAGCTTTTACTGTTTTAAAATTATTTACATATTTTTTCAAAATATTGAGTTAATTTGTAAACCAGCACAGTACCATATAAATGCGCCGTGCCAAATTGTAAAGGAAACTACAAAACTGGACCAAAAGTTACTTTATTTTCATTTCCACAAGCGAAAGAGTCATGCCAAATCTGGACACGTGTTATTAAAAGGGATAACTTTACACCATCTAAATTCACCAAAGAAGGCGTTGTCCAAACTCAGCCGGATGCGCCTCTTTTTTACTCACGCAAAGAGTGATGCGGTTCGAGTATGAGTGATGGTAATCTTTCAATAGCTTTGTTTTATTGTCATCCATATAAAGCCACCCTAAAAGATAAGCAGCAGTAGTTCCCTGATCGAACTAATGCCGTGAATGGTGTTCGAACTCGCTTATTACGATATCGCAGTTCATCGATTTTACCATTGCACCACGAAAACCCCACTCCCGGAAGAAAGTTTTATCTCTATCTGATACCTAAAATAAATAGAAAAGACTTTTTTTTTCAAACTTTGCTTTTGTAACTTTGGTAATTTTCGAATTTATCCATTTTTCAAAAACTTCCACGTTCAATGCTGATTGGCTGAGAATTTTTGAGACCCTTGAGAAACATTTTTTGGATAACTTTAGCAGAATTATTTATAAATTTTCATTCATATGTTATTATATTTAGGTCTTAAGTAAATGAAAATATGAAAATTCGTTCATTTTACAAAGAAAAATAGGTTAATTTCTAAATTTCATTATCCACGACACAAAAGCAAAATCTAAAAGAAATAATATTCATTTTTATATAATATACAACATGAACAATTGAAAAATAATCCATGTTATTCAAGAAGTAAAATTGTCTTACATAGTGTTATTCTGAGCAGAAATTATTCGTCTTTTGATATTTGGAATTTAAGTTTCTTTACAATTAGGTAGATAACTTAATACTTTACCCTTGTGTAAATGTTCGCACATTTTATGATTACAGTTGACAGAAAGGTCATTTTTACAAACGCAGTAGCTGCACCCATCCAAGAACAGTTCTCCAATTTTATAAATTCTTCCTTTGATTTCGCAAACACCTCCGAAATGCTGGGCGTCTAGAAAAAAATCCGGTTTTATTTTTATCATTTTTTTTCAATCATTACTTTGAAATATCTAATTTACAAAAAAATAATATTGCATAATTTGCGGCTGCGTGCAATCCTGAACAAGTCCTGGCAGCAGCACCCCACAAGACACCAACTGTACGGCCACCTGCCCCCTATCACGAAAACTATTCAAGTTAGACGAACCAGACATGCAGGACATTGCTGGAGAAGCAGAGATGAACTGATAAGAGATGTACTCTTATGGATCCCCACACATGGCCGCGCAAAAGCAAGACGACCAGCTCGAACATACATTCAGCAGCTATGTGAGGATACAGGATGTTGTCCTGAAGACCTACCTAGGGCGATGAACGATAGGGAGGAGTGGCGAGAGAGGGTCAGGGATATCCGTGCTACCAGCGCGATATGATGATGATGAATCATCACGACTAATATATATATATATATATATATAATCATGACAATGTTTATAAAATATCTATATCGATATAAGTTATTATACCAATGGGCCGGTATATATATATATATATATATATATATGTGTGTGTGTGTGTGTGTGTGTATGTGTGTGTGTGTGTGTGTGTTACATTTAAAAGAAACGTTTAGTACAGTAGTCGATGGTGACGAGAAGGCTCCCTTTTCAATAGATACTACACCGAGGTGTAGGGGAGGACGCTACTCCTTTTCTTAGATTGCTCAACTTTACCCTTGATACGTACTTTATATTTCTCAGTGTTAAGTAAGGAGGCATCCAGTACCATTTTTAACGTCACTGTTATGACGCGACCAGGGACTGAACCCAGACCTCCCGAACAATATATATATACGTATATATATACATATATATTCATATAGATGCATATATAAATAGTTGAGTATATATATATATATATATATATATATATATATATATAAAAGTATATATGCATATGTATATATATATATATATATATATATGTATTTATGCACATTTACATACATGTAAAAATATGTGTATATATATGCATATATATATACACATATATTTATTCATATATATAGCAGATACATATATATATATATATATACATATATATATATATACATACATACATTTATACATTAATACATATATATATATACACATATATATACTTACATATATATATATATTACATATATATATACATGTATATGCAAATAAATACATATATATACATATATATATGCATATATAAATATTCACGTATACATATATATATATATGTTTGCATATATATATATGTATATTTAGGCAGCATTTCTTCGTTAATGCAAATTTCATTGAACATAATAGACATTTTATGCCTACATATTCTCTTTTGGATCCGTTCGAATTCCCGTATTACTTTTATCGTATTCGGGGGGAACTGATTAAGGTATTGTCCATAGTTGTATGTATCCCTAGTACTTTCTGCCCGACTTTGGGCCATCATCAGGGGAGAATCTGTTACAAAAGTGATGTAACTTTTGTTTTAGCAAATTACTACTGTGTAAGGACGTCTTTGCTGTTGGAGATTATGGCGCTTGCTTTTAAATGTAATTCTGTAAATAGTGCCAGTAGCTAAAGACATTTAAGTATGTTAGCACTGGTTTGATAATTAATTCTATTAAGTGCTGGTTGCAGGTTTCTAATATATAGTGCTTCGAGAATCTGAAGTTTTTGTTTATTATTTTGATGTTCGAGTATTGTTGTGTTGTCGGTGAGAATTTTTCGTAGTTGTGTTGTTGGGCATGAATGTTTTTTTAAATGCTGAGCTATTGAACTTGTGTCAGAAAGGTGCATTGTAAGTCTCCTCGACAGGGTAGTTGAGGTTAAACAAACATATATATTATTATTATCAGAGATACAATCTCCTAAAGGACATTTAAATTTATATATAACGTTGGTTTTTTTGCAACACCCCAATCGAGGGAGAGGAGTTATTTCTAATGACCAAATTCGAGGTTTTAAACTTATTATAATATATAATAAGTTTTATTTTTTTATTAGGATCAGTGGGGAGTATGTTTTTGTGAATCAATGTTTTCATTATTTTTTCATCGGATTTATAATTGTAGTGCATTTGGTTACGATAAAAAAGTTTGATATATGTTTGTTGACTGGATGGAGTAGTACACTGTTTATTTTGTTGGTTAACATTTTTGATCATACGTTTAATTTGTTCATCAACAATATAGTTAGGAAACCCATTATCGATGAGAGCCTATTTTATGTTTTTTACCTCTTTATAAAATATTGTTTTGTAGGAGGAGATTAGTTTGGCACGGGATATTACATTACGAATAATTGCTTTTTTATATCTGAAGGGGCATTCACTTTTAAAGTTGAGGGTACAGGAGTTATTACTAGAGGGTTTTTTGTAGGTGGAGGAAGTGAAGTTATTATAGTTGTTAGTATCAATGAGAACATCTAAAAAGGAAATTTTATTGTTTTTGTTTAGTTCATGAGTAAAGTTAAGAATTGAATTGTTTTGGAAGGTTTCTTGTAGTATGTAGATTTCGTTAATAGTATTAGTAAGAATAAGAATATCATCAACATATCTTAGGTATATTGGAGGTTTTTTTATGCTATTGAAAATTCTATTTTCGAGATCTGACATGTAGAAATCACTGAAAAGTCGGGCAAAAAGTACTAGGGATACATACAACTATGGACAATACCTTAATCAGTTCCCCCCGAATACGATAAAAGTAATACGGGATTTCGAACGGATCCAAAAGAGAATATGTAGGCATAAAATGTCTATTATGTTCAATGAAATTTGCATATATATATATATATATATATATATATATATATATATATATATATGTTGTGTGTGTGTATATATATATGCATATATATATATGTATATATGCACATTTATATATTCATGTATATATATATATATATGTACATATATTCACATGTATATATATATATACACACATATACACACACATATATATATAAATGTGCATATATATATATATATATATATATATATTGGTGAACATTATGCTAATTGGCGTGTATGATTATGCCAATCGGCCGTTATATATATATATATATATATATAGTCGATGAGGTCTGTTTCATCACTAATATTCGTAGGGCTTTAGCAGGAAATAATTCTGATGCTGGGGTTGCCATGAAACGTATCTACCATCATCCTCGGTTGTATTTACAACATCATCAGGACGATCCCCTTTTTTACCAGTCCGAAGTGCTGTGTCGTTTGAGTATGAGTTATGGTAATCTTTCGATGTCAGTGTTTTATTCTTATTCATAGAAGCCACTCTAAAAGATTTGTAGCAGTAGTTCCCCGATCGAACTATTTGATCCTGCCGTTGACCCGTAGTGTTCGTCCACCCGCACCTGGTTAGGCGTGACATTGACCCGTTGTTGGGTTTCTCTGCTTTTACGTCCACTGCATCGCTTCCTATAACTTCTGACGTATATCTTGGGTGGGAAAAATTCTTTTTCCTTCCCTTACTTCTTGTTCTTCCCCCTCCTACATGAATTAATCTTTAACTGAGTATGGGCCCCCGTTTGTTTCATTTTTAATATTCATCGGAGAAGCCTTATTCATCGTTGATCGTAATCTCAGCAACATTCCATTCTTACATTAGCTTAGGTTTTCAAACACTCTGCAATATTTCTAAAAATATTTAAAGCTTTTACCTCGTTTTTCATGGTTCAGCTGTAAACTAGGATTCAGATTAAGTCTTTTTTCATCTAAATCACAGTTCAAAACACAGCAGCAATATTAGGGGGGGGGCTATTCTTACAGCAATGCGAGTCAAAATGTTCTAATCATCGGTGGAGACATAACTGCCTAAATAGGTAAAAACGTAAACAACAAATTTATCTTACACAACTCGTTAAACAGAAATAGGGAACATCTACCAGATCTCACGCTAGAAAATAGATTAACATGCCTCAATACTAAATATCAGAAAAGAAAGGGAAAACTATGGACCTACACCTACGCAAATAATATTAAAGCTGATACAAACTACATCTTTATAAATAAGAAGTGGAATAATAGCGCTTTGAATTGCGAGGAATATTCCTCTTTCGAGAGTGTGTCCTCTGATCACAGAATTGTCACGGCAAAGATACGACTGAGCCTACGAAAGAAAGCGGCCAAAACAACAATAACTGTACACTATGACTGATCCCTGCTTACCAAAAGATTATTAGGGATAAATATACGTTAAAACTAAAAAAACAAATTCGATGCACTTGACGAGATATCAGAAACTCCGAATGATGAATATTTGAACTTCGTCTATGCCCATTTAGAAGCGGCAGCAGAATCTATACCAACTAAACAAAGAGCTAAACCTAGAGTCCCATGGGAGACAGCGGTTAGAAAAATGTGCGCAGACGTGAAAACCGCATCCCTGTGCAACAGGAGGAACCAAACAATGCTCAGAAACTGAAGAAGGCACAAAATTAACTAACGTATACCTAAAAGAACAAACAGAATACATCCAAAATCAGATCAATTAGATTAGAGAATCGGATGAAGATAAACAATCTAGGATAGTATGGTAGACAGTAAACGAAGTGAGTTGAAGGAAGAGTATTGCGAGAGCTAAACTGAAAGCTACCAGCCGAGAAGAACGAATACATCAGTGGAAACAACATTTCGAGAATTTATTTGGAAAACCTCCGAAAGTTACGGATGAACCATTCACAAAAATTATTTGTAATCAACTAGACATCAAACTAGAACAGTTTACGCAAGAAGAACTCGACTTAGTACTAAGAAAAATTTAAAATAGGAAAAGAGCAGAGCTTAATGAAATACCCCAAAAGTATGGAAGACAAGGGAATTCGACGACATACTGCTCCGATACTGCAACGCCATATATAACCAGAACACATAAGACAGATGGACAAAGGGTGACCTCAGAATAGCCAAGAACTACCGAGGTATAACCCTCACATTCATAGCGGTCAAGATCTTCAATACTCTGCTACGCAGCAGCATAGAACCTAAAATTGAGAAAATACTTCGGAATAACCAAAATAGCTTTCGGAGAAATCGAACCACGACATCACAAATTTTAACTACCCGTAGAATTTTAGAAGGTGTTCGTGCAAAAAACCTTGAGGCAACAATATTATTCTATGGCATTTTACTACATGCACAAAGGAAAGATGGAGCAAATTCTTCTCGCCTACGAGCTCCCCAATGAAGCCGTCGCAGCCATAATGATGCTATATAAAACCACGAAAGTAAAAGTCCGCTCACCGGATAGAGGCACAGACTACTTCGACATTGTAGTAGGTGTACTGCAAGGAGATATCTGTTTATTATCTGCATAGACTACGGGCTTAGAATGTGTATAGATTTAATGAGAGAAAACGGCTTCAAGCTGGCAAAGTAAATAAGAATATACCACGCACAAACTATTACGGACGCAGACTACGCCGATGACACAGCAATTCTGGCAAATTCACCCACCTAAGCTGAATCCCTAATACATAGTCTGGAACGAGCGGCAGGTAGCATTATCCTCCATTTCACCGCAGACAAAACAGAATACATGTACTTTAATCAAAGAGGCGACATTTCCACATTAAACGGTGCTCCTCTGAAACTAGTGGACAAGTTCACCTACCTCGGAAGCAACGTCTCATTAACGGAGAATAATATCAATACGCAACTAGGAAAGGCATGGGCAGCTATCAATAGGCTTTCGGTCATATGGAAGGCAAACCAGACCGATAAAATAAAACGCAGTTTTTTCCAAGCAAGGGTCGTGTCAATACTGCTATATGGATGCATCATATGGACGCTAACTAAGCTTATGGAGAAAAAGCTTGACAGCAATTACACAAGAATGCTGTTGCAAGCTATACTGAACAAGTCCAGGAGGCAACACTCGACAAAACAGCGACTGTACGGCCACCTACCACCCATCACGAAAACTATCCCAGTTAGACGAACCAGATATGCGGGACACTGCTGGAGAAGTAAGGACGAACTCATAAGCGATGTACTCCCGTAGACCCTCTTCATATGGATGAGCAAATATTGGATGACCAGCTAGAACCTATCTACAACAGCTCTGTGCCGATATAGGGTGTGGCCAGGATGACCTGCTGGGAACGACGGATGATAGACATGGATGGCATGGGAGGGTCAGGGAAATCCGTGCTAGCAGCGGGATATAATGATGATGATGATATATATATATAGGTAAGTGGAGCAATCCAAAGAAAGTAGTAACACCTTCCTCTATACCTTGGTGTAGTAGCTATTGAAAAGAGAGAGAGAGAGAGAAAGTAACAAGGCAGACAATACCACTATAGAGACCGAATCAGGCCGATAAAAGGTGACAGAAATATTCAGACAGTCACATAAACTGATAGACGTTACGTGGCTGATATGTATATATATATATATATATTGAATGGAGGAATTGATATATTATGTTAGAAATTACCAGTAGGTGTTTTCTTGTCATGGTAATTTCTAACACACACACACGCATATATATATATATATATATATATATATATATATATATATATAGCTTGCTTTTTAATTTTTTTCCATCATTTTTATGCTTTATAACTTTATATACTCATTCCTCTGTTTTTTTCATCTCTTCACATTTTTGTTTTCTAAGTTTTCTTCCTTTCCTCCTTTTCTTTCTTTCTTTATGTTTACTCAAGTGGCTTGAAAGGATTTCAGTCATCCAATGCTCTTGTGGTCCCAACTCACGAACACAGTTACTGATTCCAACAAGAACTTTCAAACAAACAGAAACGGGCAAAATAATTAAAGCATCCCGTGATTCATTTCAAGAACTACAAATAAAAGTTTATTCTGCTTTGCTGGTCGGCATTCGAGCATTTTTATTATTTATCCTAGAAATTTATTCAAATGATTTTTTTTCGTATTTTGACTTTTTCTTTTTTTGTTTGCACCCCTCCATATATATATATATATATATAAGTTTAAATGGTGTAGATTCAGTCACTCGACGCCGTTGATTCAGTGTGTTCGCTATTCGAACATATCTATGTTGGCTCTATCAATCATTATTTATAAATGCATCAAACTATACACACACACACACACAAATATATATATATATATATATATACAATTTGTTGGTTTTTTTGTTACTACACTTAATACTAAGATATGAAATCATGTAAATGTGTTAATATCTAAAAATCTTATTAAACTGTTGATAAAAACGAATTTTAAAAAAAATTCATACACAAACTCTTTCATTGAGTTACTGCCAATTTTATAACTTATTGGCTCTCTCTTTCTCTTTCGAGGGGTCTTCATAGCGTTGTGGCTAACGTGCTGGACCGAGACTTCGTAATAACTGATTTCAAGCTTCAGTCGTGCTATTAAATTCAATTTCGGACAAATAACTTTCGGAAAAATATGAATCCTCTTATTCTCCCAACTATAGGTTAAAAAATACCACTAATGTGCTTCTACAAGAATGGATTTGATATAAAATAACCCGCGAAGGTTGATATGCCATTAAAGAAAGAAGCCCAATCAAACTAATCTTTCTCTTTCTCTGTATTCTCGTCACCAAGAGAATCTTTTTGATAACGAGATTTTTCCCCTCGTTCAAATGACAGTTTCGTCCATAGAGACCAGTTGTTGCAGTCATCAATTAAATTGTCACTTTTCTCGTACATGTTCCCTTTGTTGTCACAGATGTCTTTTTTCGGTAAAAAGAAAGCAGGACAAATAATTTGAACTTTGATGAAGCAGGTGTGAATGTCCAAGATAAAATGTGACTGGAATATCTATTAAAAAGTACAAGATATTGTTTCGCAAACATTTAGCTTATGATTACAGATACACAAAACAGAAAAACAAAGACTTTATATTTGTCAAACACTACAAGTCAAGTGCGCATGTGCATGAAGGATGAGCGCTCAAAATCGAATGTGTCTATTTTGATGAATGTCTGATAAACAATCTTTTTAAAACGTCGAAAATGACCATTTCTATCTACCTGTTTCGCAAATTCATACACTAAATAACGCAAGTCACGAAATTGTGGATCTCAAATAATATTTTGTTGGCCTAGTGGGTAGAGTGTTCACCAATGGTTCGTGAGACCTGGGTTCAATACCAGGTTGCGTCATACCAAAGACTTTAAAAATGGCACTTGATACCTCCTTGCTTAACACTCAGGTACATATCAAGGCTAAAGTGAAGCAATCCAGGGAAAGGAGTAGCGCCCTCCCCTACACCTTGGTGTAGTAGCTATTAAAAAGGGAGCTTGCTGGTCGCCCTCGATTACAGTCGCCAACTACTTACAATGTATATTTAAGAATGGATGTAGGATTTTAAATAATTCAAAGAATTAAGATATTTCTGGGGCTTTTGACAAAATTATTCCACTCAAGTTTACCATTCTACCCCATAATTTGACGTTTATTCAAAGAATTAATACGTTGCATATTTGCCACAGCTAATGATATACCTTCTATAGATCTGGTCGACAAATTCAAGTGGCTTTGATTCATTCTGTAACCATTCCAGATTTACTATTTCCAGACATACCACCGTAGGTATCTTATTGGTAGGCATGGTTCCATTTGGTTCAACTGTGTCGGTGTTCTTCACGACCATCCACCCTTCTGTTTTGATTACGGAAAGTAAGAAAGTTATTCAATGAAGTCACTGTAACTGTTGTATAGCCACATACTCATACACATGCAGATGTAAGCAGAAACATAATGACAACTTCAATAAACGAAACGAACACACTTCTTTAGAAAAATATACCTCTCACACTTTATTCTAGAAAGGGTTGCGAAAGGGTTGATATTGTTTATATGTGAGAGGTGAGTTGGAGACGGAACAGACTGCAACATATTGACCTCTGAATATAGCAACACTTCTTTCTCATTCTGCTGGGCTGCTCAACCGGGGGTCACTGAGAGCTGCAAGCCCTCTGTCTGAAGTTGGTTCTCACTGCCTCGAACTGCAACTCGAATTCCAACTAATTCAAGCCGTCTGTGGCACTTGGTTATATAATTGTTTGACATCCACCTGCTTCCTGTGGTAGTCGCAATTGCACCAAATTCAACCTGTCCACAGGTCAAGGTGATACCTCGATATCTTCGACCAGATGCACCCGTTTCTTGATTGACCGCCGGGTCGAGGGTCAATATGTTACATAACGATGAACCGATCGATAACCAGTGGTTACATCAAAATACTTCTCCAATACGAAAAAACAAACAACCGAGTTAACACTAGTTAGAAATGCAACAACTCTTTTTGTTTTCATCGTTTGTTGTATGAAGCGGTTCCGGTTATGAGACACTGTGTTATGTAAGAAGAATGTGCTGATACCGACCAATATGATCGAACACGGATCTCCAGGCAACGAATACAACAGTTGAAATGGACTGTGCTACCACTAGGGATCACGTGACTAGGAATAGTTAATGTATAAATCATTCAAACAGCAGTATAGTATTGCATTCTATTAAGTATTGCGTATACAGTCATTACTCTATTTAGTACTCAGTATTCGTCACAGTATTTGACATTGTTCGAGAACGAAGAGATTATAAAGAGCCGGCGAAGTTTACTCCAGAACGAAACATTATAAAATACTGAAATAAAAGGTCTAGTAGTGAGCCAGGTCTTTAGTATTCGGAGTCCTGCTGAAGGTCTCGGTTCAGGAGGTCCCTTAAATCGACCTAGATTCTAACAACGGCGGTGGTGGACTTTCTTCTGACTCTGACTTTTCTCTATGACTTAACTCATTCTACAACACAGCTACAAACGCTCAATTAATACACGGCGACACGAGTTCAAATCCTGGATGCGGCTGATTGCATTTCACATAGCACTAATCCCCTTGGGAAAGGTATGAATCCAATTATTCTCCCTCCGGCTATGGGTAAATAATATGCCAGACTGGGTTCTTCAGCCTTAGTGAGGCAACTAGTCTAGAAGGAAAACTCTGAATTAAAACCTGTTAAACTCTGCTTAAAAATTGACCTTGTGTCATATCTTGCCCGAGCGGAAGGGTTGGTAAATACGTATAAATAAACCAAGTCTTTGGTATTTGGAGTCTGGCTGCAGGACTCGTTTCAGGAGCCATGGCAGGTCATATCTCTTTGGAATATTTTTTAAAATTCCTTTGACTCCCTGGACTCTCTGTCTGAGGAGGGTTTTCTTACTTCTCTGCAGAGTTGTATTTGGTGTATTCTACAGCCCTAGCTCAATGGGCTTTCGCATTCTGTCTCTTCGTCTTTAGATCATTACTTTTTTATTATTCCATATTATTTAAAATAATCATTTTCGCATTAAAAATATTCATCGAGACACATCAGCATTACGTCACAAGTGATCAATTTGCATTAATACATTACATTACGCAAAGGCATAAAACCACATCTTCCTGAGCATTTGATTCCAATCTTTATATTTGAAATGACGATGTCAAATCAAGAAAGAAGCAATCAAACTAAATTCGGTTGGATCAAATATTGTGCGAGGTTTTTTAGTAAAGCTTATTAACTACGTAGACAATAATTTCCATTCCTTGTTTCATTTTGATTTGGTTTAGTTTTATGGCATATCAACCTCTGTTGGTTATTTAATGCCAAATCCTCTTTATACATATATATTAAATATATAGTATTTAGTTTGGTTTGGTTTGGTTTGGTTTTATGACATATCAACCCTTGTAGGTTATTCAATGCCAAATCCTATATATATATATATATATATATATATATATCAAATATATATTATTTAATTTGGTTTGGTTTGGTATGGTTGTACGGCATATCCTGGGTTCAATCCCAGGTCGAGTCATACCAAAGACTCAAGAAATGGTACTTGATGCCTCCTTGCTTAACACTCAGCATTATAAGGTACGGATCAAGGGTAAAGTGGAGCAGTCCAGTGAAAGGAATAGCGCCCTCCCCTACACCTTGGTGTAGTAAGCTATCGAAAAGGGAGCCTACGGGTCACCCTCGACTATGGTCGCCAACTTACTTTTATATATATATATATATAATTTCAAACACATTTTGCTGATAGCATTTTAAACGAGCCTGAGCTCATTTCATTGCACGCTGTTTAATGGTTTCACTTATTTCTATCTTATACGAATAATTCTTGTGCATTTTTAGAATTTATTACCAAGACAAGTTAATTTGGCATCGCTTCGGGTGCGATGAGGGACAGTCGCTCAGTGGACCAATAGCTCAGTGGTAGAGTTTCGGCTCTGTAATTTGTGGTCACTGGTTCGATCTGCATTGGGGAAGATCATAGTATACACTGCTGATGAGACCTAATGAGGTCGAAACAGTTGTCCTATGTCACACGCAGTGTTTGCTGGATTTTTTGGTCGTGGTAATTTTATTTATAAATTATAATTCTATTAATCTTTTGTTAGCACGCAGTTAAATGATTCCAAGTATTGCTATGTATCACTAACAATTCAATTAAACGTCAGTCATTTGTTAATACACAGTTAAATAATCAAACAGTTCTATTTGAAACAATTCAGTTTTGCATGTCATTTGTTTGCACTCAGTTTAAATGTAAAACAGTTCTATTTGACCCATAGAGAGGACCCAATCCGGACCATAGTGGACATGCGTGCGATGGAAATGAAGGAATACTCTGCATTCCTCACGGCTCCAGCAGTACTGGAGCCTCATTATTAGATTCTTAAAAAAATCGACCTTGTGTCATATCCTGCCCGAGCGGAGGGGTTGGGTAAATAGGATTATTAGATTGTTTAATGTCATAACAGGACACTCGTTAGGGGAGTCTTATCTTTCTACAGCTCCAGCCGACTTGGTCACCATTCCTCGTGGCTACTTTACATAAATGTATTACGTAAAGGTATGAAACCATCTTTTGTAAAACTCTACACCATTCATGTTCACCGGGAAAAAATTCCAAGTAATTTTTTGTCATTTAAAGTAATCAGCCCCTCAAACTCACCGCAATTATTTTCTTGTTTGATTCTCCCCAACAAATTTCTTTTATAAGGCAGTTCACTTTAACATTTCAATTCAATGTAGAATGATCACCTATTTCTAGAACAGTTCTTGCTGGAAAATACTAATAATCAGAGTGGCCCAGTCCAGTCGGCTGGGACTGTAGAATACAACGACTGCATCTCTGAAGAGAGGTAAGACTCCCTCAATGAGTGTCCTGGATATGACATTAAACAATCTGATGGTCTTAGAGCTTTGTAGGAATGTGGAATACTCCTTCATGACTATTGTTCCAAAGTCTTCTCTGACTCGGAGTGGTAGCACCTGATAGAGTCATATCTATCGGTCAAATAGGACTGTTTGTCATTTAAACTATTTGTAAACAAATGACTGATGTAAAATTGTTTCTGTAACAAAACAATATTTGAAACCATTTAACTGTGTGGAAAAAATGAGCTCGGCTCTTTTAAAAATGTTATCAACAAAATGTGTTTACAAATCATATACTTAATACGTATAAATAAGATTCGGCATTAAATAATCTACAATGGTTGATATGCCATAAAACCAACCCAAACCAAAGCAAACCTTAATGGTCGAATTATTTCAATTTTTTTTTTTTTTTTTACTTCATGCGGGTGATGGATTCCTTTTGTTTTTAAATATGCGTTCTGGGTATGGGTGATCCCTCTAAATTGAATTTGAATGTGAAAATGAATCCCTTCTCCTCATAAAATGTGAATTTTTTTCGAAAAATGAAAACTTGCAATGAATTTGAGGGTCTAATTAGTTCAAATTACAAAAATGAATAAATGAATAAAATAAATAAATATATAAATGAAATTAGTAAAAAAAACAAACTTTTTTCCCGGTGAACTTAGACGGGTACAACAGTAGAATAATATCCTATTTCTTTCTGAACTTTGCTTCGTAACCAAATATTTTGACGAAACTTGCTTCGTCAATAAAATGCTGCTGACGGAGAAAAGAGTGGATCACGGAACACTTGAGCATATCCCATCAATATTTTAGTAGGTAACAACAACTGTGATAGCTATAACGCACTCTGTCAACCTTGATGAAGCTTCAATCATATTTCAAACCAAATGAACAGTCAGGTAATGGAACGAGATTCACAATATAATTCAGTGATCTGATTTGATTTCTTTAATTATATTCGAACAGGTGGGGAAAATATTACTTAAACAATCTTTATTTAATAGCAGAAGATTCTGGCTTTATAGAATATTCCTTAAGCCAGCTAGATTAAATTATCTTAATTTTAGGTAAAATACTTTTCCCTGCAGAGGAAAATATTATGGAATAACCAAATATGGAGGAAAAAATTATAGAATTCATTAACAAAAAGAAGAAGAAAAAAGAGAAAAGAAAAACGAATCACTGTTATAGAAGGAATACTTTATATATCTAGGATTTGGAATTAGATAAATTAAGGAAATTGTTTTTACCTGTGGATGCGATCGCGAGGAGACAGCAAAAAACAAGTGCTCTCATCTTGGCGGATTTGATCGAATGTCAATTTGTTTGTTTATCACACATATATATATTAATACATCTATAACTAATCGGTGTGTGTTATCAGCATAAATAAATATGCGCATCGGTAGACACTCTCTCTCTTTCACACACACACACTCACACACATACGTATGTACCCTCACACATACACGTGTGTTAGTAATTAAGTATGCATGTAAGTGTATATATGTGGGAGGGAGGAAAAATTCACACAAAAAAAATAATGTTTTTTTTTTTTTTTAGATTGAATGATATGCAAATAGTTGCTGATTATATAAATCAGGGTTTGCAAAAAGCGGGCTGCGGGCTGCGGGCCACAACTTGGCCCGCCAGTCCAGTCAGTGTGGCCTTTGCTAACCATTTTCATTTTTTATCACGTACGCTAATTTTTAATTTGTAAGACAAATTTTACAGTTTTCGATCTGACCATGAAGAATGTCAAGGACGTCACATTTTTTTTTTTTTACTTCCAAGCACGTTGCACTTAGAAACTTTATTTTAAATTCAAAGATTGAAGAACTTCTGTTTTTACAGTTACTATTAATGATTACAAAAAAAGTTTTAAATAAAATTTTGTAATTTAATTCATTTGAAATGGTAACCCAATGTTGTGAGCAAAAACCTTATTTTATTTGTCTTTATTATTTGAAAATGTATTAATAATGTAAATAAAAGTAAAGTTGGCGACCGTAGTCAAGGGTGACCTGAAGGCTCCCTTTTCAATATACATGGAGAGAGAGAGAGAGAGGGAGAGAGAGAGAGAGAGAGAGAGAGATAGAAACCTGTAAGAAGTGACCAAAAGAAAACGAAAGAGGCAGAGGGAAGAAAAGAATAAAGTGACAGTAAGAAAAACAATCGATGAAGGAAAAAGAATAAAAAGAAAAGAAAAGAAAAGAAAAGAAAAAAGTGGTTAGAAAAAATGCAACAAGAAGAAAAAAAAAAAGAATTGACAAGAAGGAGAAAGTAACAGCATTAGTGACAGAATCAACAAATTGTTTACAGTGAAAGAAATGGCATCGATGAGGACTCTTGATAAACCGAAACGTAGCGAAACACCCACGTAGGTAATTTTTTTATAGTGGTCACAAATTTTTTTGAAAGAGTCACATTTTCAGATGAGTTGATAACTGAAGAATGGTGCGCCAAAGTGCCACAGATTCTCCTTGATTATACTCCACATGTTTTGAATTCAGTTTTTCCTTCTCTTAGATCGTTTGCCTTACCAAGGCTAGAAAGCCCAGTCTACCCCAAAATTACCCATAACTAGGAGGGAGAGGAAGAAATGAAACACAAACAACTGCGTCCAGAATTTGAACTTGGTAGGTTGAAAATCACAAAGCTACATACCCCTCTACATAATACACTGAAGGAATTTTTACAGACATAATTTAAAAGGAAGTTATTGTTGCATGAATTATGTGCACAAGATAATCGAAAGCTATAATGTGAAAATTTTGAAGGTAAATGAGACAGTCGCGTGGCAGGGTGTAACTGCAGAAATAGAGAAAACTCACCCTTAGAGAGCAATTGCTTGAGATTCACTGTTATATTCCTGGCTACAGTGTGAATGAATGACAACAGTAATGATAGGAGCCAAAGAATTGCATTGGAAAAGACCGCCATACAATCACAAGACTCACCAACATCAACGCAAGGAATTTCAATTTTCCCTTTTTTATTCGTCCATTAGTAATCAAAATTTTTTTGTGGGTACCAAACTATTCCTCTAGGGTGTCCTCGTGGTGTAATGGTTAAAGCGATGAACTGCGGAATCGTAGTACGCGAGTTCGTACTCCAGTCGCGCTATTACGTTCACTTTCGGGCAAATACCCTTGGGAAAGGTATGAACCCCCTTATTCTCCCTCCAGCTATGGGTAGGACGGACTAGGTTCTTCAGCCTTGGTGAGGCAACTAGTCTAGGAGAAGGAAAACTCTGAATTCAAACCTGTTAAACTCCGCTTAAAAATTGACCTTGTGTCATATCCTGCCCGAGCGGAGGGGTTGGTAAATAGTACCAAACTATTCCTCTACTACAATAGTTTCGAGGACAAATGATAATGTGGTTTTTAGTCCAATTGTAGTGTAATGGATAGCTGCTGCGGACTGCTGTGTTAGGAGAGGTTTTTCAGAGTGGCTCTTTATTTGACTTTTATACGAAAGGTGGTTGAATTTTCGTCGTCATTTGGCTTCTCGTGAAGCAAGAAGGTTCCTTACTTCTTTTTGGGTACAAGATATTTCTCTTGTCACGTTAAGACTCACCAAAATTAACGCAAGGATTCAAATTTTACTTTTATCATTTGTTCGTTAATAATCAAAATACGATTGGTTTTTGAAGAGATAGAGATAGGGAGATAGAGAGAGGGATATATATATATATATATATATATATGTGTGTGTGTGTGTGTGTAGAGTGAAAGAGAGAGAGAGGCTGACAATTAGTGTTTCTCGAGGCTCGTTTCTGATACCAACTACTAAATTCTTCGATTTTAGGGATCAAAACTTTCTTGACTGTCCAGGTTGCTGGTCGGATACCATGTCCTTCGTTCATTTACACGCTCTGCTGGATGTCCACCTTTTTCACGGTAGAATCCTAACGGAACTCAAATCCTCACTGACCTGCTATCCGAGCGGTATCTCTTTACTACTTGAAGAAAAAACCTTCGCCTAAATTTTCAGACTGTACAGCATGAACTTCAGAGGATGGCAACTTCGCTGTCCAGAAATTGTTGTTTATTTTGTGGCTATTGGGGAGTTAGAGGAGACAGGTGATCTAGCTCCACCATCCATCCCCTGACATATTGTAATATGTACAGAAACAATACTTACTTACCTTGTTATGTTTGAAAAATAAAAGATGAAAATGGTAGTTTTTCGAATTTTAAGTGGCAAATTGAAAATGGTCCGGGTGTATAAGTCGGAATTAATTTACACAGTAGTCAATATTGCCATCTACTCCAAGAAAATCTCATTTCTGGGCGACGCAGAAGGTTAGAAAGGAAAAAAAAAAAAAAATCCCAAACGACCCCCGTAAAAAAAAAAAAAAAAAGACAAGAAAAGAAAACAGGACCTTTTTTCCAAAAAGGAATAAATAAAAGAAAAGCTACTCCCAGAGTTAGTTTCCGTCTTAAGATCACGCGTGAAACTCAGAATTACGGACTTGTAGTTTTCCGAAAGTTCAAATTGTTTTTGGTTTTAAACGTTCCGTTTAAACATTTTACACTTTAAAAAATTCTTTTGCCTATTTTTTCGTTAAAAATTGGATAAATCATTTGTTCAGTATCGTTAGTGCACATATTGTAACATTCTAAACATTTGTCTTGGGTAGGAATAGATAAGTTATATAAAAAAAAATAACGGCTAGAAGAGAGATGAGTTAACATAGTTAAAAATTGTGTCCGGTATGCTAATTGTAATAAGAATTCTTTCTCTGGCAAATCGTTGCGAAATCAGTAATTAACAAAACTTGTCGAAATCACCAGATTCCATCAGTCACCTAAGTGGCTGCGAAAGCTAATCATGCAAGGGGTCCACGCAGGCGAAAGTGGGAGTTCGATGTCCAGGGAACCCCAATAAAAGAAGCTGGGTTTTTCTATTTGTCCTCTTTTGAGGCAGGGGATACAAGCGAGATGAGCCGTAGCCTGGATCAAAAGAGAAAGAACCACCGCCAAAATCTAAGATGAGCTGGTTCAAAACAGAACAAAGAAAGAGCCGTGAAACTACCTCGCACCTTGTATTTGTCAACCGTTTTCACATATTTCCACGGCCTCAGTAACTGAACGAAGAGAATAAACAGCATAAGGTCCTATATTTAAGACAAATTAGGTTTTTCCTTCATCCACTAGACGGTCAGTCTATCACCATCACTTATATAGCAGTGATCGGTGACCATGCTTCAGTGTGCGTGTGTGTGTGTGTGTGTGTATCCATGTGTGTATTGATATATACAGTTCTGATAAGAAAATTTTTATTTTTTATCTTTCAAACATAGCCTGAACAAAATTTTTATATATTACAAGAAAAGACGGAAAAAAGTACACCAAACGACGAAAACGAAAACGAAAATTTCGTCAATGCACACCTCGAGGCAGCAGCAAAATACATTCCAACAAAAATTAAAACTAAATATAGAGTCCCATGGGAAACTTTAGCGGTGAGAGAAAAACGTGCACTAGTGAAAACAGCCTCCAAAAACTATCGAAAAAACCCAACAAACACAAATGCCTTAAAACTAAAAACGGCACAATATCAATTAGCAGGCATATATATAAAGGAACAGACAGAATACATTCAAAATCAGATAGATAAGATTAGAGACTCGGTGGAAGATAAACAATCTAGAATAGCCTGGCAAACAATAAACGAAGTGAGCAGAAGAAAGAACACAGCCAAAGCAAAACTGAAAGCAGCAAACCAAGAAGAAAGAATAAAACTGTGGAAACAGCACTTCGAAAACTTACTTGGAAACCCACCAAAAATAACGCATGAACCAATCACCAGAATAATTAGCAAACAATTAGACATTAAACTAGGACCGTTCACACAAGAAGAACTCGACTCGGTTCTCAGAAAAATTAAAAATAGGAAAGCTGCAGGGCTGGACGAAATTCCCCCGGAAGTATGGAAGACCAGACAATTCGACGACATACTGCTCCGACACTGCAACGCAGTATACAATCAAAATCCGATAGATAGATGGATGAAGGGATGCATACTCCCCTTCCCTAAAAAGGGGGACCTCGGACTAGCCAAAAACTACCGAGGCATAACACTTACATCCATAGCTGCCAAAATCTACAATGCCCTACTACGAAACCGCATAGAACCCAAAATCGACAACATACTTAGAAAAAACCAAAATGGCTTCCGAAGAAATAGATCCACGACCTCACAAATATTAACCATCCGCAGAATCCTTGAAGGTGTACGGGCAAAGAACCTACAAGCGACATTAATATTTGTCGACTTTACCAAGGCTTTCGACTCCATTCACAGAGGAAAGATGGAACAAATCCTACTAGCGTACGGCATGCCTAAAGAAACCGTAGCGGCAATAACGATTCTCTATAGAAACACTAAAGTAAAAGTACGATCACCGGATGGAGACACAGAATACTTTGACATTGTAGCAGGAGTACTACAAGGGGACACGCTGGCCCCGAACCTCTTTATCATTTGTCTAGACTACGTACTTAGAACATCGATTGACAAAATCAAAGAGAATGGCTTCGAACTGACGAAGAAAAGAAGCAGAAGATGCCCCGCAACAACAATTACCGATGCCGACTACGCCGATGACATAGCGATACTGGCAAATACACCTGACCTAGCCGAAACACTTCTGCATAGTTTGGAACGAGCAGCAGCAAGCATAGGCCTCTATGTTAATGCACACAAAACGGAATATATGTGCTATAACGAAACGGGGGACATCCCCACTCTAGAAGGAACCCCACTTAAACTAGTAGACAAATTCACGTACCTAGGAAGCAGCGTCGAATCAACCGAAAAGGACATCGAAACGAGGTTAACGAAAGCATGGACAGCTATCAATAGGCTATCGATTATATGGAAATAAGACCTAACCGATAAAATGAAACGCAGTTTCTTCCAGGCAGCGGTCACATCGATACTGCTATATGGGTGCAATACATGGACGCTAACAAAACGACTGGAGAAGAAGCTAGATGGCAATTACACAAGAATGCTACGTGCAATCCTGAACAAGTCCTGGCGGCAACACCCCACAAGACACCAACTGTACGGCCACCTGCCCCCTATCACGAAAACTATTCAAGTTAGACGAACCAGACATGCAGGACACTGCTGGAGAAGCAGAGATGAACTCATAAGAGATGTACTCTTATGGATCCACACACATGGCCGCGCAAAAGCAGGACGACCAGCTCGAACGTACATTCAGCAGCTATGTGAGGATACAGGATGTTGTCCTGAAGACCTACCTAGGGCGATGAACGATAGGGAGGAATGGAGAGAGAGGGTCAGGGATATCCGTGCTACCAGCGCGATATGATGATGATGATGATGATGATATATTTATATATTCTACTAATATGTATATATAAACTTAGGTTAAACTTAATTTTGCAGAAATTAACGCGATTTTATTAATTTTCATAAATGAAATAAGTAATCATACAGTACAAAAAATAACGCATTATCTTCATTTAATACTTTGTAGAAACCCTTTATTCACATCAACAGCCACTTATCTCTTCCTGTAGTTCTTAATTAATTTTTAAAAAATAATTAGTAGGGATTTTGAACCATTCTTCCTGGTATATTGTCATCAGATTATTGATGTTTGCTGGTGCTCTTTTTCGGATTTGTATTTTAACAAATCACCACAAGTTCTCATTTGGATTTAAATCCAGGGATTTAGTTGGCCATTGCAAAACGCTAACATTATTTTCAGACAACCCCTTCTTCGTAGATTTAGCTATATGCTTGAGATCATTATCCTGCTGGGAAAGGTAATTAGAAGGTAGCTCAATACTCAACAGAAGACATCAAATTTCTTACACGATCTGTTTATACATTTGGGCATTCATTTGATTGTCTATTACTTATACTTTGCTCACACCTTTCCCTGAAAAAACATCCTCAAATCCTTATCCTGCCACCGCCATATTAAACAGTTGGTACCGTGTTCTTTGGTGTGTAGGCTTCGCCATCTTTCCTCCACACATGATTTCGATAATTATGACAAAACCACTCAATTTTATTTTCATCTGTCCATAATACTCTTTCCCAAAACGAATTTTCCTTTTCCTTATGCTGTCTTAGGAATTTCAACCTGGCATTTCTATATCGTTTCAATAGAAGAAGAGTTTTCTTAGGTCTCCATGACTTTAGACCATTCCTCAGCATTTCATTACTTATTGTTCGTTTTGGTTGCACTACATCCTGATGAACGCAAATCTTCCTGCAGTTCTTCACGCGTAACCATTGGATTTTGGTTTATCAGGCATTCTAATTTTCTTGATAATCTAGGAGAAATCTTCCTTGGATCACCTGTTCTTTTTGTTCTGTTTTGTTTTGTTTCCAACTGTGTTACGTCTTTTAAATCTTGCAATGAATGAACTTATCATAGTAAAAGGAATATTCAAGAGATATTGAGATATTTCAATAACTTTTTCCATCTTTCCAAAGCTTAACAATCAGTGCTTTTTGCGAATTAGTCAATTCTTTATCTCTTGCCATGATCAGTACGACAAAGAATTGCAGAAAGTTCCGGTTAGGATTTTAAGACTAACTATAATTACTGATAACATTATTGGAACATTGTAAAAGGCTATGGGTACTAATAGCATTATTGGAATATTCTAGAAGGCTAACTAGGGGTACTGATAGTATTATTGGAACAATCTAGAAAAGTATTGCAACAATGTTGTACTGTACGATTACTTTTTTCACTCATAAAAATGAATAAATCGCATTGATATCAGTAGAATATATCCTTATACAGTAAATATATATAAAAATTTTGTTCAGGCTATGTTTGAAAGATAAAGAATGAAAATGTTCAGATGTACGAATATCAATTTCACGCCACTGTTGATATAGAAAAATATAACAAATTAGGTCGATAGTTCAATTTTTTCATAATAAAATACTCTAATGAATCATGATAAAAATCATTTTTACTGATATGGATCAAATTTATTTTAGGATCAATTTCTGTCAATTTCATTTTTCAGGTGTATCTTCAGCAAAAAACATCCTATATCCTATATTCCTTACGTCCGGTATCAGGTTTTGTGAGAAGGAATTTAGAAAAATGCGAAAATTGGTTAAATCTATTGGTTAATTCCATTGGTTAATTCAAGATCAAGTTTTAAGCATGTGGATGGACTACTTGGACGCTAACTAAACGTCTGAAGAAGAAGCTAAACGGCAATTACACAAGAATGTTGCGAGCAATATTGAACAAGTCCTGGCAGCAACACCCCACAAGGCACCAACTATACGGCCACCTGCCTCCCATCACGAAAACTATACAAGTTAGACGAACCAGACATGCAGGACACTTTTGGAGAAACAAGGACAAACTCATCAGTGATGTTCTCCTATGGACTCCCACATATGGCCAAGCAAAAGCAGGACGACCAGCTAGAACATACATACAGCAGCTATGCGAGGATATGGGATGTAGCCCTGAAGACCTGCCAGAAGCGATGAATGATAGGGAGAAGTGGCGAGAGAGGGTCAGGGATATCCGTGCTGGCGGCACGACATGATGATGATGATGACATCTGATTTAACGAGGTATTCGTGATGTAATGGTTCAAGTCGTAGGCAATGGGCACGGCGACATAATTTCAAATCCTAGGCGAAACTGCTTGTTTTTCACATAGCAGTAATACTCTGGAGAAAGGTATGAATCCAATTACTCTCCCTGTAGCACTATATGGGTGGCCCACCAAGCAGACGATTCCTTTGTCTGTTTTGGCGCGAAACCAGACAAAGGATTTTTGGACCTGAAATCTCGCCGTATCCGGAAGTGGTAAGGGGACGCGAAAGAGAGTTGGCTGGACAAAGGGAGCTGGCAGGCAGTTGGCGGCGGGACAGCAGAGAGAGTTGGCGTGGAACCACGTACAGATGCGGTCGACTCCGGAGACAGTAGCAGAGAAGATAGGGTCTAGCGAAGAAGATTGAGTCAAGATGTCGGCATTCCAGTTGCTTTGTGGAATTTTCGCTAGTAACCCACGCTAGCGTTAGTCTGCACATGCATGTAGTGTTGCATAACTCCTCCTTCTGCTCTTGGTTAACCCCAAGCATTGTTCGTGTTTGTTCGTCTGTTTTATTTTCTCCTGTCCCCTCCCCCGATCGTATTCTTGGAGTACCAAGAAATGTGCGTTACCTCCCTCGGCCCACTAGTTGATCACCGGCCGGCCGAGAAGTGGAATGGTTAGAAGAGGATGAATGCGTGTGAGGGCGAGGGCGATAACGTTACATTCCTGCAGCTTGATAGACTGGGCTCTTTAACCCTGGTATGGCAACCGATCTAAGAGAAAGAAAACTGAATTCAAGCATGTTAAACTCCGTCTAAAAAATAAGCTTGTGTCGTATCCTGCTCGTAAATGTATACACCTGATTTAAATTCAGGACTTTCCTTCTCCTTGATCGGTTGCCTTACTAAGACTACGGGGTCATTCTGCTCATAGATGAAACATTTCCATACACCGTCGCCTTCGTTAGAACAATGGAATTGGCGTAATCCTAACAATCTGCCGTATATAAATCCAACGGTCAAGGTCATAAACCTGATCGCTCAGGTGCACGCAGGTACGAGGTACTTCTGGAATAATTCTTATACATTAGGGGCCAAATCTAACTAATTCTTTGAAAGTGACGTAAGTTAACTCCAGTTGACACGTGGGTGTCTGATGAGCCGGTCGAATCACAGGTTTCAACAGCCGATGGTAGGACAAATAATTATGAAATTTAATAAGACTACTGGATTTTGTCTAAAACGACAGTTTACGGTGGGTCATTTGCGGTGAATTTATAGAAGCAGTAATAGAGCATCCGGGAACAAAGTTGTCAGAGTCGTAGACTAACAAACGCGGGATTCCGCTTAAGTGAGGTTGTAAAGACACTGAAAATAATGGAATCAAATATTGTATGTTTACGGACAGCATAAAGTAATTTTTTAAGCAGAGTATTCGCCCAATGAGTAGAGTGTTCGCCAATGGTTCGGGAAACCTGGTTTCAATCCAAAGACTCAAAAACTGGTACCGGCTAAACACTCAGCATTATAAGGTGTGGATAAAGGGTAAAGTGGAGCAATCCAGGGAAGGAGTAGCGCCCTTCCCGACACCTTGGTTTAGTAACTATTGAAAAGGGGGGCCCTCAGGTCACCCTCGACTAAGGTCGCTAACTTTACTTTTACTTACATCTGGTTTAAATTCAGAATTTTCCTTCTCCAAGACTGGTTGCCCTCCCAAAACTAAAGAGTCCAGTCTGCCCTTCTACTTACTCGTAGCTAGAGAGACTCATGCTTTGGCGCTAAATGAAATGCAAACAACCTCTAATAATTGAGAATTAATTTTTTATTTATTGCGGACTTTTCCCCCTCATCTTGGTAGTTTTTGTGTTGTTTCTTCTTTCACTACGTTTCGGCCAAATTTCGCCTCTGGTCTTCTTCAGGTGATTGCCCTTCGGGGCCCGTGGCGCAGCGGATAGAGGCGTTGAGTCTCTTCGGTTCCAGGTGAGCATTGTCAGAAGATAGTGGTTTCAAATCCTACCCAAGTCGGCCAAAGGTTTACTTGGTCAAAAACGTGGTGCGATAGACAACAACTATGGAAGGCAGTAATTACTGGGGATACGGTTACAAGACTCAGCGTTCCTATCCGAGGTCGCGGTAAATTACCTGAAGAAGGCCAGAGGAGAAATTTGGCCGAAACGTAGTGAAAGAAGAAACAACACAAAAACTACCAAGATGAGGGGGAAAAGTCCGCAATAAATAAAAAAATAATTCTCAGATTAAAAGCCTCATCTCAAAAAATGATTCCAATTAAAGACAAGAACCTCTAATAAGTTTGCACTCGGCTCGTCAACTTTGTTTTCCACGACCACAAATGTTCCCTTGCAAGATTCCATCCCGAATAAATCTGAAGATACACGCTCATTGCAAAGACGCGAATATCCTTATAATATTTTCTCATTGGGCCTAAACTCTTTTGTTATTCGTTATAACGATTGTTCAATTTTTTCTAACGGTCGAATCACTTCTATATTTTTCTAGAATATTCACAAATCTCGTTGGTGTTCACTAAAGATAATGACATGTGGTAGCAATTTCTTCTACAGACATTTCAGGAATTTTCGTCGTGGCCTTTTCCAGATCTAAAAGAAACTCAACGCCGGGATATTTGTCATGATGACAGAAAACACTGATCAAATAGTAGTAGGCTAGGAAAACAGAAAGGCCTTCTTCAAGCAACGTTCTCTAGTAATATACACACATCTTATTGGACTAGTGTCATTATACACGTGTATCAGTATCTCATTTATCTTGATATAACAAATGGAATCTTGTAAAAGTTGTGACTTGCCAGAAAAAAAAAAAAACTATCAAGAAACAAATATTAAAAAAGATAATCAATGAAATAAGTATAAAATACAGTTGATAAGCATTTTAGTGTTTTATTTCATTTTACAAAAAAATGGCTTCCTTTGGCATGAGTTAGCCTTCTTCTGAAGAAAAGTTGACTCGTCTTCTTTTATGATTGTGGTGAAACCCTGAAATTCAATGTTAAAGGTTAATCTTAATATGAAATGAGTAAAACGATTTCTAATAAAACATTACACATACATTAAATGTTTCGCATTCAAATTTTTTATTTCTTTAAACGAACGTAAAGGTAGGGACTGACAGCAGGTTATTGTTAAAATAATAAAAAAATCATTGTTCTCTTTTGTCGTTGTTTGGGGTGAAATTCTTAGATTCAATGTTTGATTTTAACTTTATCTATTTAACAGTGATGTGAGTAACAAGCTAGACATGCCGGACACTGCTGGAGAAGCAAGGACGCGCTCGTAAGTGATGTAATCCTGTGGACCCCCGCATATGACCAATCAAAAGCAGGACGACCAGCTCGAACATACATACAACAGCTATGGGATGATACGGAATGTAACCCTGAAGACCTGCCAGAGGCGATGAATGGTAGGGAGAAGTGGCGAGAGAGGGTCAGGGATATCCGTGTTGGCCGCACGACATGATGATGATGAGGATAATAATTCCTAACAAATCAATATGAAGGAAAAATATAAGAAAAGCCAAATGTTTGAAAGTCAAATTACAGAACAGATTTGAGGAGCTTTTATTTCCCTGAGAATTAATGATATTCATGAAGTGTAACATTGTAAGCAAATGGTAGTGGAGTATGAATCGTCAAATTATTTTTTTAAAAATCCAGCTTCCGGTTGAGAGACGACATCCCGACTTGTAGTTTACGTGTAACAAGATATGCTTGATCTAGCGGCCTGGACTGAATGAAAACAAGTCAATAGTACTTGCTGAGGTCACCAAACTCGATCTGGCTATCCGGACAATGCCACCCAGAAGAGATGTAGAAGTAGGGAGTTGGGTGTTCCGTGAATCTGCAATAAAACATGATGGGATTTCTCGATTCGTTCTCTCACTTTCTTGCTGGCTGGGTTCCTGGGAGACAAGCATTGATGTTGTTATCATTTTGAGTATTCGGACTGTTGTATTAATCTGTATTGTTATTTTCACAGTGTTACGGCAAATGTGTTCTTTGGTTTTCTTCAACAGTCTTCTATATGTAGTCCTGACTACAGGTAAGAATAACAAGGAACACTTACAATAACTTAAACTCAGTACCTGGTTATGGTTAACGGAATAAGAACAATCTACCCACGTAGATTAAATAAAGAGTTCGGTTCGAGATTCCGTCTAGGGTCCTGAGTTTGACAAGAAACACCTGAAGAAGGCCGGAGGACGCATCGGCCAAAACGTTGTGATTATTACAATAAAGATGACAATAGTTTGAATACTCAAAATGATAAAAATTATTAAGTTTCATCTCATCATTTAGACAAAGTTTCATCTCATCATTTAGACAAATAAATATTTGTGTGTAAGGAGAGCGAGTGAAACTTTAAATAATACGTAAAGAGTTGATTCCTTAAAAGATGTTTTAATAGTGAGTTGTTTCCTCGTGAGATCTACTAGTCGACCACGGAATGGTGGAAAAGAAAGGAACATATTCGAGAAAGAGAATCAAGGCAAGCAAAGAGAGAGAGAGAGAGAGAGAAAGAGAGAGAGAGAGAGAGAAAAAGAGAGAAAGGCTATAAGGGAGAAGGGAATGGGAAGGTGGATTGAGTGGGTTCCCCAAAGTCCATGCCGGAATAGCTGCGAATGCCCGGGTTAAAAATAGTTACATTGTTGCTCTCTTCTCGACGACTACTAAGAAGTGTAGCAGCGAATAAACTTTTGTATTTGCGAACAAAAACGGTGTTTTGTGTGTTCATCATTTTTTCTCATTGCAAGGTTACAACAGGGGTCCAAATGACACTTAAGACGCAGTGCTACCCTCATAGACCCATTAGAACCGTGTTGGTACAAACGTCTGTGCTGAAGTAGTATTACAAATGTATATTTGAGAACCGTAGTGTTACAATGTTGTGCTTATTATCCATTTCCCCCAACTTTCACACCCTCGAAAATGAACTGAAATAGCAAAGCAACTAAAGCCCTAACACTTGAGGCAAATTATGTTTTGTGAATCTCCTCCTCATCTGGCTATTAGTCATCACCAACATAGAAGTCATTGGTGACTATGCTACACGAGGTTTTCTCATGTGACAATGAATTTTCACTTTCTCTGAACCCACTAGTCGAATAACTATTTCGGCTAAACTGAAAAAAACATTTTTTCGAACTGATAATAAGCACTTTGCAAAATCTAACACACTGTTGAATTATTTAACAGAAATTACTTTAAAATTGATTACAGTTGGATCATCAAAAGTTATAATGTGAAAATCTCCAAGATATATGATAGTGGAGGAGCAAGATGCAAGTGTAGTAATTTGCAAAGCTTTTTGCTTCGCTGTGGCTCAAGGCCAAATGAATGAGGCACCCAATGAGACTCGAACTCACTCGTGAAGGTTCGTTAGAATAGCTTGTTAGCCATTATACCACCTATGGCGTTTTAGCAGGATACAAGTAAAGAAACAGATAAAACTGATCTTAGATGGCCATTGTCCAGTGTGCACTACTATTTACCCATAGCTGGGTGGATGGGGGCTCAATTTATCTATAGCGGGGTGGGTGGAGGACTATTTACCCATAGCTGGGTGGGTGGAGGACTATTTACCCATAGGTAGGTGGGTGAGAAACTATTTAACCATAAATGTGTGGGTGGAGACTATTTACCTATAACTGAGTAGGTGGGGGACTATTTACCCATAGTTGGGTAGGTGGGAACACAATTTATCTATAGATGGGTGGGAGGGGGACTATTTACCCAAAGCTAGGTGGATGGGATGGCTATTTACTCATAACAAAGTGAGCGGGGGACTATTCACCAATAATTGACTCGGTGGGAGACTATTTACTCATAGTTGGGTAGGTCAGGGCTATTAACCAATAGCTAATCGGGTGGGAAACTATTTACTTATATCTGGGTGGGTGGGGGACATTTGACCCATAGCTAGGTGGGAAAGAATATTCTTCTTGCCATTTTCAAGTGGATTAGATTTGGTTTCCTTGTTTAACAGTACTTCAACTTTTGTGGGTTATTTAATGCCAAAGCCACTCTCGTAGAAGAACATCAGTGAAACTATTTAATTTATAGTTGAGGTGATAAGAAAGTTCAGTGTCTTTCCCAGGGGTATTTGTCCGAAAGCGAATATAAAGAATGGCTGGATATTATATAACATATGCCATGGATTTTCGGTTCGTTCCTAGTGACCCCTTGTGCTTTGACAAGCTGTCACGTTGTGATTAGTAAATAGGGCAGCACGATCAGGGCATTCGGGTACAACAGGTGTGTAACCGGTAGGAGACCACGTGATGAGAACCACGCGGTCATATTTAGACAGAGTGCAGAGAATCGCAGTCGAGCCAGGGACACGCAGCCGGACAGAGGCGTCTCTGTTGAGCTTGCAAGGGGATGCAAGCGTTGGCATCCCCTGGCTCCCGGAAGAAGATATGGGAAGAAGAAGTCCTCTCTTTGAGTATATGTCTCTCCATCTATCTCTCAACAAGCAACAAACAGTGGGCCCATTTCGAGAATAAAAAGGAGAGATGTTCTTATAAAGAAGTGTGTTTCGTTCGTTCATTGAATTGCGTAAATTATGTTTGATTATCTTTCCGCTTGTATTTGTATTACGGCTATAGGCTATACAACATGGATATCGAACTCACCTATGTCTTGGCCGCAGTTAAGTATTTTAACCATTATGCCACGGAGACTCAAGTCCATTAGAGCGACGTAAAACGCAAACAACCTCGTCCAAGATTTGAACTCGGTTTGTGGACTTCATTTTTTTTTACGATGATAACCGTTACGCTACACGCGTGTCTATTCAAAGACTCTAATCATATTCTATTAATTTTGTTTACTCTGTCTGTGAAGCTTAGAATACGCTGACTATATCCCTTGTTTGATACGAAACGGTACCTGGTAGTGAGGTTCCAGTTCTAGAGCTCTGTTGAGTATACAGAACTATTTTATGGCTATTACTCCCAGGTCCACTCTGACCTAGATTGACAGAACTGTTTAATAATTATAAGTATTCGATAGAACTGAATGCAAAAAAAAAAGAAAACCCTTAAGAAACAACTAGAAAAATAAGTGAATATAAAAGTGGAATGAACACGATTCCATGACCTCTAGACATAAATTATCCGAAGTTGGGTTGACATGCTGTTAATCAATCAATCAAATGATTATTGTTGGATATCACCCACCTTTTTCCACCCAATGAACTAGTCCATCTGCCATATATAGCAGTAGCTACTAATACCAGGGCAGACTAGAAGGTGAAGAGCAGCTTCTTATAGGAATATTATTAGAGCGTTGGAGACTGGAGTTCGCACTAGATCACCTTACTTGCTACCGTAATAACGGAAGCCAATACTATCGTTGGACTATATCTTTATTCTGTATTCACTAATCCAATGTTCTTGTCTGCTAATAGTCTCTCTATTGTATATACTTTTTCCTGAGAATATATCTCTATTTCCTCTCATATCGTGGTCTGTCCTTTATTTAATATTACAAGCGTTCACTAATCCTATGTTCTTGTCTACTAATAGTCTCTCTATTGTATATACTTTTTCCTGAGAATATATCTCTATTTCCTCTCATATCGTGGTCTGTCCTTTATTTAATATTACAAGCGTTCACTAATCCTATGTTCTTGTCTACTAATAGTCTCTCTATTGTATATACTTTTTCCTGAGAATATATCTCTATTTCCTCTCATATCATGGTCTGTCCTTTATTTAATATTACAAGCGTTCACTAATCCTATGTTCTTGTCTACTAATAGTCTCTCTATTGTATATACTTTTTCCTGAGAATATATCTCTATTTCCTCTCATATCGTAGTTTGTCCTTTATTTAGCGTTCACTAACCAGAACACAACAATCATTATCAAGCTATTAATTGTACAAAGTACGATGTGTAAATCGATGTCTAAATGACGCAAAAATGAAAATAACACGGATATCTCACTTTATCAGATATATTTACCCAAATTACATGAAAATATCTCCAAATATTATGGATTGATTTTTTTAAAAATAGCTCTTAGTTTTAAAAACGGTGTCAAGACAACCAGGGATTCTTCAGCAAACCTTTCCGACGGTCTTCTTTTTTTTAATTGGTAACTGTTGCCGTTTTCCTGGCTTTAATATCGTCTTTGGTGTTGTTCGGAGTTTTGTGGGTCTCCCGATCCATTACACCGTGTTGTCAAGAGCGGGCGTAAAAGGCAATAGGAAATTGCATACAAAATAATTAAAGAGATTGCAATCCAGAAAGTTAGGCGGCTAGATGTTAGTGATGATGTAGTTGCAGAAATTTATGACAGCCTAGTCTATTTTCTTCTGTTTGCATATCTAGTTGCCAGACGTGGAGTCTTCCAATAGCCACCCTCTCGATCCACGTAGGCACTAACTCCTCCACGCTCTTGATATCAGTCTCTGTGTTGAGTTTGAGGATATAAAGGAAGATGAATAGAGACATAACATTACGTTGTTTGTGACCACCCCAAACGTTATGTTGTGGGCTGTGTAGCATAGGACCAAAATACGTTGTGTCTGAAAGAAAGGAGCTCGCAGAAAAGTAACAATCAAAACTTGAATTTTAAGGAAGAAAATAGTAATCGCTTTTATTCTTGGGGACTACAGCGGATTGTAGTTTAAAAAGTTTGTTCACAAGCGTTCTTCCTCCCTCCTCCTTCTTGGCGATGACGGCGGCGTTGTTCGTTGGCTTGTTGATACTTTCATATCAGTCGAATTGTTGACAGGCTGGGTATGGCATGGGTCGGGACGTCATGGTCCTCTGTTAAACCTGTTTAGAAACCTGCCTTGAACTGCCAAAATCTCGCTACTTGGTTTCCTTATATAGCGATTTAATGGAACAATTTGAAGGTTCGATGACCACGAGTTAAAACAGTAGTGTAGCACGTGAAAGTTCATGCGTGATTATATTAAAATCACGCTTGAACTCTACAGGTCACTCTGCCTGCACGAGCGAGGTTCGTGACATTTTTAATCGTCAGACCCCAGTACCCAACGCCTGATGACAGTTGATGTGCCCGCGCCTTCTCCAGCCTTGAGACCGCCGCAACTCAACGACAGCGCCCGTCTGTAATATTACCGCTGGACTGTTTGGTTTTCATCATTGGAAATATAAATCTGTCCTCAGATTGTCACCGAAATACGCGGAAATCTTCGTATCGGTGTTTCCGTTGAGAATATCAAGAAATGTCCATTTGTTTCTCGTCTGCAGCACAGTTGGCAAAACCTAAAACAAATAAAGCGCCAATTCACCTATCTCACCTTGTAGTTCCCAATCATTTCGAACCAATAAAAACTTCTTAATTAAATGCTGTAACGATAATTCAGAGCTAATGTATAAATGTAGGTCAAAATAATCGTAAACATTATCTCAGACGGATTTTCTTGGCCCATAGATACGTCACTGACAGATATTACCACTTAGGGTCAGAGTGGACCTGGGAATAATTGCAATGAAGCGAGCGATTTCATACTCCTCAAATCTTCATAACTGGACCCTCACCATAGAATATGCTTTAGTGTTAGACTCAGACCACCTTTTTCAGAAGGTGGGTGTCTTACCCTTTTGCAGGGAATACCATATTTACCAACCCCTCCGCTAGGGCAGGATATGACGCAAGGTCAATTTTTAAGCAGAGTTTAACAGGTGTAAAATTAAAGTTTTCCTTCTCCTAGACTAGTTGCCTAACCAAGGCTGAAGAATCTAGTCTGCCCTACTATTTACCCATAGCTGGAGGGAGAATAATTGGATTCATACCCTTCCCAAGGATATTAGTGCTATGTGAAATGTAATCAGTCTCGTTCAGGATTTGAACTCGTGTCGCCGTGTCCATTTCCTACGACGATAACCATTACACCACGGGCAGGGAATACAACCAGCGTATTGAGGCCCCCGTTGACGGTATGGTGATACAAGGGATACTGAATAGAATAAAAGTAACTTACATGTTAATATATTCGATTTGAGAAGAAGCATGGTGCTGGATAACATTCATTGCCTTTTTTAGAACAAAAACACGAGAAACAACTAAGTTTGAGAGTAGTTCCGCGTTTGTAAAACTTGCCTTTATAATAACAACCTGAAAAAAGAAAAAGAAAAAGAAAATAGGGAAAATAAAGAAAACCTGAAAGCATCAATCGAATTTTGAAATTAGATTGTGAGCAGCAGAAGAAAGCAGAGGGTAGAGATTCATGTTCTTTTTTTGTTTAGTTTGGTTTCTTTGTTTAAGGGTATATCAGTCTTCGTGGGTTATTTAATGTTAAAGCCATCCTTATAAAAGAATAGTAGGGGTACTATTTAACCCAATGCTAGGAGGATAAGGGGGTTCATACCTTTCCCAAGAGTGATAGATATAATGTTTTTATATCTGAGATAATCAATACTTCCTAGGTATTGATTATTACCAAGGTGAATCGATAAAATGGATGATGATTAAAGACAGAGGGAAGACGAACATCTGCTGCTAGGCCTGGTATATTCCTTTAATAACCAAATCCCCGGATGTAGCAGGGTCCTAACATCAGAGGTTATTTCCCTTTTGTTAGTTTAGATATTACAATAAACTTTAGGGAATATTCTTAAAATTACAGAATAAAGGCCCACCAAAACGATTTTTTAAAAGGAAACTGGTTGATTTTAACGGCATGTCAACCCATTTAGAGTTATTTTACGCCTAGAAGTTAGGAAATTATGTCATCGTAAATTTATGATTAATTTTTTTGAATAGTTGTTTCTTCAGATTTTTTCCACTCAGTTATTTGAAATCAAGTATTTCAATTTAATACAAATAATTTGCACACAGCAGTATAGTTTCAAGTGTTCCTGTCTAATACAAATAATTCTATGTTTTTAATCAATTATTACTATCAAGTAGTCCTATTTACCAACCCCTCCGCTCGGGTAGGATATGACACAAGGTCAATTTTTAACCGGAGTTTAACAGGTTTCATTTCAGAGTTTTCCTTCTCCTAGACTAGTTGCCTCCCCAAGGCTGAAGAACCCAGTCTGCCCTACAATTTACCCATAGCTGGAGGGAGAATAATTGGATTCATACCTTTCCCAAGGGTATTAGTGCTATGTGAAATGCAATCAGTCTCGTCGAGGATTTGAACTCATGTCACCGTGTCCATTTCCTACGACGGGCACCTCCATTACTATTAAGTAATAATCTTTTGTTTGCACACAGTAAAATGATATCAAGTTTCTAATAATAATCTTTCGTAAACAATTACAGTTTCAAGTAACTATTCTTAATACAAATAAGTACAAAAGTTGTCTCCCTTTAGTCAATGGTGACCCAAAAGCTCCCTTTTCAATTGCTACTATACCGAGGTGTAGGGGAGGACGCAACTCCTTTCCCTATATTGCTCTACTTTACCCTTGATCCATACCTTATAATGCTAAGTGTTAAGCAAGAAGGCATCAAGTACCATTTTTTTGGTTTGGTATGAGTGGACCTGGGATTGAACCTCAGTTTCCCAGGTCCTTGGCGAACTCTACCCACTAGAAAAGTTATATAAAAATTATTCCTATCTAATGCAAATAATTCACACACAGCTGTATGGTTTCAAGTATTCCTATCCAATACTAATAATTATTTGGTTTTAAGTAATTATTTCTACTTAATTTGCACATAATTACATCCGCCGCAAGCATTGGCCTCTATGTCTATGCACACAAAACAGAATATATGTGCTATAATCAAACAGGCGACATTTCCATATTAGACGGAACTTCTCTGAAACTGGTTGATAAATTCACCTACCTAGGAAGCAGTGTCTCATCAACCGAACAAGACATCGACACGCAGCTAAAGAAGGCATGGACAACTATCGATAGGCTATCGATTATATGGAAATTAGACCTGACCGATAAAATGAAACGCAGTTTCTTTCAGGCAGCGGTCGTGTCGAAACTACTGTATGGATGCACTACTTGGACGCTAACAAAACGGCTGGAGAAGAAGCTAAACAGCAATTACACAAGAATGTTGCGAGCAATATTGAACAAGTCCTGGCGGCAACATCCCCACAAGGCACCAACTATACGGCCACCTGCCTCCCATCACGGAAACTATCCAAGCTAGACGAACCAGACATGCAGGACACTTCTGGAGAATCAAGGACGAGTTCATAAGTGATGTACTCCTATGGACCCCCACATATGGCCGAGCAAAAGCAGGACGACCAGCTCGAATATACATACAGCAGCTATGTGAGGATACGGGATGTCCTGAAGACCTGCCAGAGGCGATGAACAATAGGGAGAAGTAGCAAGAGAGGGTCAGGGATATCCGTGCTAGCGGTATGACATGATGATGATGATGATGATATAGTTTTAAGTGTGTAAGGATAATCCTTGGTAGATAATTATAACTTCAAGTAATTATTCTTAATCCTTTGAAACTTTAACTCTGGTATACCGTTGGTACTTTTATTTCTTCCCGCACACACCATTTATCGGTGTGAAGATCAAGTTCTAACGGCAGACACGGGAGCTCAGAGATCAAAATGTTGATACAGTTGACAATTATGTAGTATCAAGTATTCCAATTGAATACTAGAATTTTTTTAGAGAGATATATATCACAGACAGATGCTACCACTCCGGGACAGAGTGAACCTGGGAGTAATGGTCATGAGGTATTACTCCATATTCTCTATGCAGCGTCGTATCATATCCAGGACACCCCCTGAAGTCAGCATATTCTAAGCCCCTCCGACAGGGAGAATAGCAGCTATTCCATCAAAGCAACTTGTGAATGATTTAAGAACAATGTGAAGGAGCTTCTGGGAATTATTTAAAAAGAAAAAAAGATAAAAATCATCTATAGAAATTTGAATATTATTTATCTAAATTTCTGAGAGGAAACTTGATAATTTTTATCACAAAGAATATTCGGTTGATGAAAATATTGGGTTAATTAGTCCCAAAATTTTAATCTAAATTATCCTGATTTGGCGTTTGGTTGAAATGTGCTTCTGAGTGATTATCATCTGGAGGTTATAGGTTCAATCCCAACTACAGGTAAGAATAACAAGAATACTTACTATTGTTTAACACTTGTACCCGGTCATGGTTTACGGAATTAAAACAACCTACCCCCATGTATTAAATAAAGGGTTCAATTCGAGGTTCTTTGAAGGCTCCCGAGTTTGACTTGGAATACCTGTGAGTATAAAGACGAAGACAATAGTCCGAATAGTCTAAGTTATAGAAATTTGAAGTCGAACTCATAAAAACACGCAGAAACATATATAATGCGTCACATATCCGCTTTATTGATATATAAAATGAATATTCAATGGAAGTTAAAGATTTATTTGGTAAATGATGGCTACCCATACTTGGAAATTGCAGATATATATATATAGACGGCGGCTATTTGCATGAAATGTCTTAAATTTCGAAGTCTTAAATGTTCTGAGTTTGATGCTGATTTGATGAACAAAGAGAAATGTTTTATAAGTTTAGTATCACGAAAATGTGAAGGTTCGCTAAATGTGTTTGAAAACTCTGATACAGGTCTGGTAAGGGCAAGTTTTGTCCCGTGTTAAAATAGAAGTTATTAAAAAACATTTTGTCGTTTAAATAAGAGAGAGAGAGAGAGAGAGAGAGAGAGAGAGAGAGAGAGATTGGTAGAGATTGATTGAGAGAGAGAAAGAGAGAGAGAGAGAGAAAGATTGAGAGAGATTGATTGAGAGAGAGAGAGAGAGAGAGAGAGATTGATAAAGATTGATTGATTGAGAGAGAGAGAGAGAGAGAAAGATTGATAGAGATTGATTGAGAGAGAGAGAGAGATTGATAGAGATTGATTGAGAGAGAGAGAGAGATTGATAGAGATTGATTGAGAGAGAGAGAGAGAGAGAGAGAGAAAGATTGAGAGAGATTGATTGAGAGAGAGAGAGAAAGATTGAGAGAGATTTATTGAGAGAGAGAGAGAGATTGATAGAGATTGATTGATTGAGAGAGAGAGAGAAAGATTGATAGAGATTGATTGAGAGAGAGAGAGAGAAGATCACTTAATGGATGTTACCTGTCTTACTTATTATAATGGAGGGGACCTCGTGTGGTGTAATGATTAGCAAGCTAGATTAGCAAAACTTCACGAGTGAGTTCGAGTCTCACTAGGTGCCCCATTCATTCGGCCTTGGGCCACATCGAAGCAAAAAGGTTCGTAAATTACTACTTATAATGAACAGAGAGAAAACAAGGAATAATTGATAGCAAATAAAACGTTACATATGTAAATAGGAAGTTCAGTTGGGTTGACATTTTATCAAGAGTCGATATTTGTCATATGCCCCACCAGCGTACGAGTGTGGCCGTCTTAGGTTGGTCCGGTCACAGGACCGAAGCCTAGACGCCTCCGGCTGTTCCAAAAATGCCTCGGGCCCCGTCGGCATTCCCTTTTTCGGGGCGCCTCTGGCGCCAGGCGATAAACCTAACCCCTCCAGAGCGGGGTGAAGCCTGGGAGGACAGCCCCTTGAGGCCAGCGGTATATCCAGTGTTGAGCCACACTCGACCGAACCGCACGGCACGACACGGCCAGCCGAAATGTGACCCAGACACCGGAGAGAGTCACACGGTGAAAAGTGTCAAGCAACGACGTCAAAGCAAAGGAAGTAAGGAAAGCAATCAGTGAATGTGAACATCTCAGTATTTGTTTGGCGCCTTTTTAGTTGTGGCAGCGAGCAAGCGTTTAAAAGCAAAAGATGTCGGGTTCTAAATATTGGCATATTTCTCTTGCGCAGTTTGAGCGAAAGCCGATCTGTTCTGCGCAAATATAAAGAGAGGGTTGCTATTTATATGAAATATCTTGGAATTTGAAGTCTCAGATAGTCACTCTATATGCATAAATCTTTAAAATAGACCGTCAGTCTTATTAGATTGAATAATACTATGACTAGTATTGTAAGGTAGATTTGAAAAGACTGTAAAATCACGACGGATAGTTGATCGGAACATGAGATGAGTCAAGTGTGCTAAAGTCAAACTTACAAACACACATTAATTAATCTCGAATTTATTTGCGTTTCGCTTTGCGTTCATGTCTTTGGGAAAGCAACTAATATATCTCTTATCTTTGTATCGATAGTAGGACAGAGTGGGGCGTCTTGCATCGGTAGGGTGACTCGTTTAGAAGAAGGAAAATTTTGAATTCAAACCAGTTGTGTCACTGCAGCTGATTCTCCCGCTGGACCTTACCATGCCAACTGGATTCAGGAGACGTCGAGAGGTTGGGTAAGAACCTGTGAAAACCATTGGTCGCTTAAAATCATCTCGTTTAAATGCCGTTTCTCCTGGGTAACCAGCATTAATTTTTAGGGTGGATAAAGATACAAGTGTAGATCTATCATTCATTCATGCATACATTCGTATGTATAAATGATCTTGTCACCTAGAATTGGAAAATTTTTGTTAAGTGTGGGTATGGTGTGTATGTATTTACCCAATCCATCCACGATGGGCAGTGCGTGACACAAGGTCACTTTTTAAGTGGGGTAAAACGGGTTTAAATTCAAAGTTTTTTTTCCTCCTAGACTTTCATTGGCCTTTTCTTTTTTTCTTGAGTGGAATCTCCGATGTTATCGTCAAAGTTCATGTACTTGAGACCTTCGTCGTTAATTGTTAAGGAGGTACCCGTAGTGAAATGGTTATCGTCGTAGGAAATGGACACGGCGATACGAGTTCATATCCTTGACGAGACTGATTTCATTTCACATAGCACTAATACCCTTGGGAAAGGTATGAATCCAATTGCTCTCCCTCCAACTATGGGTAAATAGTAGGGCAGACTAGGTTCTTCAGCCTTGGGGAGGCAACTAGTCTAGGAGAAGGAAAACTCTGAATTGAAACCTGTTAAATATATGGTTAATTGTCAAGGGTAAGGATGAGACCATGTCGTAGATTATGAGATGTTTTATGTGATACTATTTACCAACCCCTCCGGTCGGGCAGGATATGACACAAGGTCAATTTTTAAGCGGAGTTTAACAGGTTTGAATTCAGAGTTTTCCTTCTCCTAGACTAGTTGCCTTACCAAGGCTGAAGAACCTAGTCTGCCCAACTATTTACCCATAGCTGGAGGGAGAATAATTGGATTCATACCTTTCCCAAGGGTATTAGTGCTATGTGAAATGCAATCAGTCTCGTCCAGGATTTGAACTCGTGTCGCCGTGTCCATTTCCCACGACGATAACGAATATTTTGAATGGGAGCGATCATTGCGTGCATTTGACGTCGTTTATGAACGAGCAGTTTATTGGAGGCTGTTTGAATGCTCCGAATTCACAAATCAGGATCACATGAC
Organism: Sepioteuthis lessoniana; assembly: GCA_963585895.1. Lineage (NCBI taxonomy): Eukaryota > Metazoa > Mollusca > Cephalopoda > Myopsida > Loliginidae > Sepioteuthis > Sepioteuthis lessoniana. Next base: position 144,012 of record CAUZXS010003757.1, on the reverse strand, counting down.
TAATGTGACTATTCAATGTATGGCTGGGTTTGAAGACATGCACACAGACAGTGGACTAAATAGATGAATAATTTAATTGGTTAAACTGTAAAATAAAATTTATTAACGCACCGAATTATTTTTGTCATAATATCCGTTTTGATTGAATAATTTCACACGAAAAATAATAAATTCCTCGTATATTTTGTGTGAAAAAAAAAAAGTTTGATAAATATTGTTAGGAGTGTACTTCTTTATAGACAATACTGCACGTAGATTAGGCAATTACGTCCTTTTTTTTAGATCAGCTGTCGATTTTTATATCACTATGACAAAACAATAATTATTGTAAAAAGACAGTTAATTTATAATTGCAATATTTCACGGGGAGTGTTTTTCTTTTTGTAAATAAAATTTACATAGATGATAAGAGCTTGGAATCTCTTTACAATATTTCAGTTTGTGACATGAAGGACTAAAAAGTCATATATTAATCAATGAAATAAAGAATAAAAAGGCATTTTAAAACAAATGAACAGTTCTATTTCAAACAGTTTAGTTTAGCATAAGTACACAGTTTAATTTTCAAAAACATTTCTATTTCAAGCTATTCAGTTTTATCAAACTGTTCTGATTCAAACAATTTAGTTTAGTATAAGTATAGTTTTTGTTTACACGCAGCTGAATGCCAAAACAGTTCTATTTTGAACAATTCAGTTTAGACTAAGTACAGTTTCAATATCAAAAACAGTTCTATTTCAAACAAATTAATTTAGCATAAGTACGCAGTTTACATGTCAAAACAGTTCTATTTCAAGCAATTTAGTTTAGCATAAGTACTCAGTTTCCATGCAAAGTTTTCTTTCTCCAAGACTTTCATTAGCCTTTTTTTTTTCTTGGATGAAATCTCCGATGTTACCGCCAAAGTTCATGTACTTATGACCTTTGTCATCAAATAATATTTATTATGGTAAGAATATTTACCGTCCTCCGTGCACGATTCCCGTTCACATGAGATCTTGTTCTTTCTTTGGCAGATACATTTCTTGCAACTATCAATACTGAAGGTTTGGTCTAATTCGTAAACTTTGCCGTTTTTAACGCAAGTTTCGGTAAAGTCTTCCTCAGCTAAAAAAAGAGCAAAAACAATCATATATATCACGAGCACATTCTCAGCTACACATTTTTAAGATTTATTTTTGTAAATGCAGGTTTCATAGAACGTAGATGATAAGTTCTTCCATTCTTTACAATTTTTAATCTGTGGGTGGTTCTATGAAACTAGTGGACAAGTTCACGTACCCCGGAAGCAGCGAATCGTCTCCTGAAAATCACTTCAATATGGGACTAGCGAAGGCATGAACTGCTATCAATAGGTTATCGATAATATGGAAATCAAACTTACCCGACAATTTTTATCATTAAGGGTTTTCAGACGATGTGTCCTGCTGGACATGGCGTAACGGTTATAGGCGTTGGTTCCCTAAGCTTCTAGGAGACAATCATCTGGAGGTTCAAGGTTCAATCCTGACTACAGGCGAGTAACAATACAGGAATACTTAACACTTGTACCCGGTCATGGCGAACGGAATCAGAACAGGCGACCCCCGTGGATTCAATAAAGGTCGTAGTTCGAAGTTCCGTGAAGGTTCCCGAATTCGACAAACACGCGAAGAAGGCCGGAGGACATATCGGCCGAAACGTAGTGGAAATAACAATAAAGATGAAGACAATAGTCCGAAAACCCTTAATGATAAAAATCAACAAGCTTCGTCTCAGAAATTTAGACAGCTATTACCTGACAATCTGTGTCAATTCTACTATATGAATGTTCCACATGGACGCTGACTAAGCTTATAGAAAAAAGCTTGACGGGAATTGCACAAGAATGCTACGAGCTATATTGAACAAATCCTGGAAGCAACATTCCACAAAACAGCAATTGTACGGCCACCAACTTCCCTCTCTAAAATCATCCAAATAAGACGAACAAGACATGCGGGACTCTGCTGGAGAAGTAAGGATGAACCCATTGGCGACGCTCTCCTCTGGACCCCTTCACACGGACGTGCAAGTGTTGGACGACCAAAAAGAATCTACAACAGGTCTGTACGGACACTGGAAGCGATGGATGATAGAGACGAAGAGCGAGAGAGAGTCAGGAAAATCCGTACAAGCAGCACGACATGACGATAAATTACTATATATATATAGTCATCAACAGACAGACAGTTTCGTTGTATCCCAACTCTTCAGTGTGGCTAGACAGGTAGGACACTTGAAGCTGGGATCGAAACCCGCCCAAATTTACGTTAGACTTAGTATCAGACCGCTCGGCCAACAAGCGTACCACGTTGGCTTAGGAATTATAAGGTAGTAATGTTTTGCAGGGTTTTTAAAAAAAAATTGTGTATTTGGTTTGGTTTAATTTGGTTTTATGGCATATCAACCATTGTAGGTTATTTAATGCCAAATCCATTTTATACATATAAACAGTTCTATTTCAAACAATTGAATTTAGCATAAATACGATGTTTAGGTCAAATTTGACCTATAGATAGGACCTTATCAGGTGCTACCACTCCAGTCCAGAGTGGACCTGGAGTGGATGGAAATGAAAGGGTATTCCGCATTCCCCAAAGCTCCAGCATTACTGAAGCCTCACCATCAGATTGTTTAATGTCATATCAAGGACACTCGTTGGTAGGGGGTCCTACCCCTCTTCAGAGATATAGTCGGAGTATTCTGCAGCCCCAGCCCACTAGGCAATATTTATTTGGTTTTGTTTTTTTTTAAATAAGGAACGCAAACGGAACTATAGCAATAGTTGTAACTATTTAACTAAGTGCAAACTAATGAGATCAAACTCGTTTTAAAATTAAGTTACCCAGAAGCTGTTTACTTTAAAATTATATATATATATATATATATATATATATATATATATGATTTTTCATATGTCAAAACAGTTCTATTTCAAGAAAATTAAGTTTAGCATAAGTACACAGTTTACACGTCAAAACAGTCTTAATTCAAGCAGTTTAGTTTAGCATAAGTACACAGTTAAGTTCTATTTGACCCATAGATAGGATCCTATCAGGTGCGTGGGTAGACCTTGGAGCGATGGCAATGAAGGGGTACTCCGCATTCTCCAAAGCTCCAGCATAATTGGAACCTCGCCTTCAGATTGTTTAGTGTCATATCCAGGACATTCGTTGGAGGCGGGGTGTTTTAACTCTCTGCAGAGGTGCAGTCAATTTATTCTTCAGCCCTGTCCAACTGGGTAATCTTTTCCGTTCTAATGTTATAATTTGTCTCCCATGATTAAACGTAACCCTATTTACCAACCCCTTCGCACGGGTAGGATATGACACAAGGTCAATTTTTAAGCGGAGTTTAACAGGTTTGAATTCAGAATTTTCCTTCTCCTAGACTAGTTACCTCACCAAGGCTGAAGAACCTAGTCTGCTCTATAATTTACCCATAGCAGGAGGGAGAATAGTTGGATTCATACCTTTCCCAAGGGTATTAGTGCTATGTGAAATGCAATCAGTCTCGTCGAGGATTTGAACTCTTGCCGCCGTGTCTATTTCCTACGACGATAACCATTACACCACGGGTACCTCCAAAATAATTTCTACTACCTTTTCATACAATTTTTTCAAATAGTTTTTGGAGAACCTTTATTGTAAAATCAATTCCATCGTATTTTATTGTAAAACCCATTTCCAATACCTTTTTTTTTTCGAATGAAATGATTAAACGTAACAATCTATGACGGTTTAGCAAAAAGTGAACATTGATCCATAAACAGAAAACTCGACTTTCATTTTAAAGAAAAATCCAGTACTCGCTGAAAATGGAATTCTGAAAAAAAAAATCAAAAATACCTGAACATATGCTAATTAAAAATATATATACAAAAACATGAATTAATACATTCATTTGATTAACAACGAGAACAATATCCTTTATGATATGTACGTGATCAGAAAGATATAAAGGGCTATGTAAACATACACAATATATATATATATATATATATATATATATATATATATATATATATATATAACACAGTAGCACTGCATCAAACATTTTTTTTCAAATCTTCTTAATATAGTTTATTGGAAATGATTTTACTATAAAATTGCATTAAAAATGATTTTATTATAAAATTGCATTAAAATGATTTTACTATACAATTGCATTAAAAATGATTTTACTATAAAATTGCATTAAAAATGATTTTACAATAAAATTGCATTAAAAATGATTTTACTATAAAATTGCATTAAAATGATTTTACAATAAAATTGCATTAAAAATGATTTTACTATAAAATTGCATTGAAATGATTTTACTATAAAATTGCATTAAAAATGATTTTACAATAAAATTGCATTAAAAATGATTTTACTATGCATTAGAAATGGTTTTAGTATGAAATACATAAGAATTATTTACAGTAAAAATGGTTTAGAAAATATTTTACTATGAAATATGTTGAAAAGTAATTTACTATAAAAATGATTGGGAAAATAAATTGGTATTGATTTTATAAAAAATTCAATGAAAATGATTTTACAATAAAATACTTAAGAAATAATCTCACTCTAAAAATATATTTGAAGTGTTTTTAATGTAAAAATGCTCTGAAAATGATTTTATAATGAAAATCAATTGAGAATGATTTAATTTCAAAATTGCATAGGAAAGAATTTTATCATGAAAATCAATTGGAAATGATTTCAAAAAAAGTCTTTACTAATCATTTCATTCTAAAAAAAAGGTACTGGAAATGGTTTTTACAAGAAAATGCGATGGAATTGATTTTACAATAAAGGTTCTCGAAAAATTATTTGAAAAAAATTGTATGAAAAGGTATTAGAAATTATTTTGTTTTAAATGAATTGGAAATAATCTTACGATAAAATACATTGGAAATTATTTACTATAAAAATGGCTTTGAAAGTATTTTAGCATATACTTAAGGGGAAAGTATTCTTGTCCAAAAAGGTATTCGAAAGTAATCTATAGAAAATCATTTTATTATAAAGATGCAATGGAAAATATTTTATTCTAAAAAAAAATCATTGGAAATTATTTCATATAAAAGTTCAGTGAAAACTATTTCATAAGATTGTACTGGTTATTATTTTTTATAAAAAAGTATTTGAAATTTCATTAAAAAATGCATTGTAAATTATTCTATTATAAAAATGCTCTGGAAATTATATTATCATAAAAATACACTGGAAATTATTTCACTCTAAAACTTCAATGGAAATTATTTTATCATAAAGATACATAGAAAATTATTGTTTTTATAAAAAAAAAAAGCATTGAAAATGATTACACAATAATATTGTATTTGAAATTATTTTAGTATCAAAATGCATTTGAAAGGATTTCGCAATAAAAATGAATTGGAAATTATTTGATAATAAAAATACTCTGGAAATTATTTCATTAAAAATGAATTGAAAATATTCCCCGATAGAAATACATTGGAAATTATCTTATCATAGAAATGCATTGGAAATTATTTTATTATAAGAAACCATTGGTAATGATTTTTCATAAAAATCCATTGGAAAATATTTTATTATAAAAAATCATTGGAAAATATTTTATCATATAAATTCATTGGAAGTGACTCCATTACAAAATAACCCATTTGCAATGACTTTCTCATAAAAATACATTGGAAAGTATTTTTTGTAAAAATGCATTGGAAATTATTTTATTTTAAAAATGCATTAAAAACTATTTTATTCTAACAAAGCATGGGAAATGATTTCACAATATAAATTCATTGGAAATTATTTTATTATAAAAAATACCTCGAAAATGATCCTATTAAAAAATGCATTGGAAATTATGTTATTATAAAAATGAATTGGAAATTATTTTATTTCAAAAATTCATTGGAAATGATTTCGCAATAAAAATGAAAATTAATTTCTGGTAAATATATATCGAAAATAATTTAATTATAAAAATGCATTGGAAATGGTCTTACAATAAAAATGCATTGAAAATGATTTTACTATAATCTCTGTAAGATTAAGTAGATAATGTAATATCTTACCCACTCCGTAATATTTGCACCCCTGTATATTACAGGTAATATCTTGAACATTCGTACACAAGCAGGCGTTGCATCCAGCAAAAAAAATCATATGTAGTCTGTATGCCTTCCCTTTGTAGATGCAATAGTTGTCATCTAGAAAATAATCCAATTTTGATTTAGATAAAGTTTCAATATCGATATTTTTTATACAGGTCTTAAGAGTATTATCACGGAGAGGAAAATGTTTTCTTGATTTTATGGGAGGCTTTGAATAGTTTCCAAAATGTTTTAAATGGACCACATATTTTTGAAAATAATATGATTTCCATTAGAAAACATCCTCTTCTCTCTCTCTATCTCTCTCTCTCTATATATATGTATATATGTGTGCGTGTGTGTGTGTGGTATATAGATAAATACATCATTAACAGTTTCTATAAAAAAGGAATTTTATCTTTAAATAAAAATACAAGTATTATATTTCCCGTGAAACATCTTACAGTTAAAACGGAAATTATTAGTTATTATCCATTATCAAATTCTCCAACATTGAAACTCCGTAACCAAATATAAAACTGCATATATATATACATATATATATATATATATATATATATATAGGTAATATTCGGTCAGGTCAAACCAGAGTTTGGAGTAATTCCCACAGGACAAGAAAATCATTCAAGAGCTGAACATTTAAATTTTCCTGGTAGAGAGCTCAATGTAATTTATTACAGAGCAATATTTCTTTAAGAAAAAAAACAAAGACCGGTTAATTCAGGATTATAAATTTATTTCCATCCCGTATTTTCAGTTTCTGGTGTGAACCAAAAACATCAAGAAAAAATTAATACAGGAATTCTTCAGACCCAATGGATAATTAATTAAATAAAAATTTAAATTTAAACCAGAATAAACATGTGGGGTGTAGGGGGGGGCAAGATTTAGGAGTTACCTCCTCGGTTTATTGAATTTCCGTTGGTGAAATGTTGCATATTCACATATTGGGTGACAGAGCTTCAATGCTGCAGAGTTTGGTAATAAATAATATACAATAATATCTATTTTAATTCAAAAATCAAGTAAGAAACTGATAGAACCAATAAGAAATTGCAAAGTTCGGTTGACTTATTTATTGATAGTTTCAAACATAAATTCAAACCGTCTTGGATTATTTTATGCCTACAGGTTAGAGAATGAACAAATCAATTTGGTTATGGAGACTTTATTTTTTTTAAAATCGATTTGAATGTAATGACGTTATTATGAAACAATTTTATATATGTTTTCTGGTGTTTTAGATTAAATAATATCAATTTTGTAAACTTATTTTAGTTTATAACAAATGATTGACATAAAGAAATCAATTTTCGTGAAGTCATTCGACATTTTAGAAAATTTTGATACAATTTCTAACACCATTCCAAACGGAAACAAGACATGATTTATGGTTAAATAAAAGATTAAAAAAAAAAAGATTGCTTATAATCTTACCTGTCAATGTGACAACAATGAGACACCAAAAAACCAGTGTTCGTATCATGACAGGGATTAATCAACTGGCAATAAGTTTGTCAGTCTCAAGTTATTTGAGCTTTTAAAGCCTCTCAGATAATATTATTAACATAAGTAAATATTTGTATAGACATACACACATACGTACTTCGGACTTACAGATATGTTGGTTGGTTTTACTCTTAACCATTGTCCAGTTATACAATGCCGAAGTCAGTTGGTACAAGAATTATCTTCACCATCATTTTTACAGTTAAACATTTCATACTTTGTTTTAAGAGACATTGTATTTCAAACGTTATCTCAAATAGATTAATTTGACTATAACAGACGCGACAGAAATAGTGTACCTAGGAATTATGGAGATAATTATGGTCACTCTATACGTTCTTGTTATGAAACCTAACTTTTAGATGCACCTTTTTCTCTTATACCCATGACATTCATTTTTATATCGGGGGAGTCTTGCCCTTTTTGCAAGGGATACAATCGGCATATTCTCAGTCCTTTTATACAGGGCGCACAATTACATTCGTGATTATATATATATATATATAGAGAGAGAGAGAGAGAGAAAGAGAAAGCCAACACCTACAAGAAATCTATCCCGGAATTAAAAGAAATAACAATCCCATCAAAACAGTGATCACTATATAAACTAAAAACCATATCGGATAAACCATTAAAAGTTCCCTGAAGAAAGCAAAAAACTGGAAACACGTGTAAGAACTAAATAAATAATTTTTCAAAGAATATAAATCTCTTTGTGAACTTATTCATTTTAAAACATTTACTTTTTTCTCTCTTTGGACCAACAAAAAAGAATTTTTTTTACATATATAGTGAGAGAGAGAGAGAGAGAGAGAAAGAGAGAGAGAGAATGGTTAAAAATCTAAAATGAAGTTCACAGAACTATATGGATTTCGGGTACAGAAGAAAAAAGAAAATCTTTTAGTTACACATGACATCATATTTTAAAAGCCTTTAATAATTTACAATTGTTAGTTTTGAACCACTTTCGAAATACTGACCCCTATATTTTGAAATACTGTTATAACTTATGAGAATATATATATATAGTATTCGATTTGATTGATGAGCCACTTGACGTATTTTGCCACCCACGTGACTCAAAAAGAGTATAAAAGTGCACAATATAGAATATGTCAAACCTGTGGATCAAAGGCTTACCTGACAACCGAAGACTGCGGTGATACGTTTTGCTTCTGTCAAACGCTCAAGATGCCTGCTCAAAAGCTATAGATTTTGAACCGGAGACTGACATCAAAACACCCAAGGCAACTGAAACCCACAATAAAGTGTTGTTGTTTTTTTTTTCGCAGGACTTTGTATAGAATGCGTCAATATAGCAAAAACTTTTCCTTCAAATACATTTTTAACGTGTTTAGTTTTCTTTTGTAGACACCTTGTACATTTGAGGATCACTCACTCTCTCTTTTTTACTCTACCATTAGCTTTCTGATTCTGTCTGCCTCTCTCTCTTTATACACACACACACACACACACACACACACATATATATATATATATATATATACATATATAAGTATTATTCGGTCCAGTTAAACCGAAGTTGGGAGTAATTCCGTCAGGACAAAAAAAAAAAAACAAACAACATTTAACAGTGAACATTTAAATTTTCGTGGTAAAGAGCTCAATGTAACTGTGTGTTTTTTGATTTTATCAAAAACACATAACAAGATGGAAATAAATTTATAATCCTAATGTGACCAGTTTTGTTTTTTTCTTAAAGATATGCACACACACACACACACACACACACACACATATATATATATATATATATATATATAAGTTTAAATGGTGTAGATTCAGTCACCCGACGCCGTTGACTCAGTGTGTACGCTATTCAAACATATCTATGTTGGCTCTATCAATCATTATTTATAAATGCATCAAACTATATATATATATATATATATATATATATATATATATATATATATATTATCTCACAGTCCTTTCAGCATCTGTGACTTATGTGAGACTGAGACGCAATTATCCAACAGAAGGCTGAGAATTTTTTTCCAACAAACTCTAGTCTGGTGATTTAGTTTTAGCCGCATGAAACTATTAGTCACAGAAACTGAGAAGAAAGTGACGTAAAATATATAAATCTTTATATTGCTCTGCTTACCAGCATTCGAGTGCTTCTTTTAGCATAATCCAAGGTTTTTAATTCAAGTGATTTTATTTCGTATATCTCTTTTTCTCTTTTTTGTTTACACACACACACACACACACACACACACACACACACACACACACACACACACACAAATATGCATACATATACATATATATATATATATATGAATATATATATATATACATATATATACAATTTGTTAGTTTTTCGTTACTACACTTAATACTAAGATATGAAATCATGTAAATGTGTTAATATCTAAAAATCTTATCAAACTGTTGATAAAAACGAATTTAAAAAAAGATTTTATACACAAACTCTTTCTTTGCGTTACTGCCAATTTCATAACTTATTGGCTCTCTCTTTCTCTTTCGAGGGGTCTTCATAGTGTTGTGGCTAACGTGCTGGACCGAGACTTCGTAATAACTGATTTCAAGCTTCAGTCGTGCTATTAAATTCAATTTCAGACAAATAACTTTCGGAAAAATATGAATCCTCTTATTCTCCCAACTATAGGTTAAAAAATACCACTAATGTGCTTCTACAAGAATGGATTTGATATAAAATAACCCGCGAAGGTTGATATGCCATTAAAGAAAGAAGCCCAATCAAACTAATCTTTCTCTTTCTCTGTATTCTCGTCACCAAGAGAATCTTTTTGATAACGAGATTTTTCCCCTCGTTCAAATGACAGTTTCGTCCATAGAGACCAGTTGTTGCAGTCATCAATTAAATTGTCACTTTTCTCGTACATGTTCCCTTTGTTGTCACAGATGTCTTTTTTCGGTAAAAAGAAAGCAGGACAAATAATTTGAACTTTGATGAAGCAGGTGTGAATGTCCAAGATAAAATGTGACTGGAATATCTATTAAAAAGTACAAGATATTGTTTCGCAAACATTTAGCTTATGATTACAGATACACAAAACAGAAAAACAAAGACTTTATATTTGTCAAACACTACAAGTCAAGTGCGCATGTGCATGAAGGATGAGCGCTCAAAATCGAATGTGTCTATTTTGATGAATGTCAGAAAAACAATCTTTTTAAAACGCCGAAAGTGACCCTTTGTATTTGCCAGTTTCTCTTAATGATGCAAGTCTTGAAATAGTAGATTTTAAATAATATTGATATATTCCAATCCTTTTTAGAGGGTACTGTGAAGTTAGCAAATTGTGCATAAGAAGTTTGAAGCAAAATGTAGCTTAGTATCAGAGCAGAGGAATCTTCCGGATAATTGTAATAAAAAGGTTAAAACTGAAAGGAATTATAGAATAAAACAAGCTAACCAAAACAAATAACAGGGGTTAAACAGGTTGAGTTGAATTGATATTATCTGTTTATGTATTATTTTGGCTATTGGGTTATTTTTCTGTATATCAATTTCGGCAGTAAGGTTAATTTTGTAAGTAACAATTTCGGCAATAAGGTTACTTTTGTGAGTATTAATTTTGGCTATTAGGTTATTTTCCTGTGAATTGATTTCGGCAATAAGGTTACTTTTGTGAGTATTAATTTTAGCAACTTGGCTACTTTTGTGAGCCTTAATTTTTTCTATGTGTATCGTATACGTTAAAGATTTTGTATTACTTTTTAATTCCATAGACGATAAAACTTGGTTATATTCATAAAATCCGATACTGATATTTTGGGCTCAGAGGCAAGAAAATCACAAGTCTCTCTTCTTCGACTTTAAAACTTCTATTGAATAAGAAGGGGATGAGTTATTCAGACTCATTTCGTGGGTCTTTTTCTTTTTGGAAAGTCCATGAAACAGTTTAGAGACCGTAAAAATATATACCAGAGAATATATGTAGGATATTTACTAATTCAAAGAATTCAACCATTTCTCTGTACATTTTTGACAAAATCATTTAAGTCAAGATTACTATACTACATTTACCAAAGGGCATTAAGACGAAGTGAATCCAAACAGCCTCATCCAGGATTTGAACTCGGGTCACTGAATCCATTTCCTCTCATAATAAATGTAAAGATAATCGCTCCTCCATATCAGTGACTGTCTATTACTTCTATGAGTGTATAGATGTGTGAGTGTAAATGTCATATTATTTTCGAACGTTCTTTTCCAAATGTTAAACTCAGGTGAAAAACAAATGTTATTTAAGACAGCATTGATATAACGAGGGTCATTCTAACAATAAGGGGAACTTCTTTATTTCTAAAGCAAATTCTCTCTTTTTTTTTTTGTTTCAGAATCATTTTCATAAATGTAAAAACTCAGGCTTGATATTTGCAATAAATGAACTTGCGAAGTAAGGGAAAAGGTTTTGTTGTATATTGACCTTCGATCAGGCCAAACATGCCATTCCAAAGTGATGCACCGGAAGGAAGTGACACATTACGATGGCAGTTATGAGAAGAAATCGCGTAGGCGGGCTTGGCTGACAATATGGGACAAGTTAAAATCCAAATGTACAGTCATAGACTGATGCACCGGAAGAGAGTGACCTGTGAACTGCATGACAGTTATTTCCGCTTGATGACGATCAAACATGCCATTCCAAAGGTATTGAGTGGGCGATTGAACTATTATATAACTCGGTGAAGACAGGAAGTCTGGAGTTTGGAGACCCGTTGGTGACAAGATGCGGTAGAGAAAGCCTGCACCTAGCAGAGTGGGCCCCCGGACCTCCGGTTGAGCAGCCCTGGAGAACAAGAAAGACACAACGCTGATGGCCATAAGAGTGGTGTAATGGTTATCGTCGCCGGAAATGGACACGGCGACACGAGTTCAAATCCTGCACGAGACTGATTGCATTTTCACCATAGCACTAATACCCTTGGGAAAGGTATGAATCCAATTATTCTCCCTCCAGCTATGGGAATATAATTGGGCAGACTAGGTTCTTCAGCCTTGGTTAGGCAACTAGTCTAGGAGAAGGAAAACTCTGAATTACAACCTGTTAAACTCCGCTTAAAAATTGACCTTGTGTCATATCCTGCCCTAGCGGAGGGGTTGGTAAATATGATAAGAGTGGGGGTCAATATATTGCAGTTCCATTTGGTCTCCAACTCCCTCTCACACACACAACCCTTTCAAATAAAGTAAGAGGTATATTTTTTTAAAGAAGTCTTCGCTCGTCTTTATTCATTGCGTCAATATGTATTCTGGATGTATATGTGTATATATACATGGTTATTGTGTGACGATACAACAGATTTATGCACTTTTAAAAAGTGCAAAATTAAAGGTAAGTATGTGTCATTGTCCATCAATAATAGATAGATAGATGTTATTTTATTTGAATTGTTCTATTTCCTGTATAATTTTTCGCTCTTCAACATACGATCATTTTCAAACACAACTGGAAGGAGTTTTGAAACGTTTCGCTCTTCAACATACGAACATTTTCAAACACAACTGGAAGGAGTTTTGAAACGTTTCGCTCTTCAACATACGAGCATTTTCAAACACAACTTGAAGGAGTTTTGAAACGTTTCACTCTTCAACATACGAGCATTTTCAAACACAACTGGAAGGAGTTTTGAAATACTAGAAAAGATATCTAAAATGTCCTGAATAAGTTGTACATCAAATATTTAGTGGGCCTTTTATTGGATAGATAGATAGATAGATAGATAGATAGATAGATGAAATTTCCCAGTTCTACGAAGGTTATTCAATAAATAAGGGGAATTATTTTGAAAATAGAAAACTGAATTTGTTTTGCACAATTTTTTCCATAAATGTAAACCACTGCATTGTTTGGAAACTATTTTAATGAGGCGGAAATATTCATCTTGAGGATATTCAATATGGCGCCAAATCAAACAGAGTGTCCCAGGATTGAAAAGAGGTCTCCTATCAAATGTTTTGCGGCTAAGAAGTTCAATTCACAGAAGAACGTTTGATGCGTATGGAGAAGCATCTTTTGATAGTTGATTTAGGAAGGTAAATTACAAGATCATTCCATAGTTTTGTCCTCTACATTCGGTTATTCCATTATATTTCCTTCTGAAAGACTTGAAGAGAATTTATACCAATTATTTAACTAATTTAATCCAGTTTGTTTAAGAAATATTTTTAAAACCGGAATTTTCAGCTATTAAATAAAAATGTTTTATGTCTTATCCGTTCTTAGTTTATTTACTGTTGAATAAAAAGAAAGCCAGAATGTTCAGCTATTAAAGAAAAATGTTTTATGTCTTATCTGTTCTTAGCTTATTTACTGCTAAATAAAGATAAAGCCAGAATGTTCAGCTATTAAAAAGATGTTTTATGTCTCATCTGTTCTTAGTTTATTTACTGCTAAATAAAAAGAAAGCCAGAATCTTCAGCTATTGAATTAAAATACTTTCTGTCTTATCTGTTCTTAGGTTATTTACTGCTAAATAAAAAAAGTCAGAATCTTCAGCTATTAAATAAAAATGTTTTATGTCTTATCTGTTCTTAGTTTATTTACTGCTAATTTTTTAAAAAGTCAGATTCTTCAGCTATTGAATAAAAATATTTTCTGTCTTATCTGTTATTAGTTTGTTTACTGCCAAATTAAAAAAATTACACATTCGACAAGAGACGTTCGGCCACCAAGTTGATATTACAAATCGCGTCTCGTAAAAGGTATTCCTTCCCAAAAGAATAGACATAAAGGAATGAATAATTTAAAAAGATGACAAGGAAATAACAAACACAAAAGACGCTTGATAATTATTTTAGAGTTTATTTCATTTTACAAAAAGAGATTTTTTTTAACATGAGTTATTCTTCCTCAGAAGAATAGTTGACTTATCTTCGCACCTGATGGTGGTGAAATCCTGAAATTCAATGTTAAAATCCAGTTGTTAATTCATTCATTTAATCTCAATATCAATAAAGTAAAATAATTTCTAATTAAACATTGCATATAGTTTCAATATTTCTTAACTAAATTGTTTATTTTTTTAAACGAACGAATAAGTATGGACAATTATGTTATTTCTTAAGTGTTACTTCTTATCTTTTTGCGAGCAGTTATATGATATCAAGTATTTCAATATAATACCAAATAATTTGATCCCAATTGTATGGTTTCAAGTATTCCTATCTAATACGAATAATTTATACACAATTATACATGGTCCTGTCGAATATACCGACTGCATCTCTGCAGAGGGGTAAGACTTCCCCAACAAATGTCCTAGATATGACACTAAACAATCTGATGGTGAGGCACCTGTAATGCTAGCGCTTTAAGGAATCCAGAGTACCCCTTTACTACCATCGCTCCCAGGTCCACTCTGGCCTGGAGTGGTAGCACCAGATTGGGTCCTTGCTATGGGTCAAATAGAATTAAACTGTGAACTTATTCTAAAGCGAATTGTTTGAAATAAGACTGTTTTGACATTAAAACTGCAAACTTATTCTAAACTGAATTGTTTGAAATAGAGCTGTTTTTGACATTTAGACTGCGTACTTATGCTAAACTAAGTTGTTTGACAAAGAACTGTTGATATTATAATAGAATTAAACTGTGAACTTATGCTAAAGCGAATTGTTTGAAATGGGACTATTTTGTCATATAATCTGAGAACTTATTCTAAACTGAATTGTTTGAAATAGAGCTGTTTTTTTATATTTAGACTGCGTACTTATGCTAAACTGAGTTGTTTGACAAAGAACTGTTGATATTATAATAGAATTAAACTGTGAACTTATGCTAAAAAAATTGTTTGACATAGGACTGTTTTGTCATATAATTTGCGAACTTATTCAAAACTGAATTGTTTAAAATAGAACTGTTGTTGACATTTAGACTGCGTATTTATGCTAAACTGAGTTGTTTGACAAAGAACTGTTCATATTATTAAAGAATTAAACTGTGAACTTATGCTAAAACGAATTGTTTGAAATAGGACTATTTTGACATTTAAACTGCAAACTTATTCAAAACTGAATTGTTTAAAATAGAACTGTTTTTGACATTTAGACTGCGTACTTATGCTAAACTGAATTGTTTGAGAAAGAACTGTTTATATGTATGAAAATGGGTTAGGCAATAAATAACGTTCAATGGTTGATATGCCATAAAACCAAACCAAATCAAACAATTAAATAGTTTCAGGTAACTATTTCTATTCTATAATAATCATTCGTTTTCCCACAATTGTATGGATTCATGTATTCCTATCAAATAGAAATGATTATATGGTTTCAAGGATCATTTCAATTTAACAAAACAATTTCCTTTGCACACTTTTATATGGTTTCGAATACTTAATAATCCTTAGTAAATAGTTACAGCCTCAAGTAAACATTTCTTAATGCAAATAATTCACAGTTATATAGCATTACGTATTCCTGTAGAATACGAATAATTTTTAAACTAATCTATCTCCACAAATACATTCTCAAAATCAGATTCAGTTTAGTGTTATACCCAGGACCCTACCCTTTTTCAAAGGTGGGGGTCTTATCTGTCTGTAATGTATTTGGCCCATAGATGACACCCTGACAGGTACTACTACTCCATATCAGAGTGGACCTTGGAGAAAATCCAATAAAAGGGGTACTCCACGCTCCCCAAATATCCACAACTACATTCTCAAAATCAGATTCAGTTTAGTGTTATACCCAGGACGCCACCCTTTTTCGAAGGTGGGGGTCTTACCTGTCTGTAATGTACTTGGCCCATAGATGACACCCCGACTTGTACTACTACTCCATATCAGAGTGGACCTTGGAGAAGAGGCAATAAAAGGGGTACTCTACACTCCCCAAATCTCCAAAACTACAGTCTCAAAATCAGATTCAGTTTAGTGTTATACCCAGGATGCCACCCTTTTTCGAAGGTGGGGGTCTTAACTGTCTGTAATGTACTTGGCCCATAGATGACACCCCGACAGGTACTACTACTCCATATCAGAGTGGAACTTGGAGAAAAGGCAATAAAAGGGGTACTCCACACTCCCAAAATCTTCACAACTACAGTCTCAAAATCAGACCCCACCCTTTTTCGATGGTAGGGGTCTTACCTCTCTGTAATGTATTTTATCAGCGCAGTAAAAATAAAATTCGTTATTTTGATGATATTTATTTTGACTGAAGAAAAAATGTCAAAGAGTTTTTCATAAGATTTCTGCTAATTTTAATGGCATATCAACCTGCGAGGTAATTTGATATCAAAGTTTTACCTGGTAGAAGAAATGTAGAGATACTATTTAACCCATAGTTAGAGGGGGAGGACAAAGTGATTCATGCCTTTTCCAAGTTAGTCTGAAAGTGACGAGAATAGTACGACTGGAGTTCGAACTCGCTTAACTTCGAGGCTGCAGTCCAGCTCTTTAGCAATTACGCCACGAAGACTCCTATAATAATACGATATAAAAAAAAAATACTTATCGGTCACCTGATTTAATTGGGTAGCGGGGAACGAATAGCCTGGCAGTATCTATCTCTCTCGATGACTAATGGTTTAAATTCAGAATGTTCCTTCACTTCTACCGGTTGTCGCACCATGTTTAGAGAACCCAGTCTCTCCTACTATTTACCTATAGCTAGAGAAGAATAAAATAATTCATAATTCTCCCAAGTGTATTAGCGCAATGTGAAATGAAAACAGCTTCGTTCAAGATTCGAACTAAAATACGTTAGTCAACTTCCAACGATGATAACAGCTACACCACGAGTGCATGATTTATATGTGTAAAATTTCAAATGTCAAATTTTATTTCAATTTTTTTTTCGTAATTATAATGCATTTATGATATTTACTAATACTTCATGGGATTTGTAAATCATAAATCTTTCTTACATTTTAATGTCCTGGTCGGCAAGCCATTTTTGTACAAGCAGCACCGCCTTTTGTGCAAATACAACGGTTACATTCCTTTTTGAAATGCTCGCCAACTTGGTGCAATTTGCCGTTATAATAGCAACCTGGAAGAAGAAAAAAAAAATTAGTATTATATCTCGAAAAGAAAAAGGGAGGAATATTTTTTATGAGATGGGATGTACTTCAGTCTTGCTTTTTATGTCTTCTGAAGATATTTTTTTCAAAAATGACTGTCGAAATAATAACTGATCTTTCTCAATCACTAATAGTCTCTGACAGTAAAAAATGAACGAGCAGAATGTTATTTCTTTTACAAGTGCAATAAAATGTAAATAAATAAATAATTTGCTATCGATGTATTTCATAATCTAAATACGTCTAATATTTAAAGCAAATTTTTTAAGAACAGATATATCTCCTCCGTTTATTATTTTATTATTTTAAGGAAATTGTTGGCGCCACTGTGTCTTTTTGGAGGGGGCATTGCTAGTAGCTATAGATAATTTGTTAATACTATTTCCTACATTAATGACGAAATTGATTCTGCGTAAGCCACAGAACTCTGATTTTCTTGGCCACTTACATCAAGAGTCTTTGAGATCGAGCAGAGGAAATTTTTGGAGGCAGCGTGTTGCTCTTTTGGTGCCATTGATAACAGTTTGTGGCTGCAGATGGTGCATTAACGCTATTTCTTACACTAATAACCAGTGAACCACAGTGCTCCAAATGGTTTGAAGGTTTGAGTGTAGGATATGCGCGTAGTCACGTGACAAAGCGAACGCCCTGACACTGGAATATGTTGTTCCGTACACACGGATTTTTGTAGTTATTTTTTTTTCGATAGATAAGAGGATTATTTAAGACTATTAAATATCTTGTCCAAGCATAAACACACACACACACACACACACACACACACACACACACACACACACACACACACACGCATATATATATATATATATATATATGAAATAAGTAAAGTTGGCGACAGTAGTCGAGGGCAACCTGAACGCTCCGTTTTCAATAACTACTACACCTCGGTGTTGGGAAAGGGCGCTACCCCATTCACTGGATTGCTCCACTTTACTCTTGATCGATACCTTATAATGTTGGCAGCATCAAGTGTGATTTTTGAGTCTTTGGTATGTCTTGACCTAGGATTGAACTCCGGTCTTCAGGACCATTGGCGAACACTCTACTATACACACAGGGAGATACGGAATCTTCAGTGAACCGCTTCTCCTTCGTTCGCCTTTCACGTGACTGGTATAAGGCCAACTTCAAACATCTAATCATCTCAGCTTTTATGTGCTTTTCAACGTCAGGGCCTTTGCAAGGCACCCCTTCTTTCTTCTGGGATCATACCAGCGAGCCTGTTTCTTCACATTTCTTCTACTTTCACGGGTCTGTTTCTTCACACTTCTCTGCTTCTTACGTCTAGCATTATTTCAAAGCATTTAATCCTCCTTGCTTCTTCATTTTAGCGATTCTCGTACAAGCCTAGACCTCTCTCTCTCTCTCTCTCTCTCTATACTTTTTAAACCTAGGCCGTCTGCCACAAAGCCTGCGCTTAGAGCAGCGTAACGTCTAGCCACTCTTCTTCGTTCTTACCACAAATCAAAAATTTTCTGTGCTTTATATATATTTTCGGACGCCCACCCAATACTTATGGTCACACTTCCTTCCGGCATGCCCCCCACTGCAATTCACATGCCATTTCCGCTGTGTTTTTTCTACCCGAAGACTCAGGTGCATATTCTGTTTATCACCCACATAACATACACGATCTGCCAAAGAAATCTTCTTTCTGTCACTATTCAACGTTATGCACCTGTCTCATGCACCGCTAGAATCTTTGATATTAATCGTGCAATGTCAGGCATCAATCGGAATCAATCACTTACCCTCCTTTCACACGCACAAGCACGCACAGAACTTAGATGGGTCTCAAGCCTATTGAGCTCGATATCGTAATATTAAATGTTCTGCATTTAATATTTTAACAGAAAAATATCAGTCAAAATCTACCTGTTAATTTGAAACAATATATATATATATATATATATATATATATATATATATATATATAGATTGAGATTGATAGATAGATTTACCTTTAGGAGGACACAGCTTCTTTGTACATCCAATCATGTCATTACCTCCACAGAAACAGATATTGCAGCCGTCAAGACTAAAATTATCTCCTTTCTTGTAAACTTTGCCATCTCGTGTGCATGTCTCACTGTTGGCATAGGAAACTGAAAAGGACAGAAACAAACAATTTTTTTAATGATATTGAAATCTTAGAGTCTTTTTCTAATGCCAAATCCGTGACATCAGTTAAAACAGCTGCAGTGTCAATTAAAAAGGGTTGATTCACTTATTGATTTCTTGTCAGTAGTCACGTTGTCAGGTTTGATGTTCAGCTCTTTTGCCTTCTTTATTTCCTTTCTCGTTTTAACATTATTGGGAATACTTGATCCCACATAATTAAATGAATTGATCTATGACTGTTTACAAAGAAGAAAAGACTGATCCTCAAACAGAAAATTGAACTTCCATTTTAAGTGAAAACCTAATTGGTCTACTTTTGGAAAACAAAACAATTCTAAAACAATTCAGTTTTGCATAAGTACACAGTTTAATGGGTAAAAATATTTCTATTTCAAACTATTCAAGCAGTTATATGTAACAATTCAGTTAATTGTAAATACAGTTTTAATATCGAAAAACAGTTCTATTTCAAATAATTCAGTTAAGCATAAGCACGCAGTTTAAGTGTAAGTACGGTTTAATTGTAAAAAACATTTCTATTTCAAGCTATTCAGTTTATTCAAACAATTCAGTTTAGCATTAGCATGCTGTTAGTTCTATTTAACCCATAGATAGGACCCTATTAGGTGCTCCCACTCCGAGCCAGAGTGGACCTGAGAGCGATGGCAATAAAGGGGTACTCCGTATTCCCCAAAGCTCCAGCACTGCTGGCACCTCACCATCAGATTGTTTAGTGTCATACCCAGGACACTCGTTGGGGGTCTTACCCCTCTGCAGAGGTGCAGTCAGAGTATTCTACAGCCCCAGCTGACTGGGCAAAAACTATTCAAGCAGTTATATATAACAATTCAGTTTAGTGTAAGTACAGTTTCAATGTCAAAAAACAGTTCCATTTCAACTAATTAAGCTTAGCATAAGCACGCAGTTTAAATGTAAGTACGGTTTAGTTGTAAACAACATTTCTATTTCAAGCTATTCAGTTTACACAAACAATTCAGTTTAGCATAAGTATGCAGTTAGTTCTATTTAACCTATAGATAGGGCCCTATCAGGTGCTACCACTCCGGGCCAGTGTGGACCTGGGAGCGATGGCAATGAAGGGGTACTCCGTATTCCCCAAAGCCTCAGCATTACTGGTACATCACCATCAGATTGTTTAGTGTCATATCCAGGACACTTGTTGGTGGGGTCTTACCCCTCTGCAGAAGTGCAGTCAGTGTATTCTACAGCCCCAGCCAACTGGGAAAAGTCAATTAAGAGAAAATAATTAATAAGGAGGACAATAATATTAATGACCCATAAATTGAATTGCTTGTAAAATGTAAATAAATTGTAAATAAATAAACCAAAGCAAAGCAAAAATCTGGATGACACCCTGAGAAGGCAGTTCGTTGTGCTGAGTGAAATATGAAAGGCATCATGAAATTTTGAATTCTAATTAAACAAGCACTTCTGAGATATATTGCCGTCAAGTGGATGTCTGGTTGGTTAGTTGGTTTTACTGTATATCAATTCTTGTTGGATCAATCTTTTGACTTATGCCGAAGTCAGTCTTTGCCAGCAATTATGTCATTTCAAGTAACTAATCATAATCATTTGGAAACATTTATACCTTCAAGTGACTAATCTTAATAATGTGTATACAATCATTTGGTTTCAAGTATTCCTATCAAATACAAATAATTTAATCACAATGATATGGTTTTTAGTAATCATTCCTGTTGAATAATAATTCATTTGCACACAGTTTTATAGTTTCAAGTATTCTTATCTAATTCTAATAATTTATAAACAATTACATAGTTTCAACTAAACATTCCTATTCAATAGAATTTATTAGCACATAGTTTTATAGTTTCAGGTATTCCTATCAAATACAAATAATCTTCAAAAATATCGATTTGACTAATAGAAGAGGCTCTTACAGATACTTCCACTCAAGGACAGGGTGAAACTGGGAGTAATGGAAATGCAAGAGTAATTTCAAACTTACCAGAGCTCTAGAACGAGAGCTTCACCACTGGATCCAATTTAGCGTTCGAGCAAGACACTCTTTTCTTGGGGGAGGGGTCTTAGCAGTCTGCGTATTCTGAGCATCTCCACTCGAAAGACCTATCCAGATTTGTGACTGTAGAATACAACGACTACATTCCTGCAGAGGGGTAAGACCGCTCCCCAACAAGTGTCCTGGATATCACGTTAAACTATTTGATAGTGAGGCTCCAGCCCTGGAGCTTTGGGGAATACAGAGTACCACTTCATTGCAAGAGTATAAACACCTAATAGGGTCCTATCTATGAGTCAAATAGAAGTGTTTGACATTTAAACTGTGTGTAAACAAATCACTTACGTTAAATTATTGTTATAAATAGAACACTTTGATCATTTAACTGTGTAAACAAATCACTGATGTTTAATTAAATTGTTAGGAATACATAGCAATATTTGGAACAATTTAACCGCGTCCTAACAAATTAGTAATGTTGAATTGAATTATTTCACGTTCTTAATCATCAGAAAGTAGTTAAAATGATTAAGAATAGCTAAACTGATGACCAAGAACGTGAAACGCAGAGTCGAGAGTAGATTTAATATACATATTATAATAATGGCAGTATAATACCTGGTTCATCAGATGGGCATGACATCAAGGTGCAGCCAGCAACATTGTTTCCAGCACAAAAACAAGTGTTGCATTTCTTTTTAAAACTTTCTCCTCTTTTGTACACTTTTCCATCAACGATGCAAGTATCATGGTCAACTTTAAAAATAAAAAAGAATGTATTAATCATTTAAACGATATATATATATATATATATATATATATATATATATATATATATATATATATAGAGAGAGAGAGAGAGAGAGAGAGAGAGAGAAGGTTTTTAAGAAAAGGTAATATCATTGACTAATTCTCATTCAAATAATTTCGGGGTGTCCTCGTGGTGTAATGATTAAAGCGATGGACTACGGAATCGTAGTAAGCGAGTTTTATACTCCAGTCGCGCTATTACGTTCACTTTCGGGCAAATACCCTTGGGAATTAAATAACCTAAAAAGGTTGATATGCCATTAAACAAAGAAACCAACCATTGAATGAGTTCAAATTTCCTCTGCGTGTTTAGAAATAATTTTACGTATTTTTTCTTTTCAGATATAAAAATGCCATTCACTAAGAAAATAAAAGGCATTTAAACATAGAGTTTTGTTTCTTTGCTTTCTTTGTTTAATGGCATATCAAGCTTCGTGGGTTATTTAATGCCAAAGCTATCCAAAAATGTCATGAACTAGATTGCTTTCACTAGTAATTTTTTGTAATCGTTTGTTTGTTTGTTTGTTTGTTTGTTTATGTTTTATTGCATATCAACCTTTGTAGGTTATTTTATGCCAGATCCATTTTTATACAAATAATCAGTTCTGTTTCAAATAATTCAGTTTAGCATAAATACATAATCTAATTGGCCAAAACATTTCTATTCCAAGCTATTCAGTTTAGTCAAACAGTTCTAATTCAAACAATTGAGTTAAGTATCAGAATAGTTTTTGTTCACACACAATCAAATGTCAAAAACAGTTCTATTTCAAACAATTTAGATTAGCGTAAGTACAGTTTCAATGTCAAAAACAGTTCTATTTCAAACAGTTCAGTTTAGCATAAGTACGCTTTTTAAATATCAAAACAGTTTTATTTCGAGCAATTCATTTTAGCATAAGTACGCAGTTTAGTTCTGTTTGACCCATCGAGAGAACTCTATCAGGGGCTACCACTCCGGGTCAGAATGGACCTGGGAGCGATGGCAATGAAAGGGTACTCCGCATTACTCAAATCTCCAACATTAGTGGAACCTCAGCATCAGATTGTTTAGTGTCATATCTGGGACATTCGTTGGGAGGGGTCTTACCCCTCAGCAGAGATGTAGTTGGCGTATTTTACTGCTCCAGCCGACTGGGCAAATATCATTGTATATATATATATATATATATATATATATATATAGTTTGTTATATTTATAAGTATTGAATGCATATATAGATCTAAGTCTGGATCTGATGATCACGTAGGCAGGAAACTGGCAGTCACCAAACACAGTTTATTCTGCATCTACTCTCTTCATACCGAGGTATCTGTGTGTGTGTGTGTGTGTGTGTGTGTGTGGACTCACTGATTCCTATTTCATCACTGGGTTTTTATGCTAACAAAATCTTTTTATACTGCTCACACTAACGGCCTAGGAGGGTGTCCTCGTGGTGTAATGGTTAAAGCGATGGACTGCGGAATCGTAGTACGCAAGTTCATACTTCAGTCGCGCTATTACGTTCACTTTCGGGCAAATACCCTTGGGAAAGGTATGAACCCCGTTATCCTTCCAGCTATGGGTTAATAGTACCACTACTATTCTTCTAGGAGAATGGCTTTGGCATTAAATAACCTAAAAAGAGTTGATATGCCATTAAACAAAGAAACCAATTTAAATTTCGCTGAAAACTAAATTAATGCTAGACAGATATTTTTAATAGACATAGTTTAAGATTCGAGAATGAAGGATAGCAATATGAACGGCCTAATATGAACGTCCCGGCAGTTTTGATTCCAGGATCAATAAAATCACTCAAACTTTACTGGGTCAAATATTCTTTCCAAGCACAGAAAAGAAAAAGCTACTAAACTGTGCATTATTTCTCATAATCAACTCAAAAAATTTCTCTCTCTCTATATATATATATATGTAAATATTACATTCATCCAAGAATTACTTGTATAGTCACTCAGGATACACAGTTCTGTAGAGAAAGTTTGTTTATCAAAGCGTTTGGAAAACTATAACTTGAGACGGCGTTATAAAAGTTTAAAAAGTGTGAAATGAAAGAAACATTTAAAATTGAGCCACTGACTATTGTATGAACTCTTAATTAAAGTATAAACTAATTACTATGATGGTTAATTGTATTAATTATTTCATTATCTACTTTGGTTGGGTTGCGAGTTTTTCGGTTAGCTATTAAGGTAGCTAAAATCTTCGAGTGGAAATGTAAGTCAAATTGAAAAGTTCAAACGAGTTCACTAGCGACCAGGATAAGGTACACCAGTTATCTCTACACAGGAAGACCAAATGTAAACAAAATAGATTCATGTCTTGTCATAAGTTTGATTGAGGAAATGAAAACTACGGTGACAAATTGAAGACACGTGTGAGATGACGCAATAACTTTGTGAGATGACATCAAACTAACGATATCCTGAATTTAAATATATAAAAATTAGTGAATTTTGAAAAAGTAGTCAGTTGGAGTTCAGTTAGAGAAGTCGTCAGTTGTGGTTAGACGTCAGTTGGGTCACGGGGGTTGTCTCTTTGTGTCTCTGTGCATAGACCCTTATGCAGTCAGAACAGCATATCTATGTAATCAAACGACGATTTCTAAAAAAATATTGAACATATTACTCTTACACCAATACGTTCCAATAAATGGTTGTTAATTGTTGACGGGGAGTTCTTCTAGTCTTTGAGTTGCCAATACCCCGGCAACTTGTTCCAACGAATCACTCCGACCGTCAAAAGTTCCGGATGGATTGTGTCATTCCCTATCAGTGGATCTTTTAAACACAACGTGGGCGCAGAAGGGATTGATAAACAAACTACCTGGAAACGCATGTGGTAGTCACGGAGCAAGGGCCACAATAAAGAACCGTTATCAGGATAGTACAATGTTCATTACCGTGAGAGCCATAGTATCACATTTGGCACTGTTACCAGGATAAGACCAAAGAAAAGGTACCGTGTCAACGATAGTATTGCGTTTGGTACCACAAGTATTGTCGTGCACTATAGAATTACACTTGATGCTGGTATTGGTAACGATGGCCGCCATGTTGTTACAATTGGTGTCGTGACAACGATATTGTTACAATTGGTGGCGTGACAAGATATTATTACAAAAGAGTTTGAAAATATTACTGTTGTGATTGAAGTATTGTTCAATTGTTATAATTAGTACGTTTAAATCAAAAAATGTCGTGGATATTGTTATTCTGTTTAAATCTATGTCAAACTAAGAGAAATTTTGTTTAAATCATCATATTATCATTATAAATCACCTTGTCATAGTATTGCTGAGACTAAAGGGGGATAAACAAACACAACGTTCTCCGTTGATTGCAAAGTGAGGTTTTGTGTATCTCTGTGTTCAATGGGAATATTAGTACAACTTCTATTGTTGTAAAATTTTAGGGTTTGCTCTTTTTTTCTTTTTTTTGTAATCGGAACAGATAGGATTTTTCCGATCTAAAAAAAATTAGGGTTAAATTTACATTTTAACAGGAATAGTAATTCATTGTATTAGTCACTTATGATTTTTTTAATAGCACATACTGAATAATTCTTTTTTTTTCTTTTAAAATTAAAACTTCTTAATTTCAAGGGTGAGTCAAAAGTTTTGCTTTATTTTTGGTCCGTGCTAATTTGCAGCGAATATATCACATTACTGAAGCTGTTCAAGCTGTTATAGGTACCCACTGTTGTTGGTAGTATCGTGTGCTGATATGTCGTGCATTTCTTCATTCCGTGTATGATATAAAAGCCACACAGATTAATGTGCAGCGTCATCTAATTCCACAACTCCATCATTGTCACAGACTATTTGACCAAGATGGGCATCAAGACACTTCCTCACCCTTCCTATAGTCCAGACCTTGCTCCCTGTGACTTTTACTTATTCCCTAAGCTCAGAGGCTGTCGTTATGAGACAATTGAGGAGATGAAAGAGGCTGTGACGAAGGTCATTGACACGCTCACACAAGAGGACTTCCATGGGGCCTTGCAGAAGTTGTTGGAACGATACAAGTGCATTGCAGCCGGAGGAGGTTACTTCGAAGGGGACTAGAGTTTCACGTGTGTACTATCAATAAAAGTACCCATACGAAAAAAAGGCTGGAAACCTATCGTATGCACCTCGTACTTCGTTCGCAACTGTCAAATCATCACTTGTCTGGTGTGTTCGTTCAATCAACCTCTTTCTTTAACCTTGATTTTACATGTTCTTATGATTGCAAACAACATCAGATACCTCATTAATAAATTATGTCTGTGAATTTAGCTGTTTTTTCCTGTCCTTTTAAGATTGTGACCCCAGGCTTTTCTGAATAAAGTTTTATGGTTTTCGGGTGGAAAGGTTGGGATCTCCTTTGTTATATCATGGTTAAGAGTCAAACGCACCAATAAACATTAAGTATTTCCGCTTCAAAACTGTCTATCGTAAGTGTCAATATCTTGATTATCAGTCTTACAAAAAGGTTTTTATTTATTTATTAAATTCAATGAGAGCAGAAACTGAATTTTGAAATCAATAAATGTCTTTAACAAATGGATGACGATATCTTCAAATAGCTGTCTAAAGCTTTTAAAAGTCTGACTCATAAATATGTTGATATCTTTAAAAAATTCTGTGAAGAGAAAAAAAATCCCCTACCAGCAGTCATATCTTTTGCATCATGACGGGGTCTGCACAACATCCTTGTACAACCGACCATACCATTTCCTCCACAGAAACACGTGTTGCAGTCATCCATAAACGATTCACCCTTCTTGTAAATGGTTCCTTTGTGGTCACAGGTGTCTTCTTCAAAGATAAATAACGGAGAAAAAAAAGCAACAAATTTTAATAATAAGACGGACGAAAATGTCCAATATAAAATGTGACTAAAATACCTATCAGAAACGCAGGACATTGTTTTGCAAACAATTCGTTCTTGATTATGAATTCAAAAAACAAATATTTTTAAACGCTTTACAAGTCCGCATATAGATGAGAAAGGAATCCTAAAAACCGAAAGTGTCGATTTTGATGAATTCTTAAGAATAAACAATCAAAACGTGCTGGGATTGACTATTATAAACCTTTCGAAAAGTTTTGTAAGTGCAATGCAACAATTGTAAAAAAAATTAAAACACACACACACACACACACATATATATATATATATATATATGGGGAGAGAGAGAGAGAGAGAGAGAGAGAGAGAGAGAGAGAGAGAGAGAGAGAGAGAGAGATAAATATATATTAGATATATATATATATTTGATTCATGGAATTATGACTGCAACCCCTGGGTTTCATGGTATTTTTTGCAAAACAACAAATGTTGTTTTGCAAAAATGTTGTTTTGCAAAAAACTCCATGACACCCAGGGGTCACAGTCTAAATCCCATGAATTAAATATATATATCTAAGATATACATTTATTTATTTATTTATTATTATTATTATTATTATTATTATTATATAGCTCTATCCTAGATATTGAGCACTCTTTATATTATATTGTATTTGGTTCGACACAAACCCACAAAGGGATTTAGTGACAACCAACAATGTTAATATCAAATATATATATATATATATATATATATATATATATATATATATATATATTCTGAATAAATGCTCCTTAGGATGGCGCAGGGATGTAAATTGACAGGGCTCATCGGATTGTTTTGGGTTATTCAACATTATACTCCCCATCACCAAATCGACCCCATCACGGAGGATCGGGCTCTGATGTTTCCCCTCTGGTTAACCACTCGCAAGCACTCTGATGGTTGGACTAACACATAGACTATGTTTGCCCACATTTGCCACAGCCAATCCACTGCGTGGAACGATATATTCAAACAGTTTACAAGACATGGCGCCTACCTTTTTTAGTTATCAAATACCAGCTACGTCGGGAAAATCGAGAGGGTAATTTAGCATTATCAATTTAAATACTATTATTTGCTTGCCACTCAACTTTAGCTGCTCAACATTTTTTTATGATTAATAATTTCCTAGATATATCTAAGATTTGATCATATCACGAGAAAAAATTCTATTGTTTAAAAACTTTACCCAAAATAAGCAATTAAAACGTGAATATAAGAAATAAAAAAGATTTCCTTTTATACGAAACAAAGCTCGAATGGCTAAACTAATTTTACGAAGGGTGATGGGAAAAACAATTTTAGGATATTATGTTTAAAACCTCTTAAATGAAATGGAATTTCAAAAAGTCACGTGGCGTAAATACTCAGAACATTTTTATATATCTATTTATTGCATTTCACAGAATATTTGACCAAGATGGGTATCAAGACAGTTCTTCAGCCTCCTTATAGTCGATACCTTGCTCCCTGTGACTTTTGGTTATTCCCTAAGTTCAGAGGCTGTCGTTATGAGACAATTGAGGAGATGAAAGAGGCTGTGATGAAGGTCAGATTAACAAAAGAAAACAGAAAGACTGAAAGACGATGAAAAGGAATAATTTTCGTGTCCAAACTTTGCAATATCAGTATCTTGTAAAAAATCAAAAGCAACAAAAAGCAAAACTGATTAACGTAGTTATTATAATAATGAAAGAAAAAACACAAGAATATATATATATTCTTGTTATATATATATATATATATATGTATATACATGGTACATTCAATAAGTTTCCAGTCTTTTTGTACAGCCATTTAAAATTGTCGTAGACACTTGAAAATTCACTATGTTATTGCTATACATCTTATGAGATGACTGACCAATTTTTATAATTTCAGCTTCAAATCAACAGCTACAGAAGGAATTAGAATACACCCTACTAAAGTCTGATAGTCACGGCTGGTGAATTTCAAAAGTGCAATCTGGACGTGAGGACACTTTAGAAGAAAGATATGCAATAAAATTATGTTTTAAACTTGGAAAAAATGCCAGAGAAATGTATGGAATGCTTCAGACTGCTTTTAGACCATCTTGCATGAATCGAGCATGAGTTTTTGAGTGGCATAAGAGATTCAAGGAAGGTAGGAAGGTGTGGGAGGAGTAAGGAAGTCAATACACCAGAGTTGATTGGCCAAAGGGTTAGGGTTAGGGTTACTATGTTGAGGTTTTAAGGGAGTTCAGCAAGAGATTCCGTCGGAAGATGCCAGCACTCTTTAAATCGGGTCAGTGGCATTTCTACCAGGACAATGCAAACGGTCCACAACGCCATCCTTGTCACAGATGGGTACCAAGATGGGTATCAAGACAGTTTTTCAGCCTCCCTATAGTCGAGACCTTGCTCCCTGTGACTTTTGGTTATTCCCTAAGCTCAGAGGCTGTCGTTATGAGACAATTGAGGAGATGAAAGAGGCTGTGATGAAGGTCATTGACACACTCACACAAGAGGACTTCCATGGTGTCTTCCAGAAGTTGTTGGAACGGTACAACAAGGGCATTGCAGCCGGGGAAGAATACCTCGAAGGGGACTAGAGTTTCATGTGTGTACTATCAATAAAAGTGGCCATACGAAAAAAGTCTGGAAACTTATTTAATGATACTAGTATATATTGGGGATTTGTTTAAGTGCAGTTCAGTGACATTCTTGTAAACTTGATCAAAGTCCACGTTATTATGTTATGTCCATTTTCGAATTGACACCCTTGGGAAAAGTATGGAACCATACCCTCAACTATGGGTTAAATACTACCGCTACTATTCTTCTACAAGGGTAACTGTGACATTAAATAACCAACGAAGGTTGATATGATTTGTTCACAATTTATCATTAGAAGAGCTTAGCTCTGATTGGAGGTTGCAAAATTATATATAGAGCCATTTCTGTGGTCATTTTTTTTTCCTTGTGTGGATGCGCAGGTTAGCTGCCGGGATGGTAGTTGGAGTAAGATCAATGCGAAATTGGGTGATTTGGGTGAGAGGGTCTGATGTTGCAAGACCCGAAACCCCCTATGAACCCAAAGGAAACATCACTGATGACCCATCCCGAGGCATCAATGAAGATGTATGATATAAATAAAAAATACGCAGAAACATACATATATATTCACACATACATGCATATATATTCAAATATATGATCATTCTTACAGCATATATGCATTAACATATATATGCATAAACATATATATGCATAAACATATATATGTACACACGTTTCTGAGTACTCAGAAGCATCGGTGTCGAAAAGGGGTAATTTAGTTTCTTTGTTTAATGACATATCAACCTTTGTGGTACTATTTAACTCATAGCTGGAATGATAAAAGGAGTTCCTAACTTTCTCAAGGGTATTAGTCGGAAAGTGAACGTAATATCGCGACTGGAGATCGAACTCGCGTACTACGATGTCACAGCCCAGCTCTTTAGCCATAACTCCTCCTCTTAGAATTGGGTATAAACTATTAGTATTAAATAGAAATATTGGATATCATATGTTTGCTTACAAACTAGTGTTAGATAGTAGAACTAGAAACCGTATAATTTTGAGAAAATAATTTTTATTGAATAGAAATACTTGATATCATAGCTGTATGCAAACAAATTATCATAGACAAGCAAAAATTTAAGAAAAAAAAAAGACGCAGGGAACTGTTATGTAGAAGAATGTACTGATACCGACTCGTGGTTCGAACGCGGATCTGTTGCCAATAAACACAAGTGCTGAAACGGAATGTGCTACTGGAGATCACGTGACTCGAAATAGTGGATATGAATCAGTCAGAAGTCTGACGTGTAACGTCAGAGAGAGACGAGACGTAAGCAAAGTAGAGGTGAAACGTAACATTGCGAGTTAGTATTGCGCACTCAGTAGTCGGCATTGTACAAAAATGAAAAGAGATCTTCAAGAATCGGACGGAATTACCTCTCCCTAACGGAACATTACAAAAGGAATATTGAAAATATAGG
>CAUZXS010003757.1:5000-110000 GCA_963585895.1 Sepioteuthis lessoniana | reverse complement strand
TTGTAAAAGACAAACAAGGTTATTGTTTTACTTTGCGCTTTATTCAAATGTAACTTGACTGTATTTATAAGTAGTGTTTATTGTTTACTGATTCAGGGGGAGACAACTATAGTTGACTTTACCACAGAGTATCTAAAAATCGATTTTTAGAGCAATTACGTCACTTTAAAACAATTTTATATATATGTTTTTTGACAAATTCAATTTAACAATATGTTTTGCAAATGTATTTTTGTTTTTAACCAATGAATGACAGAGAATTGAGGATTCGTGAAGGTATTCGAGATTCAAGAAATTTTTGATACAATTTTCAATGCCATAACAATTGTAAACAAAACATGGTTTATGGTCCATTAAATGACAAATAAAAAGATTGCTTAAGATCTTACCTGTCAACGCGACAGCGATGAGACTGCAAAAAACCAGCGTTCGTATCATAATTATCAATTGAATGACAAACTGAACGATTTAGAATGTACAAGATAAATGCTATGAAGGCTTTTATAGCCAGTTCCCAAGTCTTATCAGCTCAATGTGAAATTTTGACAGCTGTTTTTTTTTTATCATTAGTTATAGTTAAAATTCAGCACGTTTCAAAGCGAGGCTGCCCAAATATAGCACCTGTGCTTTTCCCAAAATTCTATCTAAGTTGGTTCACATCTATCTATCTATCCATATTTACCAACCCCCTCAGCTCAGGCAGGATATGACACAAGGTCAATCTTTAAGCGGAGTTTAACAGGTTTGAATTCAGAGTTCTCCTTCTTCTAGACTAGTTTCTTCACCAAGGCTGAAGAACCCAGTCGGCCCTACTATTTACCAATTTCTGGAGAGAGAATGATTGGATTCATACCTTTCCCAAGGGTATTAGTGCTATGTGAAATGAAATCAGTCTCGTCCTGGATTTGAACTCGTGTCGCCGAGTCCATTTCCTACGACGATAACCATTACACTACGGGCACTTCCTATCTATCTAAGTTGTTTCAGATCTATCTATCTATCTATCTATCAGTCTGTCTGTCTGTGCATTCAGTGTTCAATGAATGAACGATTTTTTTACGGCAATATGATTTATCTTCGTCTGATCAGAGTCATCTCTCTCGTATCGTTATGATGGCCTTAACCCATTCACTTCGTCATTTCGTGGTCGTCGCATTTTCAAAGATATCTCTTATCAATTGTATTGGAAATTCATCTAAACAGTAAATTTAGATTGACCTAATAAAGTTCTAAAAAGTGCATCCATACTCACACATATCTCTGCCTGTCTGTCTGTCTGTCTGCCTCTCTCTCCTCTTGCTCTCTCTCTCTCTTCTTCCAACACTCTTTTTTCGGGTATATATATATATATATATATATATATAATAAAACAAAATGGCTTTACGCTAAAAAAAGCAAAAAGGCAGAAGATATCTTTCTGGAATTATAACAGACGCAGATTAAGCAGATGATCTAGTACATCCTGCAAATACACTTGCTCAAGCTGAATCCCGACTGCATAGCCTACTGCAAGCAACAGGTTGCATTGGCCTCCACGTAAATAAAAAAAAAAACAGAATACGTGTTTTAAACGAGAAGGAACCATCTGCACTCTAAGTGGCAGGTATCTAGAATTAGTGAACTATTTCACATACCTCGGCAGCAAAATCTCATCTATTGAAAATGATGTCAACATACACCTACCGAAGGTGTGAACTACTATCGATAGGATATCGATCATATAGAAGTTTGATCTATTCGATAAACTAAAACAGGATTTTTTCCTATCTGTGCCTGTATGGATGCACCACCTGGACACTAACAGAAAGTCAGTAAAAAAAGCTAAATGGGAACTACACTAGAATGCTTGGTGCTGTTTTGAACTAATCCTGGAAGCAACACCCCACAAAACAGCAGCTGCACGGTCACTCACCTCCCATTTCAAAAATCATTCAAATAAGACGAATAAGACATGCAAGAGAAGCAAGTGACGTTCTCCAAAGGATTCTCACCGCTGGACGCACCAGTGTTTGCCGACCAGCAAGCACTTATTTACATCAGCTCTGTATCAACACTAGGACCTACCGAGAGCGATGGATGATAAGGACGGATGGAGAGAGAGAGTGAGAGAGAGAGATAGTCAGAAAAATCCGTGCTGTCAGTGCCCTTTAATGATGTTGATGATGATGTTGATGAAGGTATATAAAATAACGTTATTCCATTGAAATCGATATTTTTATCTTTAAAAAAATCTAATAATCAAATCGATATATATATATATATATATATATATATATATATATTGTTAGATACTTTACCTATGAAGATTAATGGGTATGACCCATTCCTCATAAATACGTTGGACACAACTGTGATTGGGGTGAGTATACTAAGTAGTCACCATGAGCAGTGGGTGCCTTCTTCACGCCGCAGCCGAGTATTGTATTTTGTTATAATATTATAAAGATTTCCATTTCATTTCCAACCTCTGTTTTGGTTATTTCTCATTCAGTAACCTTTTGTTAGGTCACACACACACACACACACACACACACACACACACACACACACACACACACACACACACACATATATATATATATATAGTTAATAGGCTTCCATCGTGAATAACAACTTCACATTAGGTTTGAAACCTGCAACTTTACCTTGATTATATACTGATTTTTCATCGTCAGTTCAAAAATACTAGGATCAGCAAACTTCACCCTTAAAGGATCAGATTTGCCCCGAAGTCTGATTGAAAAACTTTGCTTCTGACCGTTCAACAGGGCGCTGCTGAAAATCTTGAGGCAGCTCGAACTGCGATCAAGAAACTACGAACATCGAGCCAGTGGATCTTTTTCCCCAATAGATGGTATCCTCTCTTCCGCCTACAGTAGGTGATAAACTTCACAGTTGAGCCTTCAAATCCAACAAAAATGATTGTATTAAAATGATTTTAAGGAACTATCTTACTATGCATATGATTAGAGGAATCAAGTTATCATATAATTGTCGTCTAATCAAGGTTGACAGCTTACGTTATAGCTTTCTCAGTTCTTTTTGCCTTAGACAATATTCAAGCTATAGGGCTTTGGCCAAGAGTTACTGAATCAATTACATCTATCTATCTATCTATCTATCTATCTATCTATCTATCTATCTATCTCTTTACGCTCCTAACTACCTATCTATCTATCTGCATAGATAGATAGATAGATAGATAGATAAGAGAGCAAGGCTCAATCAGTCCAGATAGATAGATTGCAAAGCCCTATTTACATAGATAGATAGATAGATAGATAAGGGTTCAAAGCCCTATTTATCCAGATAGATAGATAGATAAGGGTTCAAAGCCCTATTTATCTAGATAGATAGATAGATAGATAGATAAGAGAGCAAGGCTCCATCTATCCATTATTTATTAATATTAAGAATAGTTACTTGAATTTACACTTTTTTTTACAGTTTATCATTAGATACTTTAAGCCATTAAATGACTTGCAAAAAATTCGAAAAGCTTTAAACATATAGTGGCATACCGTAAAATCAACCAACCAACCAACCAACCAACTAACCAAAACTAAAATGAAAGTGGTCAAAATATATTGAAATTTTTCCATTCACCAAAATGCCTCATTTATTTTATGGCACCTAAAATATTTCCTTGCCCAGTAGAATTACAAGATGTATTTTTGCAACAAGATATGTGACGCCCCACAAATTTTTTTTTCAAGATTCGGCTAACCTTAACGATCTCGTCAAGATCACGAGATTTAACTCCTATTGAGCACGAAATGTAGTAAACGTGGTAAAACTCATTAAGTCCACGATTCATGCTTGCATATAGGTATAGTCATGCAACGAGTCTTGTCCATAATTGTGAATGTCACATGCTCAAAAAAAAAAAACTGCCGAATGACGTAACACCGAAAATTCAGCGAAATGAATTCATAGAAAGATAATTTTTATATGAATTGGATTTTCTTAAGTATCTGGATAGTCTTGTAGGGAAGGAATGAATAAATTTTTAAAAAATTAAATTGAATTAAAAAAAAAGAAAATTATTAAAATATGCAGAAACTCCCAGAGGTCTCTGACAGGAAAAAGAGAGGACGCATGCGTAAAGAAAAAAGGACCTCTCGACAAAAGGAGGAGACTCATTCTCTTTCGGGCTGTGACCAGCGGAGTGACAACACCTTGTAAACTGGTGGAAGACGCCACGCATTCGTCTTTGGACGAAGCGTTGGCTAGTCCTTTTACTAGTAGTAGCCCTCTCGGTTAACTGTATGCCGAAATATAAAAGGCTACGAAATGAAACTACGAACTAAAACACTGGACTTCGATAAACTCCCAAAAGTGACTAACACTATGTTAAAGATTTAAAATACCAAATGAGGACACGCATATACCAAGAAACGATTAACGTACTTTTAAACACCTTGACTGGGAGATTCAACCATTTCAATTGTATTCAGGAAAAATTCCTTCACCCATTGAATGGTTGTTGAACCCAGGAAATAAAGGAAAATAAAACAAAAAGTCTTCGTCTCCTATCTGTTGCTTTTTTCTTTCGTATAATACTTTTTGGGCCTTTTTTGTTCTAGGAGTTACATCAATGAGTAAACGTGGGGTAAAATAAAATAACCTCAGAATGGAGTCGGAAAAAAACGGTAACACAGCATTACCCTTGACCTACGTTTGACCCTCATAGTCTTAAATTTTCACTGTTTAATTCAATTTTTGAAAAAAGTATTTGTTTATTTACGATAAAAAATATCTAAGAATGAAATTGATTCCAAAAGTATGTTGAGATTTATATCTCTTGCCTTCTACATAGTATAACCCATTCATTTGGGGTTGTAGAATATGCCAACTGCATCTCTGCAGAAGGTGTAAGACCACACCCCAACGAGCGTCCTATGTATGACGATAAACAATCTGATGGTGAGGTTTGTTCTGGAGCCTTGGGCAATGTGGAGTACCCCTCCATTTCAATTATTACCGGTTCCACTCTGACCCGGAGTGGTTGTACCCGTTAGAGTCCCATCTATGAGTCAAATAGAACTGTTTGACCATTCAACTGTGTGCAAACAAATGACTTACGTTAACTTGAATTGTCAGCGCTACGTTGCAATATTTGAAACAATTAAACTATGAGTAAACAAATGATTAATTCTTAATAGAACTAATTTTACTTAGTGCAAAGAAATGAACTTTGGCTCGTTTAAAAGTTACCAACAGGGTGGAACGATAAAATTGTCGTCCAAAAGAAAACAACACTACAGCTTTATTTTAAAACTTTTATTGAAAAAATCAATTCAGCTAACTTGATTATGTAGTAGAGTTGACATCTACAGGGTTTGAACGATAAAATTGTCGTCCTAAAAAAACAAAACTACAGCTTTATTTTAAAACTTTTATTGAAAAAATCAATTCAGCTAACTTGATTATGTAGTAGAGCTGACATCTATTCAATGTAGCCGCCTTCAGCCTCAATCACGGCCTCGATACGGATCCGGAACTGGGAGCATGCCTTTTCCACAAGCGTCGGCGGGAGCTCGGTGATCGGCGGCGATCAGGCTGGCTTTGGTGTTATAGGAGGTCATGTTGGTGATGTTCTCGACGTATGACCAAACGAAGTAGTTCAGGTCGGGGGAGGAGGGGGCTGTGAAAGAAGGGTACAAAGTTTTAGCACTCCTTCTGAAGCCAAGACTGGGTCTCTTTGGACTTGTGGGCCGGCGCCGAGTCCTGCTGCCACACCCAGAGTCTGCCACCGGCCACCTGATTGTACCAGGGGATCACCACACTCTTCAGCACATCCAGGTACACTTTGGTGTTGACTTTCAAGCCGACTTCGAAGATATGAGGTGGCATGAATGTGGCCCTCACTTGAAACCACACCAAAGACCATAACCGTAGCTGGAAACTTTGTTTTCTCCACCCTGGGCACGTCCCTGTTATTCGTGGTAATCCA
The DNA here is from genome assembly GCA_963585895.1 of Sepioteuthis lessoniana. Taxonomy (NCBI): domain Eukaryota; kingdom Metazoa; phylum Mollusca; class Cephalopoda; order Myopsida; family Loliginidae; genus Sepioteuthis; species Sepioteuthis lessoniana. The sequence continues at coordinate 104,044 of CAUZXS010003757.1, read as the reverse complement.
GATTTGCATTTTGAGGGTGCTGGCAATGAATCTGTTGTCATAACTTGGATCGGTAGAGGGCATGAGTTGTACTGCTGGGCATCTCCGATCTCGCTCGTTGAATATTGTGTCACTTTCAAACATGACAGAAGGCTCCTATCGCTCTTGGGATTTGTACACAACTTGCCAACTAGTAGATTTTCTGCAACAAAAAAAAAAACGGTTTTCATTAAACGGAAATGGAATCATGTCGTCTTTTCTACGGCGACAATTTCATCGTTCCACCCTGAACAAATTATTTTCAAATCCTATACATTTAATATTTGTACAAAGAGGATTTGGCATTAAATAATGACATAAAACCAAACCCACAAATCAACCAATCTAAGTAGTACTCCTTATAGCGGCTCGGGGCGTTACCAAAATAGTGTAAAAATGGGCGCAGACTGGGTTCTTCAACCTTGGTGAGGCAACTAGTCTAGGAGAAGGAAAACTCTGAATTCAAACCTGTTAAACTCCGCTTAAAAACTGACCTTGTGTCATATCCTGCCCGAACGGAGGGGTTGGGTAAATAGGTAAAAATGGGCACAGCAAAGTCAAAACTCGATTTTTTCGTTCTTAATGAAAGCACGTACGAATATGTGCGTTTCCTATCAGCAGAGGAGGCTCCCAACTCAACAAACCTTGTGTCGAAAGGTGCACGGTACCATGCTTAGACGTAAGCTTTTACCAAAATTGTCCATTCTATTCTTATACCAAAAGACTCATCAACTACACGATAGAACCTTTTTTCTTGACTATCCTCTTTTAGTATTTCATATCATTTCTGCGTTCCTTTTATCAAATTTGATCAGGCAAAAGATATATTGTTAATTCGTTATGAATTATTTACATTGTTTAGCATAAGGAAATATTAAATCATAATATATTTCCTCTATAACCGGCTCATTGGCCTAGTGGTTAGAGTGTTCGCCAATGGTCCGGGAGACCTGGATTCAATCCCAGGTCACGTCATACCAAAGACTTTAAAAATGGTATTTGATACCTCCTTGCTTAACACTCAGCAATATAATGTACGTATCAAAGGTAAAGTGGTGTAATCGAGGGAAAGGAGTAGCGCCCCCCTACACCTCGGTGTAGAAAAGGGGACTTTTTGGTCGCCTTCGGCTGCGGGCACCAACTTTACAACTTTACTTATATTTCCTCTGCTACAAGAGTCCGAATTGTGTTCCTTATCTTCAAATAACTGTGTCATTAGGTTATAGTAGTTAAATACGACAAATACACCGAGGTAAATTCTTCAAGTCTTCAATACCATATCCGATTCAACAATTACGAATAGTTGATCTTAGGACGTGAGATGATAACACAATCTTTGAATTCGAAGGAAAAAGTCTTCCACAAAATAAACAATTTGACGTGTGTAACTTTTCAATGTAAGAACAGAGACTTTCTAAAGCTTAATTTTCACAAACTTAAACTTACAATATGGTTCAAGTGAACACAGCCATAATTACTTCTACAACTGCTACTGTTTTTCAATTACAAAGAGAGATGTCCTGGATATGATATTAAACTGTCAACAAAATGATGCTCAAACTCTACTAATGCTTGAGCTTTGAGGAATGCAGAATATCCCTTCATTGCCATTACTCCCAGGTCCACTCTGGTCCGGAGTGGTAGCACCTGATAGGGTCCTATATATGGGTTAAATAGAACTGTTTGACATCTAAACTGAGTGTAAACAAATGACTTCTTCCGCAATAATATAACAATTTAACTATGTGCAAACGAATGAGTACTGCTGAATATAGCAATTAGTGTTGAATAACAATATTTGTAATCACTTCTCTGTGAGTAAACAAAATGATTAATATAGCACAGAACCATAAGTGTTAGATAGCAGTAATTGAAAGCATTTAACTGTGTAGAAGCAATTGTAATACTAGTGTGCAAACAAATTAGTGAAATTACCTACAAACTATGTGTGCAAACAAATGACTGATGTTAAATTGTAACTGTTATATAGCAATACGTGAAACCATTTAACTGAGTACAAAAAAGAGCTCAGACTCATTTAAGAATGTTATTTACAAAATGTGTTTACAAATCATATATATTCAATATTTATGTATAAACAGGATTTTGTATTAAATATACAGGATTTGGTATTGAATATCCAACAATGGTTCATATGCCATAAAACCAAACCAAATCAAATCAAAACCAAATATTTCTACCTTACCCTTTCCACAGAAAAACAACTTTACTGACATGATACGACCATCTTTCTTTTATCATTTTCACTCCTACCGCTGTTGGCTACTGCAATATCTTTTCTTTTCCTTATCGACAAACCGTTGCTACTACAAAATCTCACTCACCATGATCTCATAAAGCGGACGAATTTCATCATTGAAAAGCACGAATCACCGACTAAAGGGTTTCTTTTGTCAGATACACAAAATAATCTACCGAAATTATCTAATCAAAGCTGGAAACTGTAAAAATACAATTTTATTCATCGGACAATCACGTGCAGTCTTAACCAAAATTCAGCGGCATATAGTTAGGTGTTAAAGTAGACAACACCGACCAACAAGTCAAAATCAGACTCAACTGCTGTTAATTCATAAAAGTAAAAATAAAAAACAAATTTAACTAGCGATTCCCAGCTTTAAAGCAACAGATTCAACAGGCGTCAAAACACAAGTTTTAAAAAAGAATAACAGGAATTGACAACTGACTGTTCGATTTAATGAAAACAACAATACATATAAAAAAAACCTTTAAAAATTGACTCTAAACTTCAATTATCGTCAACAAATTGATCTCAATTAAACACGCTTCAACCTGATTCCACACGGTACCAATTCAAGACATCAACATTCAACATCACATGAGTCTATCAACAAAGCAGATTGATAATTTTGTAGCAGAAAGAATTTCAGATTATTATTTAGAGCGGGAATTGCTTTGGCCGTTGGAGTTCGAAATTATAAATTTCATCCAATGAGAATGGCCGATGCTATTCTGCCGGGGCAAACCTCCCTGGGCAACATAAAAGGCAGTGTTAAACATACTCTCTCTCTCTCTCTCTCTCTCTCTCTCTCTCTCTCTCTTTTCTTTTCCACCTTGCTAGCAGCAAGGTCAGTCCAACTCGAGAGAGAACATTCTCTCTCTATCCCTGGACGATTCCAACAGCAGACAGAGGGACTTTTTACCTCAAGAGAGCACATTTCTAACATTTGTTCTTCTGCTTCTTTTAGGAGACCATTCCTTATCAATTATTTTTCCCACCTAAATCAAATAGACCCCGAAGCTTCTGGCTGAATACAAATATCCTGCACAGCTATTTACATGTTGCAACATCTCCGACTCACAGCACCACGGAAAACTTTGTCTCAGGCTGCCGTTAAAGCTTCCCCTTTGAAAACTATCAATATCTTCGTCAACGCCTTCATTATTTATTTTCTTTCTTTTAATAAAACAAGACGCAACAGAAATCCACAATCTCAACTGCCATTTATGTTTAAATGGTAATATTATCTGCCCTCATGTTATAGCTTCATATTTGTATCACTAGTCGGAAATTCCGATGCGTTTTCAAATTCATCGGCTAAATTCAATGCAAAACTGGATACAATGGAAAACGACCACAAGTATTCTACAGTTTCATACTTCAATGTATTGTTGGTTGTTTCTAAGTGAAACATGCGTTTGACATTTATTTTTTTAACATGCATGCTAGAAATTTTAACTGCACAACTGACGGAATTTGCACGGTACCTTAGATAAGCACAGTTTCTCCTCAACACTTTCACTTACATTAACAGCTATAACATCTAAAAAACATTTTAACATACTGTCAGCATACTGTTTCCAATCTGAGGGAAGTACTGTAGGGATTACATTTCTTGGTTTCTAAATAGTGATTCTAATGGCCGTTATGTTGTGTGACCAAAGTACTTTATAAATGGACACAACGAAATCAAATCTATTTCTCTCTTCGTTCCTGCCTCGAGAATTGCAAGCACGCTGAAGTGTGTGCATTTCCCGATATTTGTGCCTTAACAAACCTCGTGTCGTATGGTACACGATACCATGCCTTAGGACTTAACTTTATACCAAAAGACTGTTCGACTATACGATAGAACTTTTTCGCTAGAAGAGTTTTTTTAGTGTTTCATATCATTTCTCAATTAATTTCATTAAGTTTGCTTAGTCAAAAAATATGTTGTTAATTCGTCGTAAATTGTTTTGCATTGTTTAGCACAAAGAAATATAAAAACTTTATATATTTACTCTACTAAATGTGGGGGTGTCCTCGTGGTGTAATGGTTAAAGCGATGAACTGCGGAATCGTAATAAGCGATTTCGAACTCCAGTCGCGCAATTACGTTCACTTTCGGGCAAATACCCTTGGAAAAGGTATGAACTCCCTTATCCTCCCAGCTATGGGTTAAATAGTATCACTACTGTTCTTCTAAGAGAATAGCTTTGGCATTAAATAATCTAAAAAGGTTGACATGCCATTAAACAAAGAAACCAAACCAATCTACTAAATGTATCCAAATTGTGTTCCTCCCATTCAAATAATTGTGGCAACGAGTCATGCTACTTAGATTTGTTGCATTTCTTCGTTGTTGTTGTTGTTATTATTATTAGAAGAAAACACAAACTTTGAATTAATGATGTTTTATTTTTGGTATGAGAAAATTAGATTTTTACATCAAGTTACAACCTTTTAGATTTTGTTGATACTGGAGCGGACTCGCTGAGTTCTGTTCACTGTGGATTCTAGTTGTCAACTGACTTGTCCCTCAAGGACTCTAGTAGTGAACTAACTTCTTTCCTGGCGTGTCCTTTTTCGAACCTCCTACCAAAACTACTACTCCTAACTCCAACTCCTTTTCTTCATCACCTCCTACCAAAATAAATTGTTCCTTATTTTTGCCACCCAATTTTGAATTCTTGGCGTCAGTGTGTCAACATTTTTCTATTTTTAGAATACTCACCAATCGCCATTTTATCAACCCTAACAGATTCAACAAATAAACGAGAGCAACTCTTCAAGTCGTCAGTCGCATAGCTCATTCATCCATTCATAGCAATAAGTATTCGAAAAATGAAATATCTTTTTTCTATTAATTCATCTCTGAATTTTTTATTTTTTCATTTATTGTTTATTATTTCTTGCTTTATGATTTTGTTAAAAACGAGTAAAAGATCCCAAATAAATGAATAAATAAATAATTATAACTAGTTCTGTGGACTTCGAAAATAAACTTTTGCAACCTCAAATATTCACTTTTAAAAAAAAAAATCATTTCTTTTATTTTACTTTCTCCGCTTAGAATTTAGCAGTTCCCGTTATATTCGTTATATTGGGAAATTCTTCTCTTATTTGAATGGAAGGAGTGGCATTTAGTAAACAGGTAGTGTGTTTACTAGTGTTTACTCTTTGAATAAAGAAAAAGGAATTTACTTTTTAAAATATTTCCCATCGTGCTCTGCAGTGCTTAATCGATAGTAAAATCAAATTATTCAATAAAGAAAAGCAAAGAAGAATGCGAGTCAATTACGGAACAGAAAACTTGATTGTAAAACTGTTTTTTATCTTTATTCAAATTTAACATGACATTGGTTGGTAGTTTGGGTTTTATGGCGTATCAACCTTTGTAGGTTATTCAATGCGAAATCCATTTTTATACAAATAATCAGTTCTATTTCAAACATCTCGGTTTAGTATGTATACACAGTTTAATTGTCAAAACATTTCTATTTCGAACAATTCAGTTTATTCAAACAGTTCTATTTCAAACAATTCAGTTTTGTACGTATAGAGTTTTTGTCCACACACAGTTAGATGTCAAAACAGTTCTATTTCAAACAATTTAGTTCAGCATAAGTACGCAATTTAGTTCTATTTGACCCATCAAGTGCTTTCACTCCGAGCCAGAGTAGACCCAGAATCGATGGCAATGAAGGGGTACTCCGCATTCCCCAACGCTTCAGCATCACTGAAACCTCACCATCGGATTGTTTTGTGCCATATCCAGGACACTCGTTGACGAGGAGGGTCTTGCCCCTCTGCATAGGTGCAGTCGGTGTATTCTACAGCCCCAGCCGACAGGGCGATTTAAACTTAGATTCAGTATTGTTTGGGTTTTAATATTTCAGGTAAAATAAATTTCATTTCAATTCGAAAGTTTTTTAAAGATTTATCAAAGAGAACAGTCAGGAGAATAAATCATAGACAATTTACCTCAGATAATTAATTAAAAATGAATAACTTTCATGGTTAATTAGGATAGAAGTTCATTAGTACTGTAGAGAAGACGAAAATCTCGTATTTTGTTTTGGCGCGCAATTTAATTCAACACTGAATTTCATCCAATCAGGATGACATATCCTATTCAGCCCGGACCTTCATTTCCGGCTAGCAAAACGGGTGAGCGGCCAAACACACTCTCTTCGGCTTGAGACGGCGACCAGAACAGATGTGTCTCTGGTCGTCTCTGCTTAGCGATGCTTTTTAGCTAAACAAGCCACCCAGTGTGGACATCTCACTGTGGCTTTAACCCTAGCAGCAGCAACATGGACACTCAGCGAGGGAACCATCTAATTTATGGATTCTTTGCGTCTAATATATATTAGACCAAGGAATCCCAGTTGAATATGAATTAGATACGTTCAGCATGCCTTCCACAAGCACCACAAAAATTTACTATGTCGATCCGAGCGCCACTTCGCTCTCGACACACTAGCCCCCATTTCACCTCTGGTCCACATTAATGGAGATAACGCCTACTCTCCTTAATTACCAGACACACAAAACTACACGGTGACCTTGAATACTTCCCTCACACGTCCAACGACACGCTGCCATCTCAACATCCCGCTAAACCATTTCGTCTCAAACATCCAACAAGCCTAAATACCACGAGTCTTGCAGCACCAAGAACAAACCGCCTCAAAGCTGCAAATAAAAACTTTCGTTATTGTGTGTTGTTAAATCAAAGTCTCGTAATTCATTTATGTTGCCTTAAAAAATATAGCGCTAAACAATTAACCTTTTCACTCACCGCTATAGTACTTTAATTAAAATCACCAGTAGACAATACATTTTTGCAGTTCGAATCGTGCGCCGTTCTTGGTACTTTTATAGGACATAAAATTCTATATTCAAAACACGTCCACAATCATGAAGACACACTGGCGGCTACACTGACTTTCTATCATCAACCAAAATTCCAACTTTATTATAATGACAACTTTAAGTTCACACATCCAAAAAAAAAAAATAACATTCCTAGTAGCAACGAAAGTAATAAGTTTACGATCTGTCGACCCAATTTCTTATAGATTTCACGTCTCCTACTACGACTACTGCACACACACACACACATACACACACACACATACACACACACACACATTCAACCAGTAGGCAAACATATACTTCGCTACTATGTGCTTTTCATTCCCCACAAACATCACACGCTTTGTGCCGACATCTCACCAAGAACATTTTTGAACTTTCGAACTTTTGAACTTTTGGTCTTTTCCGACCTCAACACACTAAAAGACCTAAAAAAAAAATAGTTGTGTAAAGTGATTTCTTAATATGTCAGTGTAACCCGGATATAAGTGACCCGGATATAAGCGATCGTGATATAAGAGACCCTGATATAAGAGCTTGTGTTGATGTATATAAAATAGACAAATTCGGATATAAGACCAACCCGGATATAAGACACATTCTGGTCCAGACAACGCTCTTATATCCGGGTTACACTGTATATCAGTGTTTAACTAAATCAATCTTTGCCCTGTCTAACTAACTGCATACTTATGTTAAACTGAGTTGTTTGATTAAATTGAATAGCTTGAAAAAGAAATGTTTTTGACAACTGAACCGTGCTTACATTTGAACTGTGTGCTTATGCAAAACTGAATTATTTGAAATAGAACTGTTCTGACATGTAACTGTGTGTAAACAAAATCGGTATTTATACTAAACTGAAGTAGCTGAATTAGAATTACTCGACTAAACTGAATAGCTCGAAATAGGGTTTTTTTACAATTAAACTGTACTTACATTTAAACTGCGTGCTTATGCTAAACTGAATTGTTTGAAATTGAACAGTTTTTGACATTGAAATTGTACTTACGCTAAACTGAATTGTTATATATAACTGCTTGAATAGTTTGAAATAGAAATATTTTTGACAATTAAACTGTATTCATGGTAAACTGAGTTGTTTTAAATAGAAGTGATTTACATAAAAATGGATTTGGCGTTAAATAACCTACAAAGGTTGACATGCTATAAAACCCAACAAACCAAACTAAATCAATCTGGTTTTCTTATTGTTTCTTCACGTTGTCTTATAAATTGGCGTTGTATTTAAGGATAGAATTCTGGGATATAAATTTTACTTTTTAATTCGAGCAGACTGCCCTGCACTTTATTTAAATTTCCATGGGTTCTTTTTGTAATTCTTTCTTGTTGTATTCTAAAAAACAATAAACCTTATACCAATAAAACATTTAGCTATGAATTTATAAAGAAAAAAATGTTATTTTATTTTAAAAGTACTTTTTAAATCAATTTTCTTTTTAATCGTAAAAAGTACTATTTACAACAACACTGTCATTTTTTGATTAAAAAAAAATTCATAAAAAAATATTTCTTTGAAAAATATTTCTTTGAATTAGGTATGCTGAATTTTCGGTGAAACGACCCTTCTGTGAATCGAATATTTCGGCGTGATGATGTTTGGTAAAGACATTTTTAAGCGAACGACATTCGATATTATGATTGCTTTCCCTTCCAACCATCTTGACCCTGAAAATATATTTATCTTACCACCGCGTCAAAAAATCGTGTCCTTTATATCTTATCAATGTTCAAATATGTATTTTGTTTATTTACATAAAATGTATACCTTAAAGTCTTGAAGATAACATTTAACACGCCAGGTATTTAGTTAGAGTATCGACCATGTTGTTGCGAGCCCTAAGCTTACTATATAAGAGTTAAATTTGTGAGACTCTTTGCCGACATCTCGAGAGAGAACTTCCATTTCTTCCTTAACAAGAGTTGGGAAACCACATAGGAGTGAAATTAAACATATGTTGGGAATTAGGCGAAAGAGAAGGCAAAAGAAGAAGATTTTTAAAAAGTGAGAGAGAGAGAGAGGTGGGAGAGAGAGTACATGTTTAAATTAGAGGGAAAAAGAGAGAAAAAGAAAATTAAAAGAAATAGAAAAGGGAGAGAGAAAATGGGGACAAGGAGAGAGAGAGACAAGTTAACAAAGAGAGGAGAGAGAATGTAGGGAGAGAGAAAGAATAAAGTAAGGAAAGAGAGCGGTCGAAGAAAGGAAGAAAGAATGTTAGGGAAGCATATATTTGTGAATATGGAGAATATCCTGGGATTGGTAGAAATAGCATGAGTGAAAACAAAGAGAAGTCGAATATATACATATATATATATATATATATATAATGATAGATAAATATATATATATATATATATATATTTATTTAATGCCATGGAATTTAGACTGTGGCCCCTGGGTTTCATGGTGTTTTTTCATAAACCAACAATCATCAGGTAGTTCTGATTGGTTTGGTTTCTTTGGTTAATGGCATATCAACCTTTGTTGGTTATTTAATGCCAAAGCCATCCTGGACGAGACTGATTGCATTTCACATAGCACTTATACCCTTGGGAAAGGTATGAATCCAATTATTCTCCCTCCAGCTATGGGTAAATACTAGGGCAGACTAGGTTCTTCAGCCTTGGTGAGGCAACTAGTCTAGGAGAAGGAAAACTCTGAGTTCAAACCTGTTAAACTTCGCTAAAAAAAATTGACCTTGTGTCATATCCTGTCCGAGCGGAGGGGTTGGTAAATATGATTAACCGCTGCCACCCGCGTAATGCCAAGCTTTTCTAACGAATTGAGCGCTCCTGTAGCGAAAAATGTAAACAAAAGAAAGCTAATACATAATGTGTTATAATTCCTGGACTGACATAGGTCGCCTGTAGGCTGAGCGGTAAGTTACTAAGTCTAGCGTAAAGAAACAGTCAGTCTATAGATGACTATATATATATGTGTGTGTGTGTGTGTGTGTGTGATATCAAGGTTGACCTTTTCTCTTTCTGCTTTTTATACTTTCCCAGTCCTATAAAAATTATAAATCCCCACTTCCAAAGATTTTTTTCAATTTATTTTTGCTGTACTTAAATGATTTCAGCCTAATCGGCTGGCGCTGTAGAATACACCGATTGCGTCTCTGCAGGTAGTTAAGACACTCCCCAACGAGTGGTCTTGGATATGACATTAAACTGTCTGATGTTGAGGCTCCAGTAATGCTGGAGCTTTGAGGAATGCAGAGTATTGCCACCGCTCCCAAGTCCACTCTGGCCCGGAGTAGTAGCACTTTATAGGGACCCATCTATGGGACAAATAGAACTGTTTAACATTCAAACTGAGTGTAAACAAATGACTTATAGTAAATTGAATTGTGGAAAATAGAACTGTTTGATAATCTAACTGTGTATAAGCAAATGACTGATGTTTAATTGAATTGTTAGTGATACATAGCAATACTTGGAACCATTTAACCTTGCTGACTTATGTTTACAAATCATATATATCTAATATATATCTATAAACTGGGTTTGGCATTAAATAGCCGGCAATGTTTGATATGCCATAAAACCAAACGAAACCAAACTTAAATGATTCATTCTAATTTTTATTGTTGATTTTGTATGAATTTTATCAACGAATATATATATATATATATACATTTACGAACAAATATACTCTTTTAAAAAAACAAAGCTGATACATTTCAGAAGTTAGAAGAGCGCATACCGAAACGATTATCGTCGTAGAAAATGCAATCGGCGAGACGTGTTCAACTCCTGGACGAAGCTATTTGAGTTTTACTTCGTACTAATGCCCTTAAGAAGTTTATGATGAATCCGTCTCTTTCTGCATCCAGGTTGGAATAAATTGCTGGACAGACTGGGCCCTTTAACTATACACCGTTTAAGAAATGACCTCATGTCATGGTGGAAGGAGTGGGTAGATGTATATATCTCTGAAGATATATAGCGGTTGGTGAGATTGTTATTTGTTTAGCTCTATATATTTTGGGCAACACAACTGAATTACGAAACTTTTCTTTAACAACACAACAACGAAAGTTTTTTATTTGAAGCTTTGAATACGGTTTGCTTTTGGTGCTGCAAGACTCGTGGTGTTTAGGCTTGTTAGTGTTGTAGACGAAATGGCGTAGCGAGATGTGACGGCAGCGTGTGTTTCTGAACGTGTGAGGGATGTGTTTAAAGTCACCGTGTAGTTTTGTATCTGGTATTTGGAGGAGAGTCTGCGATATCTGCATGTTGTCGAGAGCGGAGTTACGCTCGGATCGACATAGTCAATTTTTGGGGTGACATGAAGTGGTGCCTGTGGAAGGCATGCTGAATGTTTCTAATTTATGTTCAACTGGGATTCCTCGTAAAGAATCCATAAATTAGATGGTTCCCTCGTTGAGTGTCCATGTTGCTGCTGCTAGTGTTAAAGCCACAGTGAGATATCCACACTGGGTGGCTTGTCTAGTTAAAAAGCATCGCTAAGCAGGGACGACCAGAGGAACGTCTGTTCTGGTCGCCGTATCACGCCGAAGAGACTGGGTTTGGCCGCTCACCCGTTTTGCTAGCCGGAAATGAAGGTCCGGGCTGAATAGGATAAGTCATCCAGATTGGGTGAAATTCAGTGTTGAATTAATTTGCGCGCTAAACCAAAATACGAGATTTTCCTCTTCTCTACAGATATGTTTAATTGGGCAACATAACAAAATAGAATGAAGATGTAATTCAGATCTTTAGAATGTGAAATTTGTTTTGGGCGTCTAAACCGAATGATCATATTTACCCAACCCCTCCGCTCGGGTAGGATATGTCATAAGGTCAATTTTTTAAGCGGGGTTTAACAGGTTTGAATTCAGAGTTTTCCTTCTCCTAAACTAGTTGCCTCACCAAGGCTGAAGAACCTAGTCTGCCCTAGTTTTTACCCATAGCTGGAGGGAGAATAATTGGATTCATACCTTTCCCAAGGGTATTAGTGCTATGTGAAATGCAATCAGTCTCATCGAGGATTTGTGTGACCATCGCCGTGTCCATTTCCTACGACGATAACCATTACACCACAGGCACCTCAATATATATATATGTGTGTGTGTGTGTGTGTGCGTGTGTGTGGAGGTGCCTATGATGTAATGGTTATCGTCGTAGGAAATGTATATATATATATATATATAACTTTTTTACCGACAAGAAATTTATCATGCTGTCCTTGCTTCGTGGGTATCTTGCATCAACCATTTTCTGCCTTCTTCACAGGGATTGGAACCGGGACAAAGGATTGAAAGAAAACAACCAACCCTGTGATTCAAATAAAGGGTTAAGTTCTGAATTATTGGATGGCCACTGATTACAACAAAAAAAACCTAAAGAAGGCCGGAGAGTATATCGTTATGAAACCAAGCCCAGGAGAGCAGCCTGAAATTTGTAGAGAATAATAATAACAATGTCTTATTTCAGAAATTGTGTCAGAAATTTATAAATTTATTCTCAGTTGAGTCAAAATAATTTTCAGATTTTTATTGATGATTTTTGGTAACTTGTATCTCCATGTTATACCATTAATTTGATACAACTGGTTGAGCAATCGTCACTGAATTGTTTTTTTTTAAATTTCACACGAACATTGTTTATTCTTTTATTTCATATGAACATTGTTTACTCTTCATTGCCAAATGAACATTATTCATTACTTATTTTCATACGAACTGTGTTTATTATTGTTATATTTTGACCTTTTGACCCGGCCAAAAATGCCATTCCAAGGTGATGCACCGGAAGGAGGTGACACATTCTAATGGCAGTTATGAGAGGAAATCGCGTGGGCGGAAATTGGCTTAAGAAATGGGACGAGCAAAAAATTCCCATGGTACACTCTTAGACTGATGCACCGGAAGAGAGTGACCGGTGAACTGCATGACAGTTATTTCCGCTTGATGATGATTAAACATTCGATTTCAAAGATCAAGTGGGCGATCGTGTGGGCGTTGAATTATTATATAACGCAGTCAAGACGGAAGTCAAGTGCCAGTTGAGTTGCAGCCAGTTGGAGTTGAGATGTGGTAGGTAAAGCCACACCCGGCCGAGGGGGCCCTCGGGAACCCTGATGGAGTTTGGGGACCAAAGAAGATGCTGATAAGATGCAATAAAGAAAGCCTTCATCCAGCAGAGTGGGCTCTGGGCCTCCGGTTGAGCAGCCCTGGAGAACGAGAAAGACACAACGTTGCTGGCCATAAGTTTGGGATCAAAATATTTCAGTTCTGTTCGGTCTCCAGCTCCCTCTCACAGTAAAACCCCACACAACCTTTTCGAACCCTTACAAATAAAGTGAGAGGTATATATATTTTGTTTAAGAAGTCTTTACTCGTCGTTTATTACTGCGTCAGTAAGAATATAACATAATTTCTTTTCTCATATGGACATTTTTTATTATTTATCTTCAAACGAACATTGTTTTGTTTTTTTTGTTTTTTTTGTCCCACGAACATTGTTGATTCTTCATTTTCATATGAGCATTATTTATTCCTTATTTTCATGCGAACAGTGTTTATTCTTTTTTTCCTCATCTGAACATGATTTATTATTTATCATCAAACAAACATTATTTAATGTTTTACTCAATATGAAAATTGTTTATCTTTTATTTTCATATGAGCATCGTTTACTCCCTCCCTATGAACATTGTTTATTCTCTATTTTAGTCCGAACATAGTTTATTATTTATTTTACTATGAACATTGCTTATCCTTTACTCTCCTGTGGACATTGTTTATTCTCCATTTTCTTAGGAACATTGTTTATTCATATATATATATATATATATATATATATATATATATATATATATATATATTTAATAATGAACATTATTTATTATCTATTTTAGTACGAACACTTATATATATATATATATATATATATATTAATGAACATTGTTTATTCTTTATTTTAGTATGAACATTGTTTATCCTTTATTTCAGTACGAACAAATTTTTATCCCTTATTTTCTTATGATCATTGTTTATTCTTTATTTTCGTATGGATATTATTTATTCTTTTTTTTACATGTTTGATAATGAGTGGTAAAAAAAATTGCAATTAGAACCATTTTATGCAACCTGTGGAGAATAGGATTGAGTGCTACGGCAGTGACCAAATAAATCAAAGGTGAGAAAGTAAATGTCAACAAACCTGTAGCACAAAACTGGTTCAGACGTTTGAAAGAAAATTATAGCAGCCTCGAAGACAAACGAAGATTAGGGAGACATTTTGTTGTGGAAGATGAAGCCTTGCTTAAAATAGTTGAACACCCAAAGCGCTGGCTCTCATATATCGTCACCAGAACTTCGTCCTTCACAAAGTACTATTGTAGAGAAGAGGAAAATCTCGTATTTTGGTTTGGCGCTCAATTTATTTCAACACTTAATTTCACCCAATCAGGATGACTTATCCTATTCAGCCCGGACCTTCATTTCCGGCTTGCAAAACGGGTGAGCGGCCAAACCCACTCTCTTTGGCTTGAGACGGCGACCAAAACAGACGTTCTTCTACCCGTCCCTGCTTAGCGATGCTTTTTAACATAGCAACACCACCAGCAGCAACATGGACACTCAACGAGGGAACCATCTAATTTAAGGATTTCCTACAAGGAATCCCAGTTGAACATAAATTAGAAATATACAACATGCCTTTCATTGGCACCACTTCATGTCACCCCAAAAATTGGCTATGTCGATCCGAGCGTAACTCCGCTCTCGACACACTAGTCCCCTTTTCACCTTTGGTCTACATTAATGGAGATAACGCAGACTCTCCCCCAAAAATACCAGATACAAAACTACACGGTGACTCTAAACACAATCCCTCACACGTCCAGCAACACACGCTGCCATCTCAACATCCCGCTAAGCCATTTCTACTCCAACACTAACAAGCCTAAACTCCACGAGTCTTGCAGCACCAAAAGCAAACCATATTCAATGCTGCAAATAAAAAACTGTCTTTGTTGTGTTAAAGAAAAGTTTCGTAATTCATTTGTGTTGCCAAAAAAATATAGTGCTAAACAAATAACCATTTCACTCATCGCTATAATTGCAACTAACGCCCACGAGAGCATTCATCGGATGTTATCGATGCTGAGACTTTCTTCAAAGTGGAAAAAGGGGTTTCTGCTTTCGTCTCCAACACTAACAAGCCTAAACTCCACGAGTCTTGCAGCACCAAAAGCAAACCATATTCAAAGCTGCAAATAAAAAACTGTCTTTGTTGTGTTAAAGAAAAGTTTCGTCATTCATTTGTGTAGCCTAAAAAATATAGTGTTAGAGAAATTAACAATTTCTCGAAACGTTATACTATCAGTCAACACTTCCATAAGCTCGGCTTTGTGAATAGACTCCGAAATACTTGAAATACGAAATAGCTTCAAATACGAAAAAAAATTTTGACTCAACCTGGTAATTTGGTGTTGTTTATCTACAATGGTTTTACTTGTTAGATTTTCGGAACTTAAATTCTATCCTGACCCAGTCAGCTGGGGCAGCAGAATACATCGACTATGAGAAATCGTGCTCAATTCAATAAATATGCTAGGCTTTATCTCTGCCTGGCCCTAGAAATCTAGCAGTAACTGTCCGGCTAAGCAAGGGGATAGAGAAATGTATAAAAAAGCAAATAAAGGAGATAAAAAGTGGGTGGGAAAGTTAACTTTTGTTACCTGAAAAAAAAGCGTGTCTATTTCTTAAAAACAAAAATAACTATTTCCCACAAAGTAATTTATTTCAAGAGAAATAAACTTTACAAAATCCAGCTTTGCTTTTCTCTTATGCTTGTCGAAAATAATGAATTTAATGTTATAAAAATTACATACATTCAAGTAACGACAATATTATAACCAGAAAAAAGAAGGGTATAAAGAAATACGACTGATTTTCTCGAAGCCATGCCGTCAACCACCTACTGTCAGTTTAACTTTTATAAATGATTAAATACTTTTCTTTGATATTTTATGTCAAAGTTCATTTTGAAGCCAATCTTAAGGGTTTGTTCTTTTTCTCGGCGTTTCCATCTTGTGTACAATCAATTTGGACAATCGTGTTCTTTTAGTTTCCTGTGTAGACTTGTTGAAAACGAAGTTTACTATTTCTTTAAGTGAACTTCGAGGAGACTACCCTCTCAAATGAATATATTTCGTTTCAACCCTAATTTTCTTCTGCTAAGCCTACAGAGGATTTTACCACATCTTCTGACCTAAGCCAATAGCTACTTTTGTCAGCAAAAGTCCAATAATACCGCCTCCAGACCTTAGACTCAACTTTCTGTTGAAGGGGCAGCATACCAAAACCACAGATAGCCTGCAGTAGACTTATTATTTCAACAAGTAATCATAAAAACTCTGAAAGAAAAAGAGGCTTAGCCTTAGATTAATGGGCCTATTTTGCTTAAGCCACCTTGCTTAAGAAGAAACTGCCTAAAGTCGAAGATGAATAAACAAGAGCTCGCAAAGCAAAAGAAGCGAGCCAAACAGATTCGTCTGCTCGTGTGAAAAAACAAAAAAAGAGCAAGAACCATAGTGGGTCTTACTTAAATAACAGTAAAGGCGAGGGCTAATGGCACAACTTCAAAACTGCCAATCAGATTCGAGTAGACATTAACAGACGAATTAACAATTTTCAACACGACAGCATCTCTGCAGAGGGGTAAAACTCCTTCAACGAATATCCTGCATATGACATCTAGCAATCTGATGGTGAGGTTCCAGTAATGCTAGACCTTTGGAGAATGCAGAGTACCCCTTCAATGCCATTGCTCCCAAGTCCACTCCGGCTCGGAGTGGTTTCACCTGATAGGTGGGTCAAATATGGGTCAAACAGAACTAAACTGTGTACTAATGCTAAAGTGAATTGTTTGAAATAGAACTGTTTTGACATTTAGCTGTGTATAAAAAAACTATACTTATGCTAAAATGAGTTGTTGAATTCCGATACAGGATGTAGCCTTGAAGACCTACCGGGAGTGATGGACGATAGAGAAGGGTGGTGGAAGTGGTCAAGGAGATTCACACTGGCGGCGCGACATCATGATGATGATATGCATAAAAATAGATCTGGCATTAAATAACCTTCAATGGTTGGTGTGCCTTAAAACCAAATCAAACCATACCAGAACAAGAAAAGTTTTTAAAACCAAACTCTTCAACAGAAATTCCATCAAATCTATAAAAACCTGGGCAACCCCAGCCCAAATGTGAAATATTATGGAACATTCTTAAAGTGGACTAGAGAAAAACTCAGACAAACTGACCAAAGAAAAAGGAAATTGATGAATATGCACAAAACCTGGGAGATGAAATTGACAGATTCCATGAATCAAGAAAAGAAGGAAGCAAAGCACTCACGAGCATTGAGGATTGCGTTGATGCAACAATTCAATGACTCGAGTTAAATAAAAAAAAATCAAAGAAAGATTAATAATCGCCACCAGTATCAGTAACATCAACAGAAATAATTTAGGGACTAACAGAAAAACAAAATAATCTAGGAAACAAAAATGAGAAGAAAAACAACTCCAAATCCATTTTTATGTAAGTAATCTGTTCTATTTAAAACAATTCAGTTTAGCATAAGTACACAGTTTAATTGTCAAACTTTTTAATCTTTATATTTTATCGTCGCTTTTAACTTACTGATAGCCTAAATGAGCAATTGTTTTGATGACACAGCATTCTTTTATTTATAAAAAAAACAACAGTGTTTATGGTTTAGAGCAAGTGTCCAGAATTCTGAATTATGATTTTGTTTGTTTCTTTGTTTGTTGGGTTTTATGGCATATCATCCTTTGAAGATTATTTAAAGCCAAATCTATTTTTATGCAAATAATCAGTTCTATTTCAAATAATTCAGTTTAGCACAAGCACACAGTTCAATTGTCAAAAAACATTACTATTTCAAGATATTCAGTTTAGCATAAGTATGCCGTTAGTTCTATTTAAACCATAGATAGAACCCTATCAGGTGCTACCACGTCGGGCCAGAGTGGACCTGGGAGCAATGGTAATGAAGGGGTGCTCCGTATTTCCCAAGGTCCCAGCATTACTGGAACCTCACCATCAGATTGTTTAGTATCATACCCAGGACACTCGTTGGGGAGGGGGGTTCTTACCCCTCTGCAGAGGTGCAGTCAGTGTATTGTACAGCCCCAGCCGACTGGGCAATTATGATTTTGAAATCATCATCAAATACGCGCTGATAGCACGGATTCCGTTGACTTTCTCTCGCTATCCGTCCCTAACGACCATCGCTCTTGGCCACTCCTGCAGACAGCATCAAATGTTCGCATAGATAATTTTGCTGGTCAGCTAATACTGGTGGGTCCATGTGTAGGAGTCCACAGAAAAACTTGTGAGTTAATCTCTACTTCTCCAGCAGTTGCCAGTGTAATATGTCTTGTCTGTAATGGATGGCTTGTGTGATGAGAGGTAAGTAGCCGTAATAATCTTTCTAACTGCATTCGTATCAGATTCATCTAAAACAATTGACGGAAATGAATAAATCTCAACAGAATGTGCCAAGTTTCTTTTCTGGGATGGCAAACTCGAAGCTATCAAAAATTTGAGCGGTTAATGCTTTTTTTAATCTCTGAAGAGACTAGGTTTCATTCCATGGCGAATGACATTGTCTTTTGCCTCATCAATGAAAGGTAATGCCCACATGGCTACGAGCACCAAAAGAACTCAAAAAAAGACTGTTACCGTCTTTGTACCCCTTTTCATATACTGCTTGTTCATGAAACAATATGTATATATTATTTCAGTCGGAAAAAGTTTGTGTATTCTTCTTAATATTTCTTGTATATGTATGTATTATGTATTCCAACATATGTGAAAACTTGGTCATTGACCTACTGAATAGAGTGTTCGCCAGTGGCCCGAGAGACCCGGGTTCAATCTCAGGTTGAGTCATACCAAAGACTCCAAAATGGTATTTGATCCCGCCTTGCTTAACACTCAGCATTATAAGGTATGGATCAAGGGTAAAGTGGAGCAATCCAGGGAATGGAGTAGTGCCCGTCCCTACACCTCGGTGTGGTAGCTATTGAAAAAGGAGCCTTCGGGACACCCTCGACTAAGGTAGCCAACTTTACTTTCACTTACATATGTAAATGTGATTTTCTTGTATTTCCTTCCGTCTATTCAGTGTTTGTATATCATTGGATGCACTAATGCTAATACTGGACCTTGGTGAGTGGGGACGCAACTCAATATTATCCCTAGAACCACTCAATCACCCTAAAGGGCAAATTTAGACTTTTGAAAACTATCGGCTAATTTCTCTCGAGAAATTCTTTTCAACGTAGACGTAGTAAATGGGACATTTTCACGCATTACAATGAATTATTGGACTTGCGTGTAGAAAATCAACTGATTTCCATACAAAAAGTGTTTATATTTGTACAAAATTAGGTTCGAGAAACTGTAATGGGTTTTATGGCATATCAACCCTTGTGGGTTATTTAATGTCAAATCTTGTTCATATATATATTAAATATAGAAGGTGTTCGAGAAACTGTAATTTTTATTGCATTTATTGACTAATCGTCTCCTTCGTTTGAGATAGTGCATTTTTTTCCTAATTTTGGGAGATGGCAGACGATAGTATTTAGATTGCCTCGTAAATCTTAAAGAATCAAAACCCAACGAAATTTAAGAAATCCTTTAAAATATATTTTAACCAGTTATATTATAGATAAATCAATTCACTTTTAAAAAAAATCTAATTTGATTTTAACCTTCGTGGATTATTTAATGCCAAAGCTATCCCTGTAAAAACCAGCTGTGAAGCTGTGGATATAAGGGGGTCCAATACCTTTCCCAAAGATAGTAGTCCGAAAATGAATGCAATAGTGCAACTGGAGTTCGAACTCCCTCACTTTGAGGCTGCATTCCGACGCTTTACCCAATACATCACGAGGACTCTCTCTTATCTAATTTAGAATCTATCTAAATCTTATAAATAAAGAGATAATGTAGGTAAATCATAAATAGATATAGAGAATAGTTTTTCTATTCTACTCAAAATTTTCTTTTTCATTTATCTAACATTCTGTTCCTATAAAAATGTATTTAATTTCAACATCTCTTAGTTATTTTTCCACGAGCGAAAGTCTTCTTGCTTGCCCTGTTTTCATTGACAATTCATCTTGGTGTAATAGCTACGAAGCTAGTCTTTCAGATCACAACTAATTTAATTCGACCATCACAACGTACTGCAGACCACACAAAGTATCTACTAAAAATGCATCACTGAATCTAATTGATAGGGCAGTCTCCGTAGTGTAATGGTTAAAGTAGTAGACTGCAGTCTCGAAGTAAGCAAGTTCGATCTCCAATTGCGCTGCTACGTTCACTTTACGACTAATACCCAAAAGAAAGGTATGACCCCCTGATCTCCCCAGTTATGGGGTAACTAGCACCACTACTGTTCTTCTACGAGGATAGCTTTGGCATTAAATAAGTCACGAAGGTTTATATGCCATTAAACAAAAAAACCACGTTATTCCTTTTCGACATTGATGCTTCTCCTAATATTATATTCCCTGCTGCTGGATTATCCAGCCGCATTACACTTACATATTAGCACATAAATATACTCACACAAAGATTTTTTATACTCACAACGTTTAGTATCTAGATCTAAAACTGCTATTAACTTTCTTCTTGTTTATATTATATCAAGGAATATTGACGTTCTATTATTACCTTATCTTACCAGAAAAGGAACGGTAACTTCTGCTGTTTATCAACAAATTTTTTGCTTAAATTAAAGAAATAAGATTTATTGAAGTTATAGAACATTGTTTCGTTCAATAATTTACACACTTCTCCGTCACACGTGATTAGTGTAATGGTTATCATCTGAGGAAATGGAATCAGCGACCAGGGTTCAACCCCTGAATGAGGTTGTTTGCATTTCATTTCACGTTGATACCCTTGGGAAAGGCATGAATCCATCAGTTCTCACAGCGCAGCTATAGGCAAAATAGTTTATATAAACATCCTATTAGGGGAATCATATGTGATTTGGGAGAACAAAAAAAAAAAAAAAAATAAATAAATAAAAAAACACCAACACCGGAGAAACGATTAAAAACGAGAAGTTAAATAGGGATTATAAAGCGGTAGATGTGACTAAGGGAAAAAAAGTAATGTGGAACCTTATGTTACACTAGAACTAAGAATGTCTCCCAATACATGCAAATTATGACTTGGTCTCGGGCTACATAGAGAAGGTCGATCTAAGAAAATATAGATCGCCTCTAAAATGTTGAGATGGATTTTACTTCTCACTCTATGTAGAACAGAGAACCAGTCACCTTGGTATCTGGTCCTGCAACTATTTATTGACAAAAGGTGTTCGCCAATAGCCGAGTCAATAGCCTGTCAATGCCCGGATCTTATTTGATCAGCGTTAAGAATACCTCGGGGAGCATAGTGGAGTTCAAAAGGGTTTTGAAGGTCAGGGGCTAAGGGTAAGGCTGTGTTGCCGTAAGGTATCTGACTCCATATTTTGGTTATATTATTTTACCCCACGTTGACTGGCCGGCGCAATGCCTTGCCCAAAGAAAGTCCCAAAAGAAATATACAAAAGGAAAAGATAAGAGACGAAAACATTTCTTCCATACTTTCCTTTATTTACTTGGTGAATGGACGAACCAACGCTACGTCCCAAGGCGTAGCGTGGTGCCCAAAACACCAGACAGCAAAATCGGTGTTGTTGGTTCGACGGACACTCCCTGACAAGACTCGGTTCACAGAAAACCTGAATATTTATCTCTCTCCACCGGCTCCAAATTCGCCACTCCAAAATCCTAATTTTGGCGCGACCGCTTCCCATTGGCTACTTTACTTTTTATTATCTTTCTTTTTTTCTGATTTTTAACCGGATGGATGCGTGGAGCCTAATGCGTGGCGACGCGTTTATACATTTTGTATGTGGCAGCCGACGAGTCAACATCCGGTTGGGAGTTTTATTGTTAATTCCTAAATCCCCACAGCATGCTGCCTTACTCTAACATCCAAACGCTGGCTTATACGTCTTATATATGTTGAATTACACCAATATTTAAATCTATAAATTAGTAAACTTTGATTAAAGATAGGAAGTACATCCTTATGTACGGAGTTAAATGCCGCTTTATTAGTGAAAATAGATCTAACTTTGACAGCATTAAAACAACGTGACACCGAGGAGGCAATTTTAATCAGCAAATGACTGGCTAGCTGGACCAATCCAAGGAAGTCTAAAATAAACTGGACATTTAAATGGACCGAAGATCTTATTGTTATTTCTGAATTTAGTCACAGTTGAATTAATGTTGTCATTAATGACTTCCTGAGGATGCGCATTATTGAGAAATAACTCTCTAATTACCCTCAGTTCAACTTCAATCTTTCTATCGGAACAAATGTTTAAAGCTCTAAAAGAAAGACACTTGATCAAGTTAGTGTTGGGTATCACCCACCTTTTTCCACACAATGAACTAGTCCATCTGCCATATATAGCAGTAGCTACTAATACCTGGGCGGACTACAAGGTGAACTGCAACGATCCCTTTCCAGATTGCTCTGGGGAGGTGCAAGGCCGATGGTCCGTAGGCAGGTCTGTATCCAACGTACACGCAACGGGGGTCTGGGTATGCCTGATCTGGAGAGCCACTGGCTTGCTGAAAGACTTGCATACCTGGGCAGAGCCTTGACGGGGGACGCAGTGTGGAGACTGAAGGCGAGTCGGACTTTTCCTCGCCTAAAGTCAGACCCAAAGGCTGAAGGTCGACGTAGGCCTTTGGGCGAAACACTGTTTGTCCGCGAGTGCCAAACGGCCCTTCGTAACCTTCTTGGGTACAGTGACCTTTCACGGCCTCGAAAAGAACTATATCGGGAGCTAGTGGTGGGTTCCGCTTCTGATCCTCTCAGCGAGCGGCGTGGCTGGACGACGGAGGAGATTCGCTCTCATTGGAATTGGGCGCCAGGATCGAGCTTCTTGAACAACTCCGAGTTCCCGCTCACCTGGCGACTTGTTCGAAATGCATTACCCCTTGTCGGCTTGAACTACAAGGCGGGCCTGGCAGACATGCCCGATTGCGCTCGCTGCGGCAGTGGCTTGGAAGAAACGGCTGAGCATGCCTTCTACTACTGTGAGCGAGTTCGCCCGTTTTGGGATCACGTCGGCGAGTGGACGACTCGCATCGAACCCAAACAGCTCGTGCTGCTCGACATTGGTTACGTCGTGGACAACGTTCTTCCTCCGTTTCAGGGTGAGAAGCGTGTGGTGTTTCTCGCGATCCTAGCTGTAGCTCGAATGGTGATTTGGATGACGCGAAAGAAGGGATTGTATGACGATGCAAACTTTTCTCATCGTGATCTGGTTTTGTATTTTCGGCATCAGCTGAGGGTCAAAATCAGATGCGATAGAAAACGCTTGGATCGCATAACATTCAGCAGAAGGTGGGTGAATGCAGCGAGCCTGGTCGTAAAAAAGGGGGCAACGTTGGAGTCATCCTTCCTTCCTCTGCCGGCCCATGGCGTCTACAGTACGGGTCCTTCGGGACCCCACCCCCGGTAAGTAGGCAATGTTTTCCCCTTGTAACCTAGTTAGCAGTATGTTGTCAGTCATTGTCCCTGTCATCTAGTCATTAGTATTCAAGATCTTCCCCATCCCCATTATTTTTGTACCTCAACCCGTATCCCAGTCCGCTTTTACTGAAGGTCTTGAACATTCATATGTATAAAAATCATATTACCTGCTTGTATCGACCCATACCGCGCCCGACCCTTTATTTCCTTTACCCCTATAGATTAGGATTCCTGTCCCACCTAGGGCAGGTCCGGCTTTTTCCGGTTCTTTCGCCCCGGAAAACAGTCGGCCTCCAATTTTATAGACGGGGGGATGGGAGGGCAACCAAACGGGGGATTTTTCCTTTGTTTTTTGCTTTTGTATATATTTCGGGGTTTTTCTCCCATCCCCATTATATGAATTCATTTGTAAAAAAATCACAATTTGTAAATAAAATCATGCATCACTTCCGGGGTTTTAAGTAGGTCTTTCTTCATAGAGCAAATGTGGTATTTTGGTGGTTGCAGCGCGCATGGCGATGGATGAATGGTTATATATTGTATTGTTGAATGGGTTGTCGAATGTGGCAAGCTAGGTTCCCCTTAGAGATTTTAGTAAAAACAAAGACCGCTCCTTTCCCCTCCCCCAAAACTCCAAGGCCTTGTGCCTTCATTATTATAATAATAATGAAATAAACAGACTACAAGGTGAAGAGCAGGGACGAATTCATAAGTGATGCACTCTTATGGACCCCCACACATGGCCGTGCAAAAGCAGGACGACCAGCACGAACATACATTCAGCAACTATGTGAGGATACAGGATGTTGTCCTGAAGACCTGCCTGAGGCGATGAACGATAAGGAAAAGTGGCGAGAGAGGGTCAGGGATATCCGTGCTACCAGCACGACATGATGATGATGATTAGAGCGTTGGAGACTGGAGATCGCAGTAGATCACCTTACTTTCTACCGTAATAACGGAAGCCAATACTATCGTTGGACTATATCTTTATTCTGTATTCACTAATCCTATGTTCTTGTCTATTAATAGTCTCTCTATTGTTTATATTTTTCCTGAGAATATATCTCTATTTCCTCTCATATCGTGGTTTGTCCTTTACTTAATATTACAAGCGTTCACTAATCCTATGTTCTTGTCTACTAATAGTCTCTCTATTGTATATATTTTTCCTGAGAATATATTTCTATTACCTTTCATATCGTGGTTTGTCCTTTAATTAATATTACAAGCGTTCACTAACCAGAACGCAACAGTTAAATTTCCTAGACTTGGGAGTGTAAAATAGTTTGGAAGATTGAGATTTTTAGCCTTCCTTTAGATAACCTGTTTATGAGAAGGAAAGCTCTGAATACAAACCTAATTTTCTCCACTTAAAAACTGACCTTGTGTCACATCCTCATCATGATAGAAGATGATGAATACTTATGATAAGTTACACAAGTTTATTGAAGCGGTTATACATTTTTTTATTAATGTTTTTAATCTTTTTGGTCATTATTTTATTCTGAGGAGGCAATAACTTTTTAAAAATGTTTATTCTGGGTCAGACAATAAACTGTACCCGGATGTACAGCTCCAGTTCTGGAACTTTCGGGAGTTCTGAGTTTCTTCTTCGTTGCCATTGTGGGGGGTTATGAGGCTGAAGGTCACAGGCAAAGGGCAAGGCTGTGTTGCCGTTTTGAATATCTGACTCCATATTTTTGGTTATTTTATTTTACCCCCACATTGGTTAGTCGGTGTAACGCCTTGCCCAAGAAAGTCCCAAAAGAATTATACAAAAGAAAAAGACAGCAACAGATAAGAGACGAAGACGTTTCTTTTATACTTTCCTTTATTTACTGGGTTCAACAAGCATTTCATGGATGAGGGAGTTTTTCCTGAATACATTGAAATGGTTGAATCCCCCAGTTAAGGTGTCAAAAATACGTTAAATCGTTTCATGTATGTATTTGTCCTCATTTAGTATTTCGGGCTTCCATAAGGGTTAGTTTTTCTTTTGGAAGTTTGTCAAAGACTGGTAAGGGTTAGTTTGTAGTTCATTTGTGGGTCTTGTATATTTCAGCATAATGCTGACCGAGAGAGAGCTGCTACTGGGTGAAAGGGACTAACCAACGCTACGTCCAAAGACGTATGCGTGGTGCCCAGACACCCGTCGGCAACGATGTTGTCAAAACGCTGGTCACTACCTGAAAGAGAAAGGTAATCTGGTCCCCTTTGTCAAGAGGATGCCTTTTTTTTCTTTTATGCATGCGTCATCCCCATTTTCTGTTAGGGACCTCTGGGAGTTTCTGCAAATTTAATAGTTTTATTTATCTTTTTTTTAAATTTAATTTAAAATTTTTTTATTTATTTATTCGTTCCTTCCACCATTACTCCCAGGTCCATTGTGTTCCGAAGTGGTAGTACCGATTCAATTGAAATAAAAAAAAGTTTTTTGAATAAAAAAAATTTAAAAAAACAAACAAAACAACAAACAAACAAACAAACAAAAAATATGTTCTTTATTTCTTTTGCAATTCCTAATAGAATTTATTATCTATCTGGTCATCTGCATCTTTGAGAAGCCATAAAATTTCAACTTGTTTGAATTTACAAATGTATTGCTACTGATACTGGTCTCTGTATATTCGTTAGAATTCCCCCCCCCGGGTGGGGCAACGTAAAGAAAGGGGGTTTTGTTTTATAAATAAGGCTGTGGTCAATTTCTATTTCTATTTTTATTTCTTATTTACAGAAGTGTAGCGAATTTAATAAAACGAAGCAAGTAATTTTAGCACGTCCTTCAGACCTCGAAACTTGGGTGGGACCTTCGCACGCCTCTTTTGTTTTTGTTTACACACAGTTAAATGTCAAAACAGTTCTATATTAAACAAATCAGTTTAGTGTAAGTACCGTTTCAATGTCAAAAAACAGTTCCATTTCAAAAGATTCAGTTTAGCATAAGCACGTAGTTTAAATGCAAGTACGGTTTAATTGTCAAAACATTTCTATTTCAAGCTATTCAGTTTAGTCAAACAATTCAGTTTAGCATAAGTATGCCTTTAGTTCTATTTAACCCATAGATAGGGCCCTATCAGGTGCTATCACTCCAGGACCCGAGTGGACCTGGGAGCAATGGCAATGAAGGAATACTCCGCATTCCCCAAAGCCCCAGCATTATTGGAATCTCACCATCAGATTGTTTAGTGTCATATCCAGGACACTTGTTGGGGGGGGGGTCTTACACCTCTGCAGACGTACAGTCAGTGTATTCTACAGCCCCAGCCGACTGGGTAATCAAGGTTTCGTGAACTCTTGGATGTGTTTCCAAAAATTTCCAAGAATTGTCTTTTTCTAGTGGAATTTGGAGGTTTTCAATTTTCATCATGTTAAACTATATAAAGAATGGTGTGAACTTTTTTTTTCCGTGTTTGAACCGATTTGGTGTGGGTCAGTGGAGTATCAATTGACATCGGGTTAAACGGTCGTTGTTTAAGTGATAATGTTATAAGTAGATGTTGCGCCGACTGATATCACGAGGCATTTTGAGAGGTGGTGTGGTTCTAATTATTAAGTACAATTCCTGAAAAAGATCTTTCGACCTTTTATTGTCATTGTTTTTAGAATCAAGTGGTTTTTTTTTTATAACTATATCTACATGTTTGATTTTTCCCTCCAAAAATTGTCTCCTGGTTTACTTTTGGATTGGTTTATTATGATATGTGTAGCAGTCATAGATCTATTTCCTTTCGCGAATCAATGCCCCCGCCAAACGATTCAGCTATACACTGACCAATCAGGGACAGAGCGCATTGATTCCTTCTTCCTCTCTAGAACTATTTTTCAAGTCCTTTTTGGTAGTCGGCCGACAGTTAGAGAGCACCTAGTTAGCAGCCAACACAGACCTCTCTCGCGTCCACTGCTACAGACATTCCACTTGGAACACCTTCGCTGAAGAACACGCTGCTATTAGCTTCACACACAGAAGAACCAGCCTTTTGGTCAGTCACACGAGCTATTTGCTACAGTGACACACACTTCCGACAAACTCAAGGACCAACATACTAACCGGTGACACCAAAAGGAACCCTTTCTTACTCTGGCTCTTTTGCTTCTGTTAAAATTATAAACCTTTCGTTGTTGTGTTTCAAAAGAAGTTTCGATATTTATTTGTGTTTTCAAATAATTTATAACGTTATGGAAACTAATCATTTAAAACACTAAATGTGTTTTATTTATCAAGGACACCACAGATCTTTTTTTTTTTCCTTCAATTTAACTACCTAATTTGATTTTGAAAAATATTTTAAACGTTTTATTAATATTAGCAAGGATTATCAAATTTTGATATGATATTTATTCACTAAGTCTTTAAATACTAAGTAATGAAAATGATCAAATTTCAATGTGATGTTTGTCCGCCAAGTCTTTGAATACTAAGTCATTAATCAGCATTTTTTAAAATACATTTTCCCATCAAAAAACAAGCTTTTGTATAGAAATCTTTGAACTGAGTTTTTAGCCATTTTATCTCAGTGTTCTTCACTTTACATCATCACTTCAAAACTTTGTTTCACCCAGAAATCTTTTGATGGGCCAAAACAGGTGGAAATCGGTGGGGGTCAGATCTGGGCAGTAAAGAGAAGGTGGCAGCTGTTTCCAACCAAATTGATGGATTGTTTCCTCTGTACTTGTTGTAGTATGGGGCCTTGCATTGTCCTTGTGAGGCGCAACACCAACTGACCTTAGAAAAGGCGTGGTCATCGTGCATAATTTTGTGCGATGTACCCACAGAAGTTTCCAGCTGTTCAGAAATGTCTAGTTTGGTAACTCTTTTGTCTGCCAAAATGAGGGGGTGTTCTCGTGGTAGACTGCGGTATCGTAGTCAGCGAGTTCGTACTCCAGTCGCGCTATTACGTTCACTTTCGGGCAAAAACCCTTGGGAAAGGTATGAACCCCCTTATCCTCTCAGCTATGGGTTAAATAGTACAACTACTGTTCTTCTAGGGGAATTGGCTTTGGCATTAAATAACCTACAAAGAGTTGATATGCCATTAAACAAAGAAACCATCTGAAACCATCAGCCAAAATGAGTGTATGATCTGAATCCACTATTTTAGGTGTGTTCGTCATCGTGGGTCTGCTTGGCCTGTCCTCATCTTGAATATAATTTCAAACCGTCTTTAAACAATTTAACCCATTTGTAAACATTTTTTGACTAAAATTTGCATCTCGGTACACATCTCTCATTCTTCTGTAAATTTCACATGGTTTGAAAAAACTTGATGTTCAAGCCGAGCATTAACATTTATTTCTAAGAAAAAAATCAAGCCAACCACGTGCAGCACTTGATTTAGCCAGAGTGGGAAAGGGAGAAGTAATACTAGACAAGACGGCACCAAAAAAGCTACCTCCTCTTTTTGTCGAGAACTACTATTGAGATCCTCAGTACGAATTCGGGGACCAAACTGAAGGTAAGAAAAAATTGCCTGCTGACGGGTTTCGTCACTCGCTTCTTGAATAGCCGGTAAATATTTTAAACAAGCAAGAAGCTTCCCAAGAGATAAAAGTAAAATTAAACGAAAGTCGTCAACTGAAATTCTATCAAGTTAAACAACTGAAAGAAAATTTAACCGAGAATTCTGCGGAAAAGGACTTTAAAGAAGACTCGAAATTAAATGAACTTTGAAACAAAACTAAAAAGAAAAAAAATACTCAAATTCAAAGAACTTTGTTTCCTGGAAACTCTCTCAGATAAGTTCCAGCAAATTGCACTAGAATTTGTTACACTTTATCTTTTCTATCCCCTTCTTTCTTGTTTCTTTGTATAAAATTCCTTTTTAAAAACTTTATTGTCTGTGTTATCTTTTCGAATCAGTATCCGAACCAGAAAGCTACAGAACTTACCATTTGAATTTACTGTTTAAAATTACACACTAAAGCCCCCTAAAAACATTACCCAGTTAAACAATAAACTTGGTGTTAGTATTATTCGTACATATTAAATTTTACTCTAATTTCCTTTACTAGTCCCCTCTGTTTGAGTTGAAACTAGTTTGAATTGACTTAAAAGAAATATATTAGCGAGATTAAAATAATTTCTGGTATAAACTAGTCCAAAAATATGTTAAGTTTACATTTATGAAAAAAATTAGAAAAAAAAATTCTTCGTTTTTTTAAAAAATCACTATTGAATAACCCTCATTGAATCATTCTAAAGAAATGTAAGACTTTAACCTTTTAAAATCTTTTTGAGATTAATTTTCGCGATAAGGCATCAGGATATTAGATTTTAAAGAGGAGGAGCATTTTTCAATCAATCTTTTGAAACGTCTATGGAAGGCCGCTGTTGATGATTTAAATGGTTACCCTAAGGCCGCAAGTTCTCGATCCATCCCTGATCTAGATAATTAATGCCAATAGAAAATATAGAGAAAAGAGAATTATGATGCCAGTTTCCATACTTTTTGAACAAATTCTTTTTTTAGTTACCCACAGGATTATGCAAGTGCAGAAGCTTCCATATTCACCAAATCTAGCAAAACAGAAAATTTATAATTCAAGGATGAAGATGTGGAGGATCTTAAAACAAAACGGCAACACAGCTTCAAGTGATATCAAAGAGAATTTTCAAAGGTGATTTAACTTATCGAAGTATCATAAATGCCAAGAAGACACCCCTGAATAAAATTAACGTTTCATTCATGATTTTTATTTCTTGGCAAATACACCTTCAGTCTCAATACTTTTTGAATACATCTCATATTTTCCACAGTCTCCACAGATAAAAACCTTATAAAATCCTGTATTTTGAAGGGTAATTTTCAACTCAGGCATGTAGGGTGTCTCTATTTGGAAGACTGGAGCCACACAATAATTTCTTCCAATTGATCCTGTGCTATACTCAATGAAGATTAATAACGGTTTCAATTTTGGAGAGAAGAGATTGAAAAAAATTGCTTGAATCCAGCAATTATCCGAACATTGTAAGAAATTTTTATAGACTATTTAGTAAAACTGATGATTATTTATTTTTTATTAATTCTTTTTATTTTCTTAAAAATAAGATTTTATTTGTCGCAATTAGAATTTTGTGTAAGGATGTGATCATGGCAAACGTTTAATATTTAAATGTGATGCAAGGGAGGTAATTAGTTAATGTTTTGTGCCTAGGCAACACCACAACGATAAACAGGAAGATATTAATTTTTATTGTCCAGTAAGAGTCAATCTGTTAATTGGTCTAAGAATAATAAATTCTTTTAGATGGGGCGGGGTCACTAAAAGGAATAAATTCATATATATATATATATATATATATATATATATATATATATATATATATATATATATATATATATATATATGCTGTATCTGTTTATGTGTCTAGCTCCAACTTTAGATGGTGTCACCAAAGACCACTATACAACTCCACTAAGTTAACGATTTTCCCCTAATAGGTTAACTAATTTTAAAATTTTTTCTTTAAAATCGTTTAAAAAAAGAATGGTTAGTAGAAAAAAATTAGACTAGAAATGTATAATTATGCTTTATTAAACGTTTTCAACCACTTTTTAAAAAAATTTTTTTTTAAATATGAGACGTTATCGTTATTATTATTATTATTATTATTATTATTATTATTATTATTATTATTATTATTTTAGTTTTTTTAAAAACCAGCTAATGCTGATGGTCTTCCACTGGAGTTTGAGTGACAACAAGTCTCCTCAAGTCTCCGGAACTCTTCTCAGTATTCTGGCTGTTCTCAATAATGCTGTAGTTTCTTTCTTTTAATTTTACTCTATGATCTGCCAGGACAGTAAAGTCTTCAGTTTGGCAGATTCTCTGTTTTTTTGTTGAGCATTACTTCGGTCTGGTTGTCTGGCCAAGATTAGGTGATCTGTTTGTATCTCAAAATCCCAGAGAAGTTTGTGTGTGTCATTCTCCAGGCATATACAACTTGTTCATATTGTCAAATTTAATCTTCTTGCACAATTCCCAGTCGATCACCTTCCCCATTCAGTTATGTCTCATCTTATACTCTCTTTGTGCTAATTTGTTGCATTTGTTCATTGCGATTGATCATTTCATCGTTATCACTAAATAACCGATATTTGCTACTTTGTTGCTTCTTATCAATTTTTGCTTTAACATAAATAAAGTAAAGTTGGTGACCAAAGTCGAGGGCGACCCGAAGGCTCCCTTTTCAATAGCTACTACACCCAGATGTAGGGGAGGGCACTACTCCTTTCCCAGGATTGCTCCACTTTA
The DNA here is from genome assembly GCA_963585895.1 of Sepioteuthis lessoniana. Classification (NCBI taxonomy): domain Eukaryota; kingdom Metazoa; phylum Mollusca; class Cephalopoda; order Myopsida; family Loliginidae; genus Sepioteuthis; species Sepioteuthis lessoniana. Next base: position 72,017 of record CAUZXS010003757.1, on the reverse strand, counting down.
CCCTTGATACGTACCTGATATGGCTGAGTGTTAAGCAAGGAGGTATCAAGTACCATTTTTAAAGTCTTTGGTATGACATGACCTGGGATTGAACCCCGGTTTCCAGGACCATTGGCAAACCCTCTACCCTCTAGACCAATGAGCCGATTGATAATTGGTCCATATGGTATTGTTTTGTACTGCTATTTGAAGAGATTCAGTTTCTCTCTAAAGGTTTCCCTTTCTTAGTGATATCCAAGTCTTTTCGTGTGAGATTTCGTTTGTTTGTCGCTTGAAATATCCATACAGTTGTTTTTCTTCCCATTTTTGTTTTCTAGCTATTGTTCTTCTGTTGAGCTTTGTAATATTTGTGTTGTTACTGATTGCTGTAATTAGTTTTTATTATTATTTACTCCTTGAGAGTGTCTCACATCAACGTTAACTAATAGTCTTTCACTGAAGTTTGAGTGACAGCAAGTCTTCAGAGCTCTTCTCAGTATTCTGGTTGTTCTCAATAATGTAATAGTTTGGATGGTCTCCACTCATCCTCTTATTTCCGAGTCCTCCAGTCCTTTTAATAACCCTTCGGTAATAGTACCAAGAGCACCAATTACAAGAGGTGCCCGTGGTGTAATGGTATTTGTCGTAGGAAATGGACATGGTGACACGAGTTCAAATCCTGGATGAGGCTGATTGCATTTCACATAGCACTAACACCCTTGGGAAAGGTATGAATCCAATTATTTTCCCTCCAGCTATGGGTAAATAGTAGGACAGACTGTTTTCTTCAGCCTTGGTGAGGCAACTAGTCTAGGAGAAGGAAAACTCAGAATTCAAACCTGTTAAACTCCGCTTAAAAATTGACCTTGTGTCATATCCTGCCCGAGCGGAGGGGTTGGTAAATAGGACCAACTACAATTGGTTTAAGCATCACTTTCATGTTCCACAGGTCAAGGTACTTATCCTTCTTTTCGCTTTCTTTCAATTTTACTCGGTGGTCACCTGGGACAGCAAAGTCCACAATTTTGCAAGTTCTCTTTTTTGTTGTTGATTATTTTAAGGTCTGGTCATCTGGCCGAGATTAAGTGATCCATTTGTATGTCAAATTCCCATAGGAGTTTATGTGTTTCATTCTCGAGGACAGAAGATGGGTTGTGCAGATACCATTTGTTCGTATGGCGAAATTTAAATTTCTTACACATATCCCAGTGGATCACCTTGCCCACTCATTTATTTCTAGTCTTATACTCCTTCTGTGCCAATTTTCTGCATTCGTTTATTATGTGATTGATCATTTCGTCTCTATTACCACATAACCTACATTTGCTGTTTTGTTGCGTCTTATTATTATTATTTAACCGGCTCATTGGATTAGTGGGTAGAGTGTTCGCCAACGGTCCGGTAGACCTGGGTTCAATCCCAGGTCGTGTCATACCAAAGACTTTAAAAATGGTACTTGATACCTCCTTGCTTAACACTCAGCAATATAAGGTATGTATTAAGGGTAAAGTGGAGAAATCCAGGGAAAGGAGTAGCGCCCTCCCCGACACCTCGGTGTACTCGCTATTGAAAAGGGAGACTTCTGGTCGCCCTCGACTACGGTCACCAACTTTACTTACTACTTTATTATTATTATTTGGTTGTTTTGCCTCCTTGATCATCTCTATTTTTTACCTTCTTCTCACAGCAACTTTACAAAAAAGAAAAAAAAATTGCATGGAATAAATACTTTTTTTGATACAATAAAGATCTAATTCTACTAAGTAATTCATGTGATAATTCTCTAAAAGGCCCTCTTAAATTCTTTTTCTTACCATTTTTTCTGAAATCCTCTAATTTAATTTCAATTTTTTTCATTATAGTTGTTTTTGATCATGTTAGGCAATTTGTTCCAAAAATATATGGCCCAGTTGGGTGGGGCTGCAGAATACACTGACTACATCTCTGCAGAGGAGTAAGATTCCCCATTGAGTGTTCTGGATATGACACTAAAAAATCTGACGATGAGGATTAAGTAATGCTGGAGCTTTGGGGAATGTGTAGTACCCCTTCATTGCCATCGCTCCCAGTTCCACTCTGGTCTGAACTGATAATTCCTGATAGGGTTCCTCTCTCAAGGTAAAATAGAAATGTTTGATATTTAAACTGTGGACTTATATTGTTTGAAATAAAACTGTTTGATCATTTAACTGTGTGTCAACAAATGACAGATGTTTAATTGAATTGTTAGTGATATGTAGCAATACTTGGAACTATTTTACTTTGTTGACATGCTAAACTGAATTGTTTGAAATAGAACTGTTTGATCATTTAACTGTGTGTCAACAAATGACAGATGTTTAACTGAATTGTTAGTGATATGTAGCAATACTTGGAACTATTTTACTTTGTTGACATGCTAAACTGAATTGTTTGAAATAGAACTGTTTGATCATTTAACTTTGTGCAAACAAAAGACTGATGTTTAATTGAATTTTTTGTGATACATAGCAATATTTGAAAACATTTAACTGTGTGCAAACAAATGAATAATAGTAAATAAAATTGTTTGTATTTGATAGAAATAAGTGAAACCATTTAACTGTGTGTGTGAAAAAAATGAGCTCTGGCTTGTTTAAAAATGTTATCTACAAAATGTGTTTAGAAATCATATTTAATATATATGTATAAAAAAGATTTGGCATTAAATGACCTACAATGGTTGATATGCCATAAAACCAAACGAAACTAAACTGAAGTTAAATTGAATTCTTAGTGAATAGAATTATTAGTGTTTTATAGCAATACTTGAAACCATTTAACTGTGTGCAAACGAATGAATAATTTTGAATAGAATTATAAGTGTTTTATAGCAATACTTGAAACCATTTAACTGCGTGCAAACAAATGAGCTCTAGCTTGTTTAAAATATTTTCTACCAAAGTATTCATTTAGAAATCTTAGGTTTAATATATGTATAGACAGAACTTGGCATTAAATAACCTACAAAGGTTGATATGCCATAAAACGAAACCTATAAACAATTCACTTACAAATCATATGTATAACCATTCAACTACTAGCAAACAAATGGCTGATGTTAAATTGAATTGTTTGTGTTATATACAATACTTGAAACCATTTAACTATGCGTAAACAAATCAGCTCTGACTTGTTTAAAATTTCATCTACAAAGTATTAAAGTAATCTTAGGTATTGATATACATAAAAACAGAATGTGGCTTTATATAACCAACAAAGGTTGATATGCCATAAAAACCAACCAACCAACCAACCAGAAATATATTATTCAATTAGCAAAAAATCCTATTGGTTTGAAGTCTAGTCTGCTTGAGCGGTAGAATACACCAACTGCATTTCTAACGCGAGGTAAGATCCTTTACTACCATCAAGTGCCCCAGATATGACATTAAACCATCTGATGTTGAGGCTCCAGTCCAGGAACTTTGGGGAATGTGGACTGTCCTTTAATTCCCATTGCTCCCCAGGTCTACCTTGACCTAGCATGGTAGTACATGATCTATGGGTCAAATAGAACTGTTTGGCTATTTAACTGTGAGCAAACAAATGACTGATGTTAAATTGAATTGTTAGCATACTTATCAAAACTTGGAACCATTTAAATATGAGCAAAGGAATGAGTAATGCTGAATAGAATGATATGTGTTGAGTAGAAATACTTGAGATTCTTTAACTGTGTGTCATAGCAATACTTGAAACTACTTCACTGTGTGCAAACAAATAATTAATATTAAATAGAATTATTTGTGTTAGATAGCAATATTTGAAACCAATCAACTGTGCGTGAACAGCATTACTTAATTTTGTAGAAATAAATTAGCTCTAACTTAGAAAAAAAACTACCGACAAATGATTCACTTACAAATCATAATTATATCTATTTAACTATGTACAAACAAATGAGCTCTGGCTTATTCAAAATGTTACCAACAAACTATTTATTTACAAATCATATGTGTTTAATATATATGTATAAACAGGATTTGACATTAAATAACCTATAAGGGTTGATATGCCATAAGACCCAACCAAACCAAATCATATATTTAATATGTATATTTAAAGAGGATTTGGCATTAAATAACCTACAAAGGTTGATATGCCATAAGACCCAACCAAACCAAATCATATATTTAATATATATGTATAAAAAGGATTTGGCTTTAAATAACCTACAAGGGTTGATATGCCATAAGACCCAACCAAACCAAATCATACATTTAATATGTATATATAAAGAGGATTTGGCATTAAATAACCTACAAGGGTTGATATGCCATAAAATCCAACTGACCTATTGGGTTAGTTTCAGAAATCTGTCCTGACAGTAAATGATATTGAAAAAATTTCGATCACAAGAAATTTCATTAATTATTTTGAAAGTTTCAGTTAAATCTTCTTTTTAATAAAGTAGTTAATCCTATTTTTTTTTTATCTTTCCCTATATTTTTTTATCCTTCCCTATAATTATAATCTTTTACTTTAAAAAAATTTTCTCACTTTTTTTGTATGCTCATCAATCTCAATATTACACTCCAATTTCCACAACTGAAGACCTGGCATGGGTACAATATTCAAGATGAAGTCTTATTAGGGTTTTATATATCTTTATAAACAGTACTTGCCTTCTTTAGAATAAAATTTCTGACCATTCAACCAATCATTACATTTGCCCTTGATACAACAGGGAAAATATGATTGTCAACTTTAAATGTTTAGCGAGTAGGAATGTTTGTTATTGTTTTTGGCGAAGAAACGTGTTCTTGCGTGTGTGTGTTATTCCCTCGCTAATTGTTGTTGTAAAATAAAGGAGGAGGTGAAGAAGTAAGAAGAAGAAGATGCCGTTGGGTTTTACATGAAGGTTTTTAATGGAAGCATGGAATAAAGAGTTTACGTTTATGCTGCAAGTCTCGTAGTAAGGAAAGAAGTAAGGAAACGAAATGAAGTTATGAGAGAGTGGAGAAAGCAGCGCATGTCGTTGGACGTGTGAGGGAGATATGTTCACCATAGTGTAGCAAAATTCATGTTTGCTGTTTGAGGAGAGAAACGTTGAAGTCACTGTGAGTTTGTCGTTCTGGTTGTTTCGGGGAGAAGCGTGAATGTCTCCAGAAAATGTTGCCCAGAGGTGAAGTCGCTGGGTGTTGGAGCGGAATTCTGCATCGCCGTCAACATAGTCAATTTGTGTGTGTGTGTGGGGGGTGTCATAAAGTTGTTCCTGTGTGTGGCGTATTGAATTTATCTAATTCATATTCAACTGGGAACCCTTGGTCTAAAAGAAATAGACTAAAAGGGTCCATAAATTAGACTGCTTCCCTCATTGTGTCCATGCTGCTGCTGCTATTGAAGAGCAGTCAGTGAGATGTCTGCAGTGAACGAAGTTGTTCAGCCAAAGAGAAAGTGTTTTGGCGGCTTTCCCCAATTACTGCTGCCCAGAAAGATGGTTCGGGTTGAATAGGATAAGTCATCCTGATTGGGTGAAATTATGGTTGAATTAAATTACGAGCCAAACAAAAATGCTAAATTCTTTCTGCTACAAATGTATCATCCAAGCCGATCGTTAGATCAAATTCTTTATTTACTTATTTGATTTCCTTGTTGATTAATTAAGATTCAAATTTAATTAATTGATAGTTTTATAATCATTCTCAGCTGCAATGCAGCTGCTATCAACCTTGAACTTCTTGTGAACTAGCAATGTTAGCCTTATTGTAAATTGAACTACCCATCTCAAAGGTTTTGTTAACTTTTTTCAATATGAGATAAACATCATCATCATCATCATCCCTGACCCTCTCTCGCCACTTCTCCCTATCGTTCATCGCCTCTGGCGGGTCTTCAGGGCTACATCCCGTATCCTCACAGAGCTGCTGTATGTTGTTGCATACATATATATACTGGATAAATACTGACACAATGATAAACGACGCATCAAGGACGCAGGAAGGAAGATGCAAGAAGACTTCTTTAGAAAAATATTCACCTCTCACTTTATTGCAAGGGTTTGAAAGGGTTGTTCAAGGTTTGCATGTGAGAGGGTGATGGAGACCGAACATAAACTTCATATTTTGACCCCACTGTTATGACCGTCACGTTGTGTCTTTCTTGTTCTCCTGATGTTGGGGTCTACTCCATCGGGGCTTTCCGAGGGCCCCCTTGGTTGGGTGTGGCTTTCCCTACCACATCTGGTCTCTAACTCTCTGGAAGTCTGCTGGCAACTGCTTTGGCACCCCAAACTCAACTGAGTTAAATAATAATTCAACGCCCACACGATCGCCTACTGGATCTTTGAATTCGGATGTTTAATCGTCATCAAGCGGAAATAACTGTCATGCAGTTCAGAGTTTACTCTCTTCCGGTGCATCACTGTAGTGGCACAAAAGGACCTTCACCTTGTCCCATATCATAAGCCTTAATCCGCCCACACGATCTCTTCCGATTACTGGCCATTGGAATGTGTCACTTTCTTCCGGTGTATTACCTTGGAATAGTATTTTTGGGCCGGGTCGAAGGTCAAAATATAACAATGTATGTTCTAGCTGGTCGTCCTGCTTTTGCTCGGCAATATGTGGTGGTCCATAGGAGTACATCACTTATGGGCTCATCCCTACTTCTCCAGCAGTGTCCTGCATGTCTGGTTCATCTAACTTGGATAGTTTTCCTGATGGGAGGTAGGTGGCCGTATAGTTGGTGCTTTGTGGGGTGTTGCCTCCAGGACTTGTTCAATATTACTTGCAGCATTCTTGTGTAATTGCCGTCTAGCTTTTTCTTCGGCCGTTTTGTTAGCGTCCAAGTAGTTCATCCATACAGCAGTATCGACACGACCGCTGCTTGGAAGAAACTGCGTTTCATTTTATCGGTCAGGTCTGACTTCCATATCATCAATAGTTTATTGATTGCTGTCCATGCCTTTGTTAGCCATGTGTCGATGTCTTTTTCGGTTGATGAGACACTGCTTCCTAGGTAGGTGAACCTGTCTACCAGTTTCAGAGAGGTTCCGTCTAGTGTAGAAATGTTGCCTGTTTGATTAAAGCACATGTATTCAGTTTTGTGTGCATTGACATGGAGGCCAATGCCTGCAGCAGCTTGTTCCAAACTATTCAGTAGTGTTTTGGCTTGGTTGTGTGTATTTGCCAGAATCGCTATGTCATTGACGTAGTTGGTGTCGGTAATTGTTTTTGTGGGGTACCTTCTGTTTCTTTTCTTTGTCAGCTCGAAGCTGTTTTCTTTGATTAAGTGAATTGCTTACAATGCTGAACTGAAACTTTAAGTTAATCTTTGCAAAGTATAAATACTGTTATTAATTGAGAAAATTTTCAAATAAAACAGAAATTGACTATTAAATTTTGGTCATAAAGTGTGCAGCAGAAATTCCTCTCACATTTTAAACTATTACCTGTGTGGTGCATGTATGGGGGAATAAAAAGATTTTATTGTTGGTTATTTGTTTCATTGGTAGTCATCATAGTGTTGTATAGCCACATAATAAATATGCATATATACACATAAACATGCAGAATTCATATTGACGCAATGAATAAAGACGAGCGAAGAATTCTTTAAAAAAATATATACCTCTCACTTTATTTAAAAGGGTTTGTGTGTGAGAGGGAGTTGGAGACCGAACAGAACTGCATCATATTGACCCCAACTCTTATGGCCATCAGCGTTGTGTCTTTCTTGTTCTCCAGGGCTGCTCAACTGGAGGCCTGGGGGCCCACTCTGCTGGGTGCGGGCTTTCTCTACTGCATCTTGTCACCAACAGGTCTCCAAACTAACTGACTTCCTGTCTTCACCGAGTTATATAATCGGTCAATCGCCCACTCAATATCTTCCCATAACTGGCCATCGGGATGTGTCACTTCTGCTGTCCTTGGAATGGCATGTTTGATTGTCATCAAGCGGAAATAACTGTCATGCAGTTCACAGGTCACTCTCTTCTGGTGCATCAGTCTATGACTGTACCGCGGGATTTTACCTTGTCCCATATTTTCAGCCAAGCCCGCCTACGTCAATGGAATATGCAACTTCCACATCTTTGGAATGGCATGTCTGGCCGGGTCGAAGGTCAACATACAACAATTGCTGTTAGTCTATCGTTGTTGATTTTGATTTTAAGTATCTAACTCCTTTGTTCTTCTTCTTATCCCACTAACTTGTTGGCTTCTTTTTCCCTAGAAGGCTGCAAGAAAATTTAAGGAATGAAAGAGACAAAGATACGGTTTAACTCCAACTTTATTTTAATGTAGAACGACTATTCTGTGGGTGTGGAAATTTTTCCTGAGACCAGTAGAAATAGTCGTGTCTTCCAGATAAGGTGTTAAAACATACTTTAGTCATTTTTGCTTGGTGATGAATTTAAGTCGGTGGCTATTACTAGTATGTGTTTTGGAGGTGTCTATGGTGTAATGGTTATCGTCGTAGGAAATGGACATGGCGACACGAGTTCAAATCCTGGACGAGACTGATTGCATTTCACGTAGCACTAATATCCTTGAGAAAGGTATGAATCCAATTATTCTCCCTCCAGCTATGGGTAAATAGTTGGACAGACTGGGTTCTTCAGCCTTGGTGAGGTAACTAGTGTAGGAGAAGGAAAACTCTGAATTCCAACCTGTTAAACTCCGCTTAAAAATTGACCTTGTGTCATATCCTGCCTGAGCGGAGGGGTTGGTAAATAGGATTACTAGTGTGTGTCTTTATGCATGGTATGCTTTTAGAGGCAGGTTACTAGAAGGAGACACAACCTGTTGCTAATCCCAGAGCTTAGCGTACACATGTGTTTTACCTGTAGGTATCCAAGAAAAAAAAGGATCCTTTCAGTACAAACAGTACGGTTGAAGTGAGAATGGTACCAGGAAGTCTATCTTTCAGGCATACGCAGATTTCACTTCTAGTCATAGGCTTCTGGGAACTGCTGCATTTTTAAAAATTTATTTCATTTTATTTAATTCATTTTTTTTAAAACCCTCACACCTGCGAAGTTTGACAAGAGGCCATAGTAGTTCCATCAAGTTAATGTCTTATCATTTCTTTGTTCAATTAGATAATCACAAACCAAAAGTGGGTTTACGGACTGAACATGGAGAAGATAGCACAACAGATTGTCTGGACATTTTCTGAAGTTTGTTCACTTTGAGATATTCCTGGTGACAATCAATGAACCTGCGGTACTGAAATTTTCAACCTGTAGCAGTATTGATTTTCTATCCAGAACAGCATCATTCTGATATAACATGAAATGAGCATAAAGAGGTCTGTATAGCAATTACAGATTCCTCAGTCTTAAAAAATGTTTCAACAGCTAATGTATAGTGTGCAACGGTTCAAGCCTTGATCATAACTGATGGTATCAAAAAAAAAGAAAGAAAAAAGGATGATAAGAGATGGAGCTACTTATTTAAGTTTATTTGCAATGTACAGGTACCAGTTTAAAATGTGGGAGGTACGTATATTCCTGCCACACCATGTATAACATAGTCATTGTTGAATAAATTCAAATATCTATCTATTCTTTCTCTTTAAAATCCAGAGAGAGTCTAAATACATATTATGACTGATTATTAAGGGTCAATAAAAAAATAACTTAACATGGAGATATGAGTGCCAACACAAATGTATCCAAAGTCTCTGAGGAGGGCCTCCTAGGTTCAATGTACACGAAGATAGGCAAGGTGCTTACTACGGCTGCTGCTCTCTGTTCTACCAGCTTAGTTCTTGGTTGATATTCTTTTTGGGTAAGTCCATTATTCTGTTCATAGGTGAGTCACCTACAACAATACAAAAAATACAAGTGATCAACAAATTTGCTCTTATCTCCCTACCTCACCAGAAAATGCTAAATAACTTCAAATCAGAAAAGAATATGCTTCATATTGTAATGGATTTGGGCTGATTTAATCCCTATTGTTAACTTTATGTTGATCCAGAAAAAAAAAAAAATAACTAAACAAAATTAAGAATAAATTAAAATATATATATATATAAATCATTGTCATCATTATCAAGAGTTGTACTGATAGCATGGATTTCCCTGACTCTCTCGCCATTCGTCCCTATCATCCACTGCTTTTGGCAGGTTGTTGGGAATAGAAAAATTTAAAAAATTAAATTAAATTAAAAATAATTAAAAAAATATGCAAAAACTCCCAGAAGCCCCTGACAGGAAGAGGGGCAACGCATGAGCAAAGAAAAGGAACTGTCCCGACAAAAGAAAGAATCTTGTCCTCTTTCGGCAGTGACCAGTGGAGTGACAACACCAAAATCTTTCTTGCTAGTGGTGGGAGGCACCATGCGTCTGTCTCTAGATGATGCATTGGTTAACTTTTCCCCTAGTAGCAGCTGCCTCTTTTACTAATGACCCACGACTAAAAACACCGAATAATGAACTCGTCAGAATCACAATTAAGACGCCATACAACAGACTTAATGACTTCAACTGAAAACTCCAGAATTAGACATATCTCCCAAAAGCATCTAACATGTTGTTAATTCTTTAAATACCAAAGTTGGACATATATACCCAAGAATGACTAACACATTTTAACACCTTGGCTGGGAGATTTAACCATTTCATTTGTATTCAGGAAGAATTTCCTCACCCACTGAATGGTTGTTAAACCTAGAAATAAAGGCAAAATATAAAAGATATCTTTATCACCTATCTTTTACTATCTTCTTCTTTCATATAATTCCTTTACAGCCTTCATATCCAAGAAGTTAAACCAGCAAAATAACCTGGGGTAAGAATAGAATAACCCAGAATGGAGTCAAATAGCCAACAATATCATAAATTACCTTTGAAAGCCAGTAAAGACTTCTAGATTGCATCCTGTGTCTGTAAAGATAAAAACAAAGAAACTAAATAAAAACTACTCTATGAAAATCATCAAATAAAAAGAAATAAGAAAAATAAGTAAAAATAAAAACCAATAAAAATAACTAAATTTTATTCTGTTTAGTTATTGCTAAAACTAAAAAAACTAAATTAATAAAAATAGAAATAAATCACGGAATAAACGTTACTAAATAAAAAAAATATAAATAAAAATGAATGGAATAAAATCTAAAAATAAACATAAAAATAAATAAAAAAAACTAAATAAATGAATAAATAAAAATAAAATAGAAATAACTAAAGGAAAAAAAAAGAATAAAAATAGATGAAACTCGCTGACTAATTAAATAAATAGATAAATAGATAAATAAATAAAATGAAATGTAATATTGTCTGTGGTAACACCTGCCATTTTATCCGTGGGTCGATCAGCAGCTGAAAAAAAAAGATGGTTAATTTTTAATGAATACCTCATATTCCAATAAATTTCCAAATCTCAAATAAAGACATTAGAAACAAAAAAAAATATTTGAATCATTTCTAGTTCATACAATAATATAATAAATCATTTTAACCAATCATAAAAAAATTAGGAATTGTTTTTTTTTTTAAATTGATTTATTATAACCCTATAAAAAAGAAAACTTATAATATCAATTTAATAATAACAAAAATAAAATATATGCACCTCAATATTAGCTGCTCCCATCCATAATTCTAAGGGAAATAACTCGTTTTAAGCCGGACTAAAATATTAAAAGGGCCATCAGGAAGTGGTGACACCGCCGTCAATTTGTCCACGCAACCAAAGCAAAGCGAAAATTTGCTTAGTTGCGGGTTTTATAATTATTTTCACAACAAATGCGTTGGAAAGAAAATCTTCAGCCAAAACTGAAAAAGAAACATCTTTTCTTATTTTTTTGACTGAAAAAAAAAAAAAGAAAAATTGACAACTATGTTGGATTTTGTCATTTTCGCCGTGACATTTGCTGTGGCTCTTATTGTGGCTATTATTTATCTTTATCCGGTAAGTAAAAAAAAAAAAAAAAGGATTAGAAATTTATTAAATAATCATCTAATTAGAAAAATTGAATATTTATTTTATCGGTATGGCTACTTTGTTTCCTTAATTAGCCAACGTTTCCCCCACTTTTTTTTCTTGTATGAATAAACTCGACGAACATGTTGAATGTTTGTTCATCTTTTTCTTTGACATGAAGTTTTCAAATTCATGATTAAATAATAATAAAAAAAAAAAGAAAATTCAGAATTTTCTTTTTTCGAATTATTTAAAAGTCATATATTTTTTTAAAGCAGTAAGAAATAAATGAATAAAATGTTTATAAAAGCCAATTTCTAAATTTCTCATATGTCAAATATAAACTTTAACATATTTTTAAAATTACTGAAATCAGTTTACAGATTATTGCAAATCGTTGAAACAATAAGAACCTTGTTTTCTAAATAGTTTCTGGCTGGAAGCGTCATTTTTTTTAATTGTCATAATTGTAACTCCCTGTTTATTTATTTATTTTTTTTTCTTCTTAAAAAAAAAAAAAAAAAAAATTCTAAAATTGAATGGCAATTAATTTTTTCAAAAAACCTGAAATGACAACACAACAAAGAGTCAGTTTTCTTTTTTGCAGAGATATTGTAATTACATACATCAATCTTTTTAAAAAATTTTTTAAAAATATGTATTTATCTATATTCACTCTTAATGAATGTAATTATGTACTAAGCTTACCTCAAAGCCAGAATTATCGGGTACCCAGTGAGAATCGAACTCCCTAAACGCTAGTCTAACTTGCTAATCATTATATTACAGAAAGTGTCCTACCCTTGATGAATATACCAAGAGCTGTAGAATACGCCATCTGCATTTCTGCAGAGGGTAAGACGCCCCCTCCCCCGCAAATGTCCTGGATATAACATAAAACTGGAGCTTTGAATGTGGAGTAACACTTCATTGCTATTACTCCCAGGTCCACTTTGACCCGGAGTGGTAGTACGTGTTATGGTAACATCTATGGGTCAAATATAAATATCTAATCCTTTTCTCTGCTTGAAACTAATTATCCGTGTACAAATAAATGACTGAAATTGAATTTTCAGTATTACATAGCAATACTTGGGGTCATTCAACTAAGTGCAAACGAATAATCTTGAATAGAATTACTTGAGTTTGATAGCAATAACTGAAACCATTTAACTTTGTGCAAACAAATGAGCCCTGGCTCGTTAAAATGTTGTTACCTATAAACTTCGTTTGAAAATCATATTTATGTATGAACAGGATTTGGCTTTAAATAACCTACAAGTGTTGATATGCCACAAAACTCAATCAACTTAACGAATATACCGTATGATAAACGACTTAAAAAGATTAATTTGTCCCCTCAAAAGCAGGTTATACGATATATGATTATGAATGCGCAGAAGCTTACCGTCATTCATTATTAAAACATGATTAAAAAAAAAACCCACCAGTGCGTGACTAAAAATTAAGCGTCGGTCATTAGACTACTATATACGGTAGTTAGAAATTATATAGATTGTGAATGTATGTTTCAACGGATGTCATTTACAATTTTTAATTACGACTTCTATATTTTGTAAATATTGAAAGAAAAAAAAATGTGGTCAGACAACATACATAACAAATGCGATGTTGAATATTCCTTACGAGTATTAATAAAAATCTTTAAGTATACAAAAACTAGAATGGCATATAATAAATTGTAAAAAGTTTACCCAGTCCAAACTTTCAACTACTCTATCGCTGAATATGCTAACTGTATATCCAGCAAAGGGGTAAGACTCCCCTGTCCCGCTAAAAAAAATGGTATTTGGGGTATGATAGTAAACTGCATCTGATGGTGAGGCTCTAGTTCTGTGGAGTATGGAGTACCTCTTCATTGCTATTACTCTTGGACTGGTAGTAACTGTTAGGGTCCCAACTATGGGTCAAATAGATGTGTTTGAAAATTATTTGTATTAGATAGGAATACTTGATATATAATTATACTCAAAATATTTTGGCCCAGGTGGCTGGGGCTGCAGAATACACTGACTGCATCTCTGCAGAGGGGTAAGACTCCCCCAATGAGTGTCTTAGATATGACTTAAAAAAATCAGATGGTGAGGTTCCAGTAATGTTGGAGCTTTGGGGAATGTGCAGAACCCCTTTATTGCCATCTCTCCCAGGTCCACTCTGGCCTGAAGTGGTAGCACCTGATAGGGTCCTATCTCTGGGTCAAACAGAACTAAACTGTGTACTTATGCTAAACTGAATTTCTTGAAATAGAACTGTTTATATGTATAAAAAGGGATTTGGTATTAAATAACCTATAATGGTTGATATACCATAAAACTTAACCAACCATCAAATTATTTGTTTGAAGTGAGTTTTAACTTCAGTCTTGCTATTGTATTTACTTTCAGACTAATACATTTGTAAGAGGTTTTAGCCCCTATATCCTCCTTGCTCAGTTGGTTGGGGATGTAGAATACACTGATTGTACCTCGGCTGAGGAGTAAAAGCCCCCCCCCCCAACGAGTGTCCTGGATATGACACTAAACAATCCGATGGTGAGGTTCCAGTAATGCTGGGACTTTGGGGAATACGGAGCACCTCTTCATTGCCATTGCTCCCAGGTCCACTCTGGCCCGGCGTTGAAGCACCTGATAGGCCCCTATCTATGGGTTAAATAGAACTAACAGCATACTTATGCTAAACTGAACTGTTTGACTAAACTTAATTGCTTGAAATAGAAATGTTTTTGACAATTAAACCACATTTACATTTAAACTGCGTGCTTATGCTAAACTGAATTATTTGAAATAGAACTGTTTTTTGACATTGAAACTGTTATATGAATTGTTTAACATAAAACTGTTTAGACATTTAACTGTGTGTAAACAAAATCTGTACTTACACTAAACTGAATTAGCACTGTTTGAATAAACTGAATAGTTTGAAATAGAAATATTTTTGACAATTAAACAGTGTACTTATCCTAAACTGAATTGTTTGAAATAGAACTGATTATTTACATAAAAATGGATTTGGCGTTAAATAACCTACAAAGGTTGATATGCCATAAAACCCAACCAACCAACTATATTGCCCCCCCCCAGCTATAGGTTAAACAGTACCACTACTATTCTTCTACAAGGACAGTTCTTAATCCAGATGATTAATGGCATGTAATAATGGGTCCTTAATGGCATTCTTAGGCTTAGGGAAATAAGTAGTAAACTTGGTGACCATGGTCGAGAGCGACCAGAAGGCTCACTTTTCAATTGCTACTACACCGAGGTGTTGGGGAGGGCGCTACTCCTTTCAATGGATTTCTCCACTTTACCCTTGATACGTATCTTATATTGCTGAGTGTTAAGCAAGGAGGTATCAAGTACCATTTTTAAAGTCTTTGGTATGACATGACCTGGGATTGAACCCAGGTCTCGGTATGACATGACCTGGGATTGAACCCAGGTCTCCCAGACCGATGAGCCATAGTAGCAATACAAGGCTAGATGTGAATGGGTTAATAGCTTGTACTTGCAGAAAAGAACTATAATGAAATATAAACAATGGGAGTAGATTAAGATAATTTACCATGGAAATAAGAAAAAAAAAATTTAGATGTTTTAGGTCTCAAAAGCAAAACTGCTCTTAAATGTGGTTGCCGGACAGACTGTGGAGTCTCTGTGGTATAGTGGCTAACATGCATGCAAGCAAGCAAGTTTGAATTTCAATCACATTGTTATGTTCACTTTTGGACTAATAAGCTATAAAACCCCCTTATCCTCCCATTTAACTGTCTAAGTAATGATGTTTAATTGAATTGTTAGTGATACATAGCAATACTTGAAACCATTTTACTGTGTTTAAACAAATGAGTAATAGTACTCCTATGGACCCCCACATATGGTCAAGTAAAAGCAGGACGACCAGCTCAGACATACATACAGCAGCTATGTGAGGATATGGGATGTAGCCCTGAAGGCCTACCAGAGGCGATGACTGATAGGGAGAAGTGGCGAGAGAGGGTCAGGGATATCCGTGCTAGTGGCACATGATGATGATGAAATAGAATTATTCATATAAGATAGAAATATCTGAAATCCTCTAACTGTGTGCAAAGAAAAAAATGAGTTCAGGCTTGTTTAAAATTGTATATATCTAATATCTATGTATAAAGAGGATTTGGCGTTGAATAACCTACAATAGTTGATATGCCATAAAACCAAATGAAACCAGTTAACAGCATATCAATCTCCTATGGGTTATTTAGTGCTAAAATGTTATAAAAAAATTAGTTATATGGCTTTAAGTATTCCTATCTAATACTAATAATTTGTACACAATTATATGGTTTCAAGTATTCCTATCTAATACTAATAATTTGAACACAATTTATGTAACTTTACCATCAGATGCACTTTTGTGTCATGTAGCGCCTCCCCGCTTTGCAATTCAAAAATAAGTGTACCTCTTAGGTATATTTAGGCAATTTTTGGTTTCTATGTTTCTGTTTAAAAAGTCACTTACAATTGTGGGATGCCTGAATTTTAAGACAAAATGTCATCATAGATGATTTTATTGATTTAAACCTAATACCATACAATGTAATCTCTGAATATGATCCCTTGACAACTTATTTGAAAAAAAATCTCTGACAATGTTGACATATTGTCAAGGAAAAAACCTTTAAACAGCTTCACAAAAGATAAAGGTACAATATCCATGACTCTTTAATCTCTTGGCATAAAATAACCCCACAACAAGATGGCATGCCATTAAAATCAATTGGGCTTGCTTTTCTCTTTATTTGTGAATAATTGGTTTGGCTGCATTCAACAAATGAAAAGTTGCCAATCTTTTTTAACGATTTTAAACTTTCTAAGAGTTTCTAGTTTAATTATTCCTTGTGAAAATGGTCAAGGGCGTGCTTATCCTTTTTTTTTTTTTTTTTTTTTTTTTTTTTTTTTTAAATACATTTCCTAGTTCTTATGTGTATTGTGTATGAATTAGGTGTTTCTATATGTGTGAACGAGCTTATCTTGTCTTTCCTTCTGTCTATTTAGTGTTACTGTATCATCGGATGTACTAATGCTGATATTGGACATTGATGAGTGAGGATGCAAATAAATATCCTCCCTTCACGAAAGAACCTAATAATAGTAAAGATTTATCCTTTCGAGAGGTCCGCAATATGTTAAAAAAAAGCACTCAAACATTTCTTGTTTAGGTTCTCTCTGAGCGTGCTGGATATGACGTTAAACAATCTGATCGTGAGGCTTGACTAATGCTAGAGCTTTTAGGAATGCTGTGTACCCCATCATTGCCATTGCTCCCAGGTCCACTCCAGCCCAGAGTGGTAGCACCTGTTAGGATCTTATATATGGTTTAAATAGAACTGTTTGAAATTTAAACTGAATATAAATAAAAGACTTATGCTAAATTGTTTGATCATTTAACTGTGTAAACAAATGAATGATGTTTAATTGAATTGTTAATGATACATAATACTTGGAACCATTTAACTGTTTGAAAACAAATTAGTAATGTTGAATTGAATAATTAGTGTTAAATAGACTGGCCCATTGGCTTAGTGGCTGTGTTTGCTAATGGCCTGGGTGACTGGGGTTCAATCTCAGGTCGAGTCATACCAAAGACTCAAAAAGTGGTACTTGATACCTCCTTGTTTAACACTCAGCATTATAAGGTACATTTCAAGGGTAAAGTGGAGCAATCTAGGGAAAAGAGTAGCACCCTCCCCTACACCTCGGTGTAGTAGCTATTGAAAAGGGAGCTTTCGGGTAGCCCTCGTCAATGGTCACCAACTTTACTTTTTCATCATCATGTCATGCTATCAACATGGATATCCCTGACCCTCTCTTGCCACCCCTCCCTATCATTCATTGCTTCCAGTAGGTCTTCAGGGCTACATACTGTATCAGCACAGAGCTGCTGTATGTAGGTTTGAGCTGGTCGTCCTGCCTTTGGTCGTCCATGTGAACGGGTCCACAGGAGTACATCACTTATGAACTTTACTTTTTACTTACTAGTAATTCTTGTAACCACTTCACTGTGTGCTAACAAATGATCAATATTGAATAGAATTGTAAGTGTTTGATAGCAATAATTGAAACCATTTAACTGTATAGAAACAATAGCAATACTAATATGCAAAAAATTAGTTCTAATCTGTTTAAAAATGAAATTACCGACAAACTAATCTCATATATATCATGTATATCTATTTAAATGTGTGCAAAGGGGGTGTCCTTGTGGTGTAATGGTTAAAGCGATGGACTGCGGAATCGTAGTACGCGAGTTCATACTCCAGTTGCGCTATTATGTTCACTTTCGGGCAAATACCCTTGGGAAAGGTATGAACCCCCTTATCCTTCCAGCTATGGGTTAAATAGTACCACTATTGTTCTTCTAGGAGAATGGCTTTGGCATTAAATAACCTACAAAGGTTGGTATGCCATTAAACAAAGAAACCAAACCAAACCAAATGTGTGCAAGCAAATGACTGAGGTTTAAATTGTTACAGTTACATAACAATGCTTGAAACGATTTAACTGTGTGCAAAACATGAGGCTCTTTTAAGAATGTTATCAACAAAATGTATTTACAAATCATATATATTCAATATATATGTATCAACAGGATTTGGCATTAAATAACCTACAATAGTTGATATGTCATAAAAAATCAATCTTGTCTAGATTCAGTTTTTATCTTCTGCTCATATTGTCAAAAATCTTAAATATTTTCTGTTTTTGTTTCATAATTTTTTTCCTTTGCTGTTTTCTCTTAAATTGCTTCTTGTTTTGACTCTGCCTTCCTCTTTTCTCTGCCTCTGACTGCCACTTTAATAGGGATTGGAAGAGACAGATATTAATATAATAGATAGTATTCACAATCAATTTGCATGTTAAATAAAGGTGAATAAATAGATCTTCATTATGTATATAATGATGATAATAATATAAATATGTCTCGGGAAATGTAAATGAATCTTATGGTGAGAATTAATTTTTATTTATTGCGGACTTTTTGTCCTCATCTTGGTAGTTTTTTTTTTTTTTTTTTTTTTTTTTTTTTTTTGTGTGTGTTGTTTCTTCTTTCACTACGTTTCGGACAAATTTCACCTCTGGCCTTCTTCAGGTGAAATTTGGCCGAAATGTAGTGAAAGAAGAAACAACACACACACACACAAAAAAAAAAAACTACCAAGATGAGGACAAAAAGTCCGCAATAAATAAAAATTAATTCTCACATTAAGAAGCCTCATCTCAAAATGATTCCAATTAAAGACGAATCTTATGGTATATCAAATTTCAAATGGTTTTCGATAACTCTTTTAGTCATAATTCTTCCAAAATTACAAACAGTTAGATACAAAAAAGGGGGGGGGAATTGTTTTATTATATGTGTGTATATATCTATATATATATATATATATATATATATATATCATCATGTTGTGCTGCTAGCACGGATATCTCTGACCCTCTCTTGCCACTCCTCCCTATTGTTCATCACTTCTGGCAGGTCTTCAGGACTACGTCCTGTGTCCTCACAGAGCTACTATATGTATGTTTGAGCTGGCCGTCCTGCTTTTGTTCGGCCATATGAGGGGATCCATAGGAGTACATCACTTATGAGCTCGTCCCTGCTTCTCCAGCAGTGTCCTGCATGTCTGGTCCATCTAACTTGGATAGTTTTTGTGATTGGAGGTAAGTGGCCGTATAGTTGGTGCTTTGTGGGGTGTTGCCTCTATGACTTGTTCAGTATCGCTCGCAGCATTTTTGTGTAATTGCCGTCTATCTTTTTCTCCAGCCGTTTATTTAGCGTCCAAGTAGTGCATCCATATAGCAGTATCGATACGACCGCTGCTTAGAAGAAACTGTATTTCATTTCATCGGTCAGGTCTGACTTCCACATGATCGATAGCCTATTGATAGATACATATATATATATAATCTCAAATTCAGTATGCTTTAAAATGAATTTCAAAACAATACTACTAGTGATAATAGAATGCTAAGAGTTTTCTCAACACACTTTGAAATTGAATAAAATTCAGAAGATACAACATTGTATATCAACATTGCCTTGATGACGGTTTTATGACAAATAATTCAACTCTATATAAAATCATCCTCTGTAGACCTTGTTTTTTTTATATTTGTATATTTACATATCTGGTTATATATAATCTTCATAATGTTAATAAGTTATCAATGCTTATTTTCCTTGTGATACTCATCAGACTTTATTGATTTTTATTTGTTGGCTATAAAATGAAACCCAACTTCCAAGGACGGTGCAATTCATTCATGCGGTTTACAGGTTAAACTGCTGATCAATATCAGACAAGTGCTGTAAAAATTAGTCAGGGATAGCATAGTGAATAGTGTTTATAAAGAGGAACAAAAAGACAGTCATGTTTGCTATAGTTGTTTGGAAGTAGTTGAGAAAATAATGATTTCATCAAAGAAGGTGTAATTAGCGAGTAAAGTTCAAGTTCCGAACAATCCTGTTTCCATTTCACTTTATGTCAATGCCCTTGGGAAAGGCATGAATCCATCACTTCCTCTCTAGCTAAGTGGGTAGAGTACACTGGCTCTCTATCTTTGGCCGGGCAGTCAGCCAAGAAAGAATACTCTGAATTCAAATCAGCTCTGACAGATTTGGCAAGCCTGCTATGGATTCTTTTTGATTTCAGTAGTGAGGATGGGTTTGCTGATGGGTTTGTCTGGTGGGTATTTGAGAAAGTTGACTGATCAATCAAATCTTACAGCTCCTCATTTTACCCACTATGTTGCCAAATTTTTTCTGGAAATATTCCACTAATTGTTATGTCACTGAAAAGTTCAATTGCGATTTAAAGACTTAACTATTGGAGGTGCCTGTGGTGTAATGGTTATCGTTGTAGGAAATGGACACGGCAACACGAGTTCTAATCCTGGATGAGACTGATTGCATTTCACATAGCACTAATACTCTTGGGAAAGGTAGGAATCCAATTATTCTCCCTCCAGCTATGGGTAGATAGTTGGGCAGACTGAGTTCTTCAGCCTTGGTGAGGCAACTAGTCTAGGAGAAGGAAAACTCTGAATTCAAACCTGTTAAACTCTGTGTAAAAATTGACCTTGTGTCATATCCTGCCCAAGTGGAGCGGTTGGTAAATATATAAATATTGATTTTTTTTTTTTTTTTTTTTCTTCCTTTTCTTTTGTAGAGTTCAAAGCGTACGACAACTATTCCAGGTCTTGATCCATCTTCAAAACAGTAAGTTTTTGGAATATTCCTTTGTAGTGAAAAAAAATATTACATATCGCCAAAATATCTGAGAGATTTTGGGCATATGTATATGAAAAAAGATTTTTTTCAAATCTGTTTTTATTACTTGGTTGAGTCAAAAAAATGTTCAATATTTTGGTACATTCTAGTTTACAGCATTTATATATCACATGACTGAAGTAGTTCAAGCCATGGAAGATAGCCATGGTGGTTGGTAGTATAGTGGTAGTTGGTGTGCTGACATGTTATGTATTGCTTCACAATGTGTGTGATTTGAAAGCTGCACAGATGAATGAGCAATTTAGTCTAATTTGGGAACTTATGCTTTCCAAGTTCAAACTGGGCCATCATGCCTCAGAAGCAATCAAAAACATTCACTGTGTGAAAGGGGAAGGTACAGTTGATCACTGTATAGTAACCAGGTGGATGAAGGAATTTTGCTTGGGCTGCAAAAACCTTGATGATCTGGCAGTATCAAAAACATGGTGCCGTCACCGTATTCCAAACCATAGAAGCAAATCCTATGGGTAACACGTGGAGAGTATCAGGTGAGCTTGGCATCTCACAGTTGAGTGTGTTTTGTCAGATGCATCTGGAAATTGCTGAATTACAGGGTACAGAAGCAAAATTAGGAATATTTTAGTATAATCATAAATGGCTCTATTATAAAACAAGATAAATTTTGATTTTAAAAAATTAACAGCAAAATAAGAAGATGGACACAAAATAGTAAATTTACTCAATATGGCTGCCATTTTTAAAATTATTATATCAACACGCTTTTGAAACTATTTGCATGCCTACAAAGTAAATTCGTCAAACATTTTATTCCATTCCTTCTCAATAGCAGTCTTAAGCGAACCAATATTTGGATGGGAAGTTGTATTTTTGTTTTCTAAAATGTACCATATTGGTTAATCAAGAGGGTTATAGTCTGGGCTTGATGGAGGCCATAAAGAAACTCCAATTATTTCAGAAATTTTTTGGCTTGGTTTCAATGTTAAGCAAGTCATAGATTCTTTGTTGTTTCTTTTCTTGCTCACTCATATTGGGCTAAATTTTAATGAAAAAATGCTTGAATAATAGAGCTAATGACGAAAATTTAGATTTATTGCTTTTCTTTTTTCTTTTTTTTTTTTTTTAAATTGGAATAATCAGATTAAAAAAAAATGTTTTAAAAATTATTGCATATTTTTGCTTTTGTACCCTGTATACATCATATTACCAAAATATTGCAAAACTTTTGACTTGCTCAAGTAAAGTACTTTACCTTGTAAAAGTTTAATTGTTTGATATTAAATTACTTTTTTTTGTTTTACTAGAGATGGAAATTTGGCAGATATTATTCGAGCTGGAAGTCTTCATGAATTCTTACTCAGCCTTCATCAGCAATACGGTTCAATTGCATCATTTTGGATGGCCAATACGCAGGTTGTCAGTTTAGCTTCCCCACAACTGATAGAATCAAACAAAAAAGTATTTGATCGATCCAGTAAGCATTTTTTTCATTTAAAAACCAAAAAAAAATTATATTTCATTTTTTGGTCTTTAAGCCAAATCTTTTCTAACCATCACATTAGCCTACAGACGTTCTCTTTAGACTAAAGCGAATATCAACTTTTTTTTGCTTTAGGTCCAACTTGCTTATTCAATATCAACATCTCTCAATTTACTCACTTCTAACAATTTTTTTTTTTTTTCTTTTAATGAAATGTTAAGATTTTATTATTTCTAGTAAAACATTTAACAATCGAAATGATTAATATTATTTTTATTATTTTATATATATATATGCAACTGCAAAACAAGTGAATGACAACAGCAGCTGTACCACCAACAAAGCCTTTATCAGATGATAAATGTTTAAATATATATTAGATATTAAATTAAAAAAAGGTATCTTTAAATTACGTACTCTTGTATCCTTTTTTTTTTTTTTTTTTTTTTTTTTAAGGTTTTCCCTATCACGTAATGGCTAAGGTGCTATACTGCGATTGTTGCACTGCGGCAACATTATGAATAACATTTTCGGGCCCCAATTATGAATGTCGTCATATTATACATATACAAAATGGACCCATGTTGTTTCGATAAGAAGATTTATTACTGCTACCATTTTTAGTTATCATTCATGAAATATGAGAGATAGCATGAAAGAATTTCTGGTGTTACTTAAAAGAAACAGTTTCATTCATTTAAACTGAGTGCAAACAAATGACTTATGCTAAACTGAATTGTTTGAAATAGAATTGTTTGATCATTTAACTGTATGTAAATAAATGACTGATGTTTAAATGAATTGTTAGTGTTAAATAGCAATACTTGAAAACATTTAACTGTGTGCAAGCAAAAAAAACTGTACTTATGTTAAACTGAATTGTTTGAAATTAAGTGAAACCATTTAACTGTGTAGCAAAAAAAAAAAATAAGCTCAGGATTTTTATCATTAAGGTGTTTTTAGACTATTGTCTTCATCTTTATTGTTATTTCCACAATGTTTCCGCCGATATGTCCTCAGGCCTTCTTCAGGTGTTTGTTGAACTCTGGAACTTTCAAAGAACTTTGAACTACGTCCTTTATTGAATCCACAGGGGTCACCTGTTCTGATTCCGTTTGTCATAACTGGGTACAAGTGTTAAGTCATCCTGTATCGTTACTCGCCTGCTGTCCAACCAAACCAAACAAAGGTTGATATACCATAAAACCCAACCAACCAAACCAAGCAATGGTCGATATGCCATAAAACCACACCAAACAAGTTAATATTTAGTTCTCTCGTATTATACTCTTAACTTTTAGGCTGAAAAATTTGGAAAATAGTTCGTTTTATTCACAAATAATTCTGGTATTTTCATTTTTTTGTGTTTCAGGTGAACTGTATGTTTTATTTGAACCTCTTCTTGGTTCTCAAAATCTTTTTTATGCCAGTGGAGATGAAGGTCGACAAAGAAGGAGCAACTTTGTAAATGCCTTCACTGATGAAATGATTGAAGAGCATTGTACCAAATTAGGAAAGGTAACTTGTCATAATTAAGAAATTTTTACCTGAATTAAACCTGTATTTGTCCTCGGTATGACATTCAATTGCATCTGATAGTAAGGCTACATTTCTGGAACTCTGGGAAGAATGGAGTAAATCTTTCGTTGCCATTACTCCCAGGTCGACTGACCTTGAGTGGTAGCACTTGTTAGGGTTCCATCTATGGATCAAATAGTTGTTTGAAAATTATTTGTATTAAGAATAGTTCGTTGAAGCTATAGGGAAGTAAGTCCCTGTGATGTAATGGCAAAAGTGCTAGACTGTGACCTTAAAGTCAGTTAGTTTGAATTCCAGTCAGGTTATTATGTTCACTTTCAGAGTAATCCTCCTTGGGGAATAATATGAACTCCTTTATCCTCCCAGTCAGATTAAATTCTACCACTACTGTTCATCTACAAGGTTGAGATGCCATTAAACAATGAAACTTAACTAAATTAAAGCTATGATTGTTTACAAAAGATGACTGATATTAATTACTTAAAACCATGTAATTGTGTACAAATTATTTGTATTACATAGGAATACTTGAAACCATATAATTGTATGCAAATGAATAATTATTATTATTAAATTGGAATAGTTACTTGAATGAAGCTACAAAGGATTAGTTACTTGAAATTATATAATTGTATATAAATTATTAGTATTTGATAGGAATACTTGAAACCATGTTAACAAATTATTTATATTAAGGATAATTATTTGAAGATATAATTGTCTACAAATTATAACCAGTTGTTTGAAACCATATAATTGCTTGGAAAAAAGCTAACTTAGGCATTAAAATACCCTATAAGTGCAGCAATCAATCAACGTGTGTGTGTGTGTGTATATATATATATATATATATATATATATATATATATATATATATATAATCGGAATTAGAAAAAGAGGTGGGCTATTTCAAATAAGTTGTTAGTTTTAAAAAGATACACAGTGTATTTTATTCCATAATTTTTTTTTATGTAAGTTTTTATTTAATTATTAAAAAATATAGTTTTCCTGATTTCATTAATGATTTGAAATATTTCTTTTGTTACTTTTTTTCTTTTAGATTAGTGCTGAACTGTTGACTAAATGGGCCTCAATGAGTGACCAGCACATTCCAGTTGAAGAGCACATGATGGCGTTATCTATGAGATTTCAGTTACTTAAAACTCTGGGAAATTATTTTGAGAATAATGTGGAAATTTTGAAGCTACGCCGGAACTTTGACACGGTAGGTGGTTGTCTTTTTTTTTTCTTTTCTTGTCTCCTTGTACACTCCAAAAACTGATCAAAGTCAAATAATGGCTTTCCATTTCACACTTACCCTGTCTCATTAGATTTATATATATATATTTAGCAGATTTTCTTGAAGGGTTTAAATTAGAGTTTTTATTTAATAGGCTTTTTTGGGGTGGGTGTGCTGTGAGATGTCACGATTGTTGATGAAAACAGTTTAAAGTCTCTGATGTACATCTGAGTATGTGTAAGTAAAGCAAAGTTGGTGACCGCAGTCGAGGGTGACCTGAAAGTTCCCTTTTTGATAGCTACTACACCAAGGTGTAGGGGAGGGCACTACTCCTTTCCCTGGATTTCTCCACTTTACCTTTGATCCATACCTTATAATGTTGAGTGTTAAGCAAGGAGGCATCAAGTACCATTTTTTTGAGTCTTTGGTATGACGACCTGGGATTGAATCCAGGTCCTGGGCCATTGACGAACACTTTAACCATTAGCCAATGTCCTGTTTATTGAGTATGTGTACTTTTGACCATTGTTAGTCATTCTCAAGGATTAAAGTACAACTATATTTTAGAGTTAACCGGGCCAAAAAATGGTACTTGATGCCGTCTTGTTTAACACTCAGCATTATAAGGTTAGGATCAAGGGTAAAGTGGAGCAATCATGGGAAAGGAGTAGCGTCCTCCCCTACACCTTGGTGTAGTAGCTAATGAAAAGTGAACCCTCGGGTCACCCTCAGGTAAGGTCGCCAACTTTATTTATATTTTGGAGTTAGGGTTTTTTTCTGTGATCAGTGAATTTTTTAAACATACTCTGATTACGGGAAGTAAACAATGGATTGTAATCCGACAATATGTAGAGAAAAATTGATAACGAGGTAATCCAAGTGGAAGGAAAGATTTATTGAGAAGTCGACACTATAGCGTTTCGGTTCTACTGAACCATCATCAGGACCATGGGGTGGGGTGATATTAGCGATGTCTAATCAACGATGGATATTTTAAACATCCATCGTTGACTTAATATCATCCCTGATGGTCCTGATGATGGTTCAGTCGAACCGAAATGCTATATTGTCGATTTCTCAATAAATCTCTCCTTCCACTTGGATTACCTTATCAGTTTTACTCTGATTACTCTAAAAATGAATAAATATTTAATTTTTGTATTTTCCAACCAAACTTTAAGGGGTAGTACCAACCTAAATAATAATTAAAAAAAATGCTTTTCTACCTACTTTCTGTCTTTTTTTTTTTTTTTTTTTTTCTTTTGGACATCGGCAATCAAAATGAAATGATTTTTCTTCTTAGCAGCTCAACATTTGGGCATAACAGAAGATTCAAGTGCATATTGGGAAGGAGAAACGTCTACCTGCCTCTTGTAACAATTACCTAATGGGCACCTTTTTGTATTGAGTGGGGTCAGTAAGACATACTAAGTAAAAGACCAGATCCCTCCCACTAAAAATTAGTTTGTGTTGTATTTTATTTAAGTAGTTTAAAAGCTTGCCATAACTATAACAGTTTATGGTAGTTTGGGTTTAATTGGGCCAAAAATGATCGAACCATAGCTTTACAGAAGGTTGGACATTTAGTGAATTATAAGATTTTGATTCAATTTAGAAATTTTCTTTCTATTTGAAAATATGATTTGATCCTGTCTGATTTTGTTCTGGAAATGGCAAGTAACTGTTACCATACAAAATTTTTAACTTTTTTATTTTTAAAAGCCCTTTCATCAAAAACTGATTATTATTTTTAAAAAATTTTTTTTTTTTTATTTTTTTACCTGAAAAATTTAAAAACCTTTTCTGTCAATTTGATTTATTTAATTTTTTTTAAGTGCTGGAATGAATTCGAGAAACTTCTCCAAGACTTGGCAGAACCAGAAAGCCACCGACGTCAAGCTTTCAGTGATGGTAAGTCAGTTTAGCACTATAAAAAAAATTTGATAATTTTCCATCTTCAGTTTGTCATTCTTATTAGTCCAGGTTAAAAGTGTATTAGGGGTAACCCAAAACTGAAATTTTTTTTTTTTTTTTTTTTTTTTCTTTTTATAGACCTCAGAAATAATTTGGTAAATAGGCGAAAGCCCAGCTCATTTACCCAAACTTTTCTCATTCTTCAATGATACCTGCATTGGAAAAATAAGGTCTCAAAAAGTTAGGCTTTCAGTGACTCGTACTCTACTTTTAACCTGTAGTGTTTCCTCAAATCCTATTCTCTTATAAGTAAATTCTTTGAAACTTCACCTTTTCTGTGTAAAATCTGAAGAATCTTATTAGTTTAATTTCTTGTCTTTAAGTACATTTATTCATTTTATCATTCGTCTATTTTCTTCACAACAAAACAGATTTTGTAAAGTAAAATTGGTGACCGTAGTCGAGGGGGACCCGGAGGCTCCCTTTTCAATAGCTACTGCATCGAGGTGTAGGGAAGAGCGCTACTCCTTTCCCTGGATTGCTCCACTTTACCCTTGATTCATACCTTTTAATGCTGAGTGTTATAATACCCCTTCTTTTAGGCGATATTAACAATTTGTATCCACGGATGTTTTCTCTGGCGGTTTCGTCTCCCATGGTGATAAAAAAGAAAATCCAAGATTCTTTTGGTTTGGATGTTTTTTTGTTTTTTTTTTAATTTCTCTCAATCAAACTTGAGAGAGGTAATGTGACACTCAGCGCTACTATATTTTACACTTTCTGTCGGCACATGCAAAGACCCATGGCATGTGCAGGCCGCCTGCTATCACATCTACCTCTAAGCACATGTGAAGACAACTGCCCTTTCTCTCAGAAAGCTATGTCTATTTATTTAGAAAATCCGGAACTAGATTTCTTGCTGATTGAAGAAATATAAATTTTTTATCAGGCTGAGAATCTAAAATTTGTTGGTACTAAAAAAATCTACCTGTTTGATTTCTCTGGGGCATGAAGTCAAAACCAGACTTAGTGGCAGCCAGGGCCTTTCACCCAATGATCTGACATCTCAAGAGAAAGAAAAACTTTTCTCCCCCACGTTTTTTTTTTTTTTTTTTTTTTTTTTTTTTTTTTTAAGGCCCACCCATGTTCAAATCCACACACACACTCCTAGTTCAACTTCATATCCAACATGATGCAAAAAAAATGTTCACTTCTGCATCGTGTCACAGTGTTAAGCAAGGTGGCATCAATGATATTACTCGACCTGGGATTGAACCCCGGTCTCCTGGATCTTTGGTGAACACTCTAACCACTAGGCTAATTGACCGGTTATACTTATAAAATGACTCTATTTTTCAGTGATGAGACAATAAATTTTTTTTTTTTAATTTTCTTTTTTAACTTAAATACAAAAATCAATATAAGTTTAAGGCCCAGCATTATTTTCTTTCTAAGTTAACACTCTATGGTACCATTCATCCTCCTTAGCTTTTTATCATCGAGATGTGCTGACTGCATGGACTCCCTTGATTCTCTCTCTATAGCCATCTGTCCATATTAGCCTTGCTCTTGTCAAGTCTTCTAGACGGCATCCAGTGTCTGTACAGTACTTATAAATGTAAGCTTTTGCTGATTGGCTAACACTAGTGTGTCTGTGTAAGAGTAAATAGAAGAATATCGCTTATGAATTGGTTCTTACTTCTTCAGCAGTGCCCAGCTTGTCGTGGTTATTTTATTTGGATGGTATGTGAGATGGGGGGTAAGTGGCCGTACAGCTGCTGTTTTGTAGGATGCTGCTTCCAGGATCTGTTTAAAACAGCATGCAGCTTTTTCCCCTGGTGGTGCAACCGTACAGTAGTACTGATATAGTTTACAGCTTGGAAGAATTCTTGTTTTATTTTATCAGAGTGATTAAATTTCCATCTGGTCGTTAACTTTTCAATAGTAGTCAATGTTTTATCTATGCTTTTAGTTGATGAGGTGTTTAACCTATATTTATATCTTTTGTGAAAGAGCATTTATGTGGCAACAGTAAGATAGCCGCCTTATTACTACTGTTAATTCTTCTCTATTGATTGACTAGTTGTTATTTTTGTTAGAAAAGTCCTTTGAGATGTGGATGAAAAATCTCAAGAATCTGACATTTTGAGAATTGAAAAAAAAGTTATAATGCTGTAATTGTTTAGTGGAAATCTAGAAAATTTTATTGTTTAATTTTCTCATCCTTGTTATTTTGTACTCTACAGTCTTTCTCTGGTGATTTTGACCAAATCAGTGTAGATCGATATACGTTCAAATGTTCTTGCTTGACCTAAAAGGACATTGGTGAAATTCATTTTTTGTTTTGCAGTTACTATTCTAATTTTTCCATTTTTAAAATTTCTGAAGTAAGGGTTCAATTTAAATTTTTAAAAAATTTTTTATTATTTAGTATTAAAATTTTATATTAATTAAAAAAAATAAGTGTGTGTGTATGTGTGCATGGAGGGGAAGTTACAGTATTTTGAGTGGTAATTTCTTTTAAATATGAACTTTGTCCTTTTTATTTAAGATATTAAATAATAATTCAATAATATTGAAAATAAACTTAGTCCTTTTTATTTAAATTTATTAAATCCAATAATTAGCAGATTTTTGTAAACTTTTAAAAATCAACACTTTTTTGGTGTCTAAACAGGTGCATGTTTTTTTTCATACCTGTCACTATAATATTTATTCAGATGATGTGGTTTCCATTGTTCTTTATATAATTTTTTATTTATTGACTTCTTTCTCTCCTACTACACTTACATAGGATTTTATACATGCAGTTTTAGATTATTATATTTAATTTAATTTTATTTTATTTATTTATTTATTTTTTTTTTAAATAATCTCAAAGGTATCTAAACTTTGGTGATCAAACCAATAAAGATGTGGTCATTATTTCAAATAACTTGAAGATTGATAATGACGTTTGATTTTCAGACAGTATTTTATGAAATTAATATACACCCATAAACAGATTTACTTCTCTTGTATTAGATGATGTGTTTAATTTGGAAACCTATGCATTTTTGATGCTGGAAAATATTTTCTGAAATAATTTTCTTTCTTTTTCTTATCTTTCAGCACAAGCCACCATTGAAATGATTCTTGAGAAAGCCTTGCAAAATCATCGTGAGAATAAATCTAATAAAGACCCCCACCTTCTTATTGATACATTATTGGCTTCAAAAGCAACAGATGAACAAATCATTACTGATTGTTTCCTTACTGTTCTCTTTGATTTTCATACTCTTGGTGCTTGTAAGTGATTTCTTTCATTGCACAATCTCAAATCAATTTGAATATTTTTAAAGTTATAGGGTTTTTTTTTTCATTAATGTCACTCATGTTTGTATTTGGCCAAGTCGACTGAGGCTGCAGAATACACTGACTGCATCTCTGCAGAGGGGTAAAGCTCCCCAATAAGTATCCTGGATATAACACTAAACAATCTGATGGTGAGGCTCCAGTAATGCTGGAGCTTTGGGAAATGCTGAGTCCCACTTTATTGCCATTGCTCCCAGGTCCTCTCTAGCCCAGAGCAGTTGCATCTGATAGGGTTCTATCTATGGGTTAAATAACCCATAGATAGAACCCTATCAGTGTACTTATGCTAAACTGAATCATTTCAAATAGAACTGTTTATATGTATAAAAATGGATTTGGCATTAAATAACCTACAATGGTTGATATACCATAAAACCAAACCAAATCAAATCATGTTTGTATTGATTGCCGATTTCAAAATTGTTGGGTACTGATTATGATTTTTGGCCCCATGGTCAAAGACTTGTAAAGTGAGGGACAAGTTAAAAGGTTATAGGTGTAGATGAGATCTGGTATGGAAGTGTGATGATAGAGATTTAGAATCATAGGTGAACATCTGAGCTCTCATTGCACTGTTGGATGTGGTGGAAAAGAAAAAACAAGTTTGGGTTTTTAAGTTACTTTTCAGTTTCTAGAGAGGTGCAAACAAACCACAGAAACAGATCAACGTGTTCTGAGGGTCTTAATGTTTGGACCATTTTTTTTTATTTTTTAAAGGCTTCAAAAGCAATGAAGATTTTCTCTTCTCTAGGAAATCTTAATTAGAAACCAACTGAAAAGTCTGACCTAATCTAATCAAGAAATTAACATTGGTATTTTAATATAAATATATGTTTGTCGGTTTCTTTCATTACCTTTTATCAAGTGACAACCTTTTGATAGACCTGAAAATATTACTAGAGACATGAAATGGTTAACTCAGTAACTTCTCTTTGTATTATTTTAAATATTTTAAAGTTCTTCTGTGTACTTTGACTTATTACAAACTGATAATGCTCTTTAAACAAAAATTCAGCAACACTAAGAAAAATTATCTGTCAATTCTAATAAGTCTTATTCTTTATCTTTTCTCTTATTTGAATTGCTAAATAATATCTGAATAATTCTGGATATTCTTTTTATTAATTGTTGATTTTTATGAAAGAAAATGAACAGTGAATTTTCTTGGAGTTTTTTTTTTTTTTTTTTTTTTTTTTTTAAACATGTAGATATTTGATAATTCTTTTCTTTTTCACTGATGTTGTGTTGCGTTAGTTGTTGAATCTAAATTTATTTAAGTCTCGAATTTTTTTGATTGAAATCTGAAATTCTATGTTGCTTTCATTTTGGTATTATCTAGTGCTGACTTGGACTCTGTATTTCCTTGCTACTCACGGTGATATACAAACCAAACTTTCCAAAGAGATTAAAACTCTACCGGAAGGGGAGCCAACTCTGGAGGATCTAAAGAAATTGAAGTAAGAAACGCTGTAATTCGTTATCATGCATTTTTTTTGTTTGTTTTTCATTATGTATGAAAAAAAAATCTAACTTTTTTTTTTTTTTTTTTCCCCTAGATTTCTTAAGCAAGTTTTGAATGAAACCCACCGCTGTGCAGTTTTGAATCAGTGGTCAGCTACGTCCCAAACTTTTGACACTGAGATTGGTGGTCACAAGATTCCTAAGAATGTATGTAACTTGAAAGCTAATCCTAATTAGACCCAATGAACATTTGGCTTGCTTCTTTCTTTTCTTTTACACCCTTGAAGAAAAAAGTTCACTGTTTCCTGTTTGTCATGAAAATGTTGCTGATGCATTTTTATTTTATGATTCTTTTAAGGCAGAGTTTCTCAGATTGATTGCCCTGTGGGCGGAGCTTAGAATACATTAACTGAATTCCTTGCATGGGGGTTAGCGCTTGCTTCCCACAAAAAATGGGTGTCTGGGTATGACATTAAACTTCAGATCTCCAGAATTAGAGATGGAGAGTGTGTAGTTACCCACTTCATTGTCATTACTTCCAAGTCCACTCTGACCTGGAGTAGTCGCATTTGTTAGAGTCTCATCTATGATTCAAGTAGATCTTCATACCATATAAAAGTATGTAAACAAATGACTATTAAACTGAATTGGTTACTTGAAACCATATAATTAGTATTAGAAAGAACTGAAACCATATGACTGTATGCAAATTCTTTGTATTAGATTGGAATACTTGATATCCTATAACTGTGTGCCAAAAACACTTGAACAACTACACAAGAAATAAATGTAAACATACTATAAGTTTAATGCCTAACCTTTAGCCTTAAAATAACCCTAGACAGGAGGACATGCCATTAAAATCAATAAATTTTAATGAACATTTAAAGGTTCCTATTTTTAACTGGTATTTAATAAACACCTCTGAATATATTTTTTAACATTCAAATTTTCTTATTTTCAGTTAGTATTTTATAAACATTTAGATATTTTTTCTTAATCAACATTCAAATTTTTCTATTTTTAATTGGTATTTTATTTCATTGATAAAAAAAGTTGTTAGTGATGATTTTTAAAAAGAATTAAATATTTTGTGTTGATAAGATTTTGAAATTCTTTTATATGTTTTGTTTGCAGACCCCAATCATTAATGCTGTTGGTGTTTTAATGCAAGATGAAAAATATTGCTCTCTGCCAATCCAGTAAGTATTGGTATTGTGAATTGGAAATGGTTTTAAGTTGTAGTGAGAATGTTCTATTGGTTGGGTTGAATCATAAATAACTTCTTTTTCTTTTAATGTAAGATGAAAAATATTGCTCTCTGTCTGTGATAAGAATTGAAAATGATTTTAACAAAGTTTTAGTGAGAAAATTCTATCGGTTGGGTTGAGTCAAAAATAATTTCTGTTTTTTTAAAAGCAAGTTATATATTTCAAGGCTATCCTATTTACCAACCCCTCCGCTCAGGCAGGATATGACACAAGGTCAATTTTTAAGCGGAGTTTAACAGGTTTTAATTCAGAGTTTTCCTTCTCCTAGACTAGTTGCCTGACCAAGGCTGAAGAACCTAGTCTGTCCTACTATTTACCCATAATTAGAGGGAGAATAATTGGATTCCTACCTTTCCCAAGGGTATTAGTGTATGTGAAATGCAATCAGTCTTGTCCAGGATTTGAACTCATGTCGCCGTGTTCATTTCCTACGATGATAACAATTACACCACGGGCACCTCCAAGGCTATAGAATACCCTAACTGCATCACTGCAGATGAGTAAGACCCCGACCCCTCAATGAGTATCCTGATTATGACTCTAAACAATTTGACGGTAAGGCTCCAGTCCTGGAGAATGTGGAGTACCCCTTCATTGCCATTACTCCCTGGTCCAATCTGACCTAGAGTAGTAGTACCAGTTGAGTCCCATCTATGGGCCGAATAGAACTGTTTTATCATTTAACTGTGTGCAAACAAATGACTGTTTCATTGAATTGTTAGTGTTACATAGTAATGCTTGAAATCATTTAACTGTGTGCAAATAAAGTATTGGTGTAAGATAGTAATATTTGAAACCATTTAAGTGTATGCAAACAAATGATAAATACTAAATAGAATTGTTCATGTTAGATAAAAATACTTGAAACCATTTAACTGCATGCAAGAATTGAATAATTGGTATTACGTAGCAATACTTGGAACTAGTTGACTTTGCAAATGAAATGGATAGTGTTGAATTGAATTATTAGTGTTAAACAGTAATACTTGAAACCATTTAACTGTGTGCAAACAAATGAGCTTGAAACCATTTAACTGTGTGCAAACATATTAGCTCATAGTTTTTAAAAATAAAATTACCTAAAAATTATTCACTTACAATTGTACGTGTATGACCATTTAACTGTGTACAAACAAATGGCTGATGTCAAATTGTTTGTGTTACATAGTAATACTTGAAATGATTTAACCGTGTGCAAACAAATGAGCTCTAGCTTGTTTAAAAATGTTATCTACAAAATATTTATTTACAAATTATATATATAAAATTCTGTTAGTGTGAAAAAAAAACAGATTGTACAATTTGCAAATTCTACAAACAGATATCTGGGGGAAAAAAAATTTGTAAAAAAAAAAAAATGAAAAACGCACATGCTACTTGAAAATAATCAAACACCACATATGTCTAGTCAAAAGAAAAAACACCGACAGAATTACCTAAGCTAAATAAAGTGCTTAATAAATAAGAGCTAAATAAAGTTCTGAATAAAGTGCTCAATACATGAGATTGAGCTAATATTAAGAAAATAATTCCTACATGGCCAAGAGCGAGTTTACCTAGGTTTCACCAAATGGCTCTTCAGGTTTGCTCTGGCCTGAGCAATCCTGAAGAGCCATTTAGTGAAACCTAGGTAGACTCACTCTTGGTCATGTAGGAATTATTTTGATATATAAAAACGGGAATTGGCATTGAATAACCTACAAGGGTTGATATACCACAAATTCCAACCAATCAACCTTACTATATATTTCAAACTTCCAATGTTTTAAATACAACTGGAAATTACCTCATTAAAGTTTGCCTTCACCATTCTTACTTCGGTAATTAAAGAGTGCACATCATAATTCTAATCTATGATCTTATGCCCCTAAAATGGAGGAATTGAAAGTGTATATTTGTCGTGTAATGTTGTGGGAGTTTAAGAATAATAGAAATGCTACAGAAACAGCTAAGAAAATTTCAAGTGCCAAGTTCTTAACTGGTTTTCAAAGTTTTCTTCTGGTAATATGTCTTTGAGAGAGAAATCTAAACAAGGATGCTCATCAGACATTGATCAAGATGCTTTTAAAGAATTGATGGAACGTAAGTAAGTAAATTTGGCAAACTTAGTCGAGGGTGACCTGAAGGCTCCCTTTTCATTAGCTACAACACTGAAGTGTAGAGGAGGGTGCTACTTCATTCCCTGGATTGCTCCACTTTACCCTTGATCCTTACCTTTATAATGCTGAGTGTTAAGCAAGGTGGTATCAAGTACCTTTTTTTTTTTTTTTTTTTTTTTTTTTTTTTTGGAGTCTTTGGGATGACTCGACCTGGGATTGAACCCCAGTCTTCCGGACCATTGGCGAACACTCTATTCATTCGGCCAATCAGCACAAAAGTACTTGAAAATTATCGTTTGACATTAATGCATCCCAATTCATAATCTGTTGTACTTGAAAAACATTGGAAAAGCAAACAAGCTGGGTGTTTGTGTTCCTCATATTTTTGTGAGAAGAATAAGGAAGATTAAATATCCATAGTGACAAGTCTTCTTTCAAGGAAAAAAAAATGATCCGTTTCTCAAGAATATCATTACAGGTGATGAAAAAAAATGGATCTTTTATGACAATGTTTAATGCTAAGACAGTGGATTAACACGAATAAATTTCTGCTGCTTACTGCATAGAAAAAAAAATTATGTTGAGTGTATAGTGGGATCACTGCAGTATTATTCATTTTAAGTTTTAAAACTGCAGTCAGACTCTCAATGTAGACTTATACCCTCCATAGCTGCAACATGTGCATAAAAATCTAAGGAAATGTTCTACACTTGTCAATAGAAATATTATCATATTTACCCAACCCCTTTGCTTGGGCAGGATATGACACAAGTTCAATTTTTAAGCAGTTTAACAGGTTTGAATTCAGTTTTCCTTCTCCTAGACTAGTTGCCTCACCAAGGCTGAAGAACCTAGTCTGCCCTACTATTTACCCATAGCTGGAGGGCAAATAATTGGATTCATACCTTTCCCAAGGGTATTAGTGCTATGTGAAATGCTACCAGTCTTGTCAAGGATTTGAACTCGTGTCGCCGTGTCCATTTCCTATGACGATAACCATTACACCACGGGCACCTCCACATTGAAATATTATGCATTTCTATAATAATGCAAAGCTACCTTCCGCAAGAATCATGTTGGAAAAAAAATATTGGTCTATTCTACCATGTCCACCTATGATTTCCATTTGCTCTGAATGACAACAAATTTTTCTCAAAAAGATCAGGTGAAAACATTTGTGCAAAACTTGTTGAGCTTAAAACCAGCTGAATTTTACTAGAAAGGAATCGGCGAGCTACCTGATGAATGGCAATAGGGGATTCAAAATATTGGTGTATATACTGTTGATTGGAATTAATTCTTTAAATTATGTGGGAACAAATTATATCAACTCAAACAGAAATCATTTATGACTCAACCCGGTTTTTTTTTTTTGTCTTGATTAACTTTCTTTTCCAGTTGAATTGTAATACTAGAAGAGTTCTTGCAAATCCATTAATTTGCTATATTTCATGAACTGCTAAATTTCTGAAAATGTTATTTGCATCTTGGAATAACTCTAAGAACCTCTCTAATTATTTGAGACTGAAAGAAACAAATCTGTGCTTATCTTTTTTTTTTTTTTTTTAAGTTCTGTATTTCCAAATATGTGTTGAAGTGTTTGTGGCATAACCATTATTTTTGCAGGAAGTGGACTTGGCTATTCAAGTTCAAATCCTGAACGACCCTGTTTGCATTTCACAATGTGCTAATATAATCCTTTGGGAAAGGTATGCATTCAACTATTCTCCCTCTGGCACAGACTGAGCTCTTTAAACTTGGTATGGCAACTTGTCCCAGTGAAAGAAGTCTGAATTTAAACCAATTGTAAATCTGGAGAATGATGGACTCTGCTAGGTTATTCATATTCAAGACACACAAAACGAGTGCCGTCCCAACCAACTAAACCAGGTTACAAGACCAATGAGAGAGAGAGAGAGAGAGGCTTAAGAAAAAAATATTAGTAGTGACCAGGATTCAATTTTCAGTCTGGTCTGTTGGAATTTTGAAGTTAGGGGAAACTCTTTTTCTATTAAAGTTCATGAGAATTTATTGAAGCAGACGTTTTGTGATTGAAAGCAAAGTCAAGGAATAAACAACTAAGAAAGTATTTTATTTGAAGAAAAAGATGAGAAACAATACAACTGTTTTTAAATGTTGAAAAGCTGAATTTAAATGAATAAATAAAACATTTTTAATTGTTTGCTGCACATTTTGTTGTGTACATTAAAACTGTTTTGATGGTAAAAGTTTTTCTCTTGGTCAGTCTGACTGCTTTGTTAGTGGGGTTTAGGAAGTGCTGATTGTATCCTCTGCAGAGGGGTAAGACTTCTCACCAAAAGGGGTGTCCTGGGTATGACCCTGAACTGCATTCTCTGGTAAACCTCTAGTTCTGGATTTCTGAACAGTACAGTGTCATCTCTTCAGTGCTATTACTCCCAGGTCAACTCTGACCTCAAATGGTAGTACTTGTTAGGTCCCATCTTTAGTTCAAATTGATCTGTTTGAAATTATTAGTGCTAGATAAGTTTGGTTTAGTTTTATGGCATATCAACCATTGTAGGTTATTTAATGCCAGATCCTTTTAATATGCTTATATATTAAATATATTTATGATTTTGTACCGAGAAATATCATGCACGCAGTAACTTAAAGCATGCATGAATGTCTGGGATGTAAAATGAGATCGGGGGGGGGAGAAATGAGCGGTTGGGGAGATCAAACTCATATCCTCCCAATCGTGAATCGTGTTTGACGTCAGGACTACCTACACACTGGCGCGCATGTAAATTACCACATTATGTAATTGACCTGGATGTGGTATTTTGGTATCATTATTTAAGTCCTGCCTGAATGCACTGGGAAGACAGTTTTGAGTCTTGGTGACGCATGACAAAAGACGAGCTTGGATGTAGGACTGCTAAAGAAGATTGTTACAGGCAAAAAGGAGTTCATAGGAAGAAGCTAAGAGAACTGTTATTTTCAGCGTAGAAATTTGGCTGCCCACCTTTTTATTAAGAAGACAACGATACAGCAACAGCACTTGAAATTGATTCCACGTGTTCAGTTACGAAAGACTCTTTTCTTTCTGTTACTGATGAGGCATGCTATCCACCCCACTCTTCTTTCAAATTTATAAACATATCTTTTTGATAATATTCTTAACTGAACCTGAGCTCTTTTTTGGACTCGGTTAAATGGTACTAATTATTGCTATATAACAATCGCAATTTAACATCAGTCATTTGTTTGAACACATACTTTGTTTCTATTTGACCCACAGATACAACCCTATCAAGTACTACCACTCTGGGTCAGAGTGGACCTGGGGAAAATGAAGGGGTACTCCACATTCCTCAAATCTCCATGGCAGGAGCCTCTCTATTAGATGGTTTAATATATCCAGGACACTTGTTGTGGGCAGTCTTATCCCTCTGCAGAGATGCAGTTATTGTATTTTATAGCCCCAGCTGATTGGGCTTCGTATTAGATAGGAATACTTGATACCATATAACTGTAAATTATCTATAATAAGAATAGTTACCATAAGCTATTATTGTTTAGTTAGGATTATTATTAGTAATAGTTGTTACTTGAAACCATATAACTGTATGCTAATAAATGAGTTTTATTTATTAGAAATAATAATGTGAAACCATTAAAATGTGAATTTGAACACAGTTGCCTAACCTCTTGACCAGGACAAGTTGATGAACCATTAAGATCAGTCAACCAGTCTGATTGTCGTGTTTTGAATATCTGGTTGACTTTTATTAACCCTGAACCTTCTCATGCCTGTAGGTTCTAGATTCTGGGTACATGACTGAAAAATAGCTGAAAATATAAAATATTGTAATCTGTTAGTTATATTGACTGTAATAATGATGTCAAAATAGTTAGATTCCTCGGCTCGAGTTAGGCTGTCTGGATATATGAACTGCTAGTTAATGGCATAAGTGTAAGCCACTCAGATTCTAAGGGTTACAGTTTAGTCTATTTTATATTTATCAACCTCGTTGCATGTGCAAAATGTGACACAAGGTCAATCTTTTTATGCAGAGTTTAACAGGTTTGAATTCAGAGTTTTCTTTCTTGACGGGTTACCATACCAAAGTTGAAGAGCCTAGTCTACCCTGCTATTTACCGATAGCTGGAGGGAGAATAGTTGGATGCATACCTTTCCCAAAGGTATTAGCGCTATGTGAAATTGCAAACTGTCTCGTCCAGGATTTGAACCCGGGTTGCCATGTCCATTTTCTATGCTGGTAACCATTACGCCACAAGTTCCTCCATACAGTTTTGTGTAAGAGTCTGTTTCTTCTATTTTTACCAGATGAAAGAAATTAATTTTATTGATGTCTTCTGTAGGATTTGAAACTTTTTACCTCTGATTACACTTTAATTTTTCTAATGCTCTATGCTTAAAAGATCTTTTGTTCTTATTGTTTTCATGATGGCATTCCTACTCATTTTATGATTACAGTAATTTCTACTTAATTTTCAAATTATTTGTTTACTTTCATTGCAAAATATATATATTTTTTTTTAAATTTCAGATTTGATCCTGATCGTTTCAGTACTGAAGCTCTTAAGTTGTCGTCATCTTCTCCTGTTGCATTTCAACCATTTGCATTTGCTGATAAACGCACCCATTTAGCCAATGAGCGCATTCAACTCTATGCTAGTATTTATTTGGTCCAAGTTCTCCGTCAATTCCGTCTTAGTTTGGTCAAGGGTCAAGTGGTCACTCCTGTTTATGGACTTGTAACTCATCCAGATGATGAAATTTGGATTACAGCTACAAAACTTGAAAAATCATGAGTTTTAAATTATCATCATTATTTTTTATTTTTATTTTTTAATTTTTTAAAATTTAGTTTGTACTTAAGAAAAAATCTGATTACCGTCATGAAATTTAATTTTTTTTTTCTCTCTATTATAAAAACTTAAAAGTTAAGTAAATTAAACATTATGTTCAAATTAAAAATGTTAACTATTTATTTCTAAAGAGAAATTGATGATTTATTGAAAATGAACATAGTTTTACTGAATAAAGACTTTTGAAATATTGCGTCACTATACACTGATCTCAAAGGAGATTTTTTTTTTTTTTTTTTTTTTTTTTTTTTTGTGCTTATTAAAGTTTGACTATTTTTTTTGTATTTATTGGACTTCGATATAAGAAATATAAATCATTGCATCTTACCAGGTTGATAGTTCAAACAACTAAAATTTGTAAGGGGAAACAACTCCTTATACTCAAATGGCTGAATTACTTCCCCTGTAATGTCTTTTTTTTTCTTCTCCCTTATTCAGTAACAGTAATATTGTTCTTAATTAGCTGGAATATAAACCATTATTAATCATTAAATTGTATTTTTTTTTTATCTTAATTTTAGTTTCTTTTCATTGCAAACATTCAGATGGTCATTCTTGGTCCATCAGTAAACACTGCAGATACAATTAATTTACAGTTTTTTTTCCTCAAGATAAATAATGGCCAGCATTTTTTTTTTTTTTCATGGCATTCTTTCCAATTGTCTTTTGGGTTCTTTTATTTTCTGTATTTCTTTTTCACCTGAGGTATTTTTTCTCTACAGAGCTGTTTGTTGCGTCTCTCATCCTATTTTCTTCTGAAAAATTTGGCCGACTGCTGATTATATAACAAGTGGTTATATTAGTGCCAATATGATTTTCCTTGATTAAAAAAAAGTTACTTGGTTCACATTAAAGCATTATTTATTTTCTTGACAAGATTCTCACAAGAACTAAGAAATATGACTGTTTCTACTTTATTCTTAAAGCTTCTGTTATTCAAAATATGAAGTGGCAAGAATCAAGTTGCTTCTCTTGTTTAATCACAATATTTCCTTTTTGCTTTAAAATAACATAATTTCTACCTGAAAACTTTGGATGCAAGTTTTGAATCTAAAATTATTTCTTTAAAAAAAAAAAAAGCTGAAAATTGTTGAGAATCAATTTATATTAACACAATTCTATAGAATTATTCAGTGAAATTTTTTAGGGATTTTTTTGCACACATTTTATTCCTTATTTCTTGAATAACAACTATTCATTCTCTTTCATTTACACTTTATTTACAGAACTGAAAAGTCAAAAAATGTCTTTTTTTTTTTTCTGATCAATGTTTTGATCTTCATATATTTTTTCATATTAATCCAATGTATCCATTTTCTGAAATTTTCTTGATGTGACAAAAGATCAGTTTGTCAGCAATGTTTACATGATAGATTTTTTAAAAAATAAATAATGTATTTTCACATTTTTTATGAAAAATATATTTGCTTTTCTGTTTTTTTTGTGCAGATTAATTTTCACATCTAATAACGTCATATTTTTCTATTGTATTTTTCTTTAGAGATTCTTAAGAATCAAAGCAGTTGGTAACTGCCTGAATATTTACAACCTGAAATTTGCAATTCTACAATAATTATTTTATTTTTTGTTTTTTATATTTTAAATCTTATTTTAGGGAGAAAAGCTGTAAAAGTTTTTCTTTATATATCCAGATTACTAACCTATTTTTTATTTTTTGATGGTGTTTCTTAAAAGAAATTTTCCATATTTTTTTTTCTTTAAAGTTTTTTTTTTTTTTACTTATTTATTTATTTAAAAAAATATCAAATAAGAATGATTCTACTTGACATAATCTTTGGCAGGGGAAATTCTCACCCCTGGCTGTACTTCCCCTGAGTAGAATATGCCATGGTTGGGAGTAGAATGTTTTTAGTATTCCTGAATTTTTGCTTGGTTAAGCTCTCTCTTGATTCATATCTTTTGTATTTTGTAATTTGGTCAATGATTTTAATGGGGGAAAGTCAGTGGAAATAAATTTTCAACAAGTTGATTTTTACTCTTTTGTTTCTCATTTAATCCTGAAGAATTCCAAACATTCTTATAGGGGGGAAATAAGTCTTTCACTAATTGTGCAAATATTACATAAGTTGTGGTCTTTCTTTTTTTTAATTTTGGGATTATCTTAAGCCTCATAAAAAGGCTGTTTTTATTGATTCCTTTGACTCAAACATTATTTCTTGTGTGATCTAGATACTGTAACTGCACTTTTGTTTTGTAAGTGTACTTGTAAAATCAATGTAAATTTTTTTAAAAAATATTATTGTAGATATTTTATGTTT
Organism: Sepioteuthis lessoniana; assembly: GCA_963585895.1. Taxonomy (NCBI): domain Eukaryota; kingdom Metazoa; phylum Mollusca; class Cephalopoda; order Myopsida; family Loliginidae; genus Sepioteuthis; species Sepioteuthis lessoniana. The sequence goes on along the minus strand of CAUZXS010003757.1, from coordinate 29,341 downwards.
TTCACTTTTTTAATTTTAATTTTTTTTTTTTTTTTCTAAGTTTATTTAAACAAACAGCTGAGTTTGAGCCATGGTATGCAATCATATTTTAACATTCTGTTGATTCCAGCTTTTTTGTTCTATCTTTCTCTCCTCCTGCTTTGCCAACTGAGTTATTTCTCACTGAGCGACACAAAACTGTCTGGCTCCTTCCCCAAATGTACAAACCCAGTTTATTATGTAAAAGTTTTTTATAAGCTTTTTCAAATAAACACTAATATTTGCTGTTATAAACATCACCTAACAAATCTCGTGCAGTAATTCTTCTCAGTGAAAGCAAAAAAAAAATCCATCCTGTTTGTTATTTGCAGGATTCTAAAATATGTATGAGACATGAGACATATCCTGTAAATTGGATTCGGTTGCGGAGGCGCTATTTGTATAGTGTGTCTTGGGCACAAATAGCCTGGTGGAGCTTATCCCTCTCAAGGTCTATAACTGGTTTGTATTCAGTTTTCCTTTTCCTTGATGGGTTCCCATACCTGGAGGGAGGATAATTGGATTCATACCTTTCCCAATAGTTTTAGTACTGTGTAAAATGTATACAAGCTTGTTCAGGATTTGTACTCTGGTTGCCGAATCCATTTCTGATTGCCATTACTTTATGGAAACCTCCTAAATATTTATACACACATGGCTTTTTTTGTAAATTAAAAAAGAAAACTGCTAGTTTGTCGTAAGATGGCACGTAGCCAATTTGGAATAAGATATGTTATACTTGGTTTTGCTTGGCCAATTGATGTTTTTCGAATCTTGCCTTTCTTCCTCAGTAGGTCTTTTTATGATCCTCTATTCGTGTCACTCCTCTCCGGCTATGGGTTAAATAGTATGGCTACTACAAGAATGGCATTGGCATTAAAATAACCCACTAAGGTTGATATGCCATTAAACAAAGAAACCAAACCAAACATCACTCCTTGTGACTTCTTGGGTTGGTCCACTGAGTAAGGGGTGATACCCAAAAGTTTGTTTAAATTGGTGTTTCTCAACCTTTTCTTCCTTGTTGACCATTTATGATGTAAAAAGAAAATGTCAGTCCTATGTAAGCACTAATTTCATGTAACCGGAAATACTTTTTATTTATGAAAGCAGAAGTTGGTAGATAATATAAATCTTGATTAATGACTACACTACTCCTGGTGTCTATCTATCAGCTTGTTGTCTAGTTGAACTTCTAAACTATGGTTCAGCTTCAGGGATAATTCTCTTTAATTTCAATTTGCAATTAATTTACACTTCTTTTTTAAAAGTCCAGACCCATTTAAAAAAATTTTTCATTTCAGGATTTTAAAAATTTAGTAAGGGAAGAGAATTACTGTCCCATTACCCAACACATCAGATTTTATATTATTTGATAGGTTCTGTAGAATAAATACCCGCCTACACAATACCCCCCCCCGGGATTATCTACATATAGATTGACTCTTTTTCTTAAGATCAAAGTGTAGTATCTGTTAGATTATCTTGGTATAAAATAAATAGCAATCAATCCTTCTGGGTAAAAGGGATCTTCTGATTACTATAAAAAAAACCTATCAAGACTTATGTAGGCCATGTGACTTTTTCTGTAATAAATGAACACCTTGCTAATGTTGGATTCACCTATTTGGAACTTTACCCTTTCTGGATTTAAGGCTGAACTGGATTGTGTAATCTATATTGACTCGGACTTTGATACCTGTCATTTATGAGGTTAACTAGAATTGAAACCCTTTTCACATGTTTATTCTCTGGATTATCATTTAATATATCTCGGACATATATTACATATATACCGGACATTGGCCTAGCGGTTAGAGTGTTTGCCAATGGCCCGGGAGACCTGAGTTCAATCCCATGGTCGAGTCATACCAAAGACTCAAAAAATGGTACTTGATGCCTCCTTGCTTAACACTCAGCATTATAAGGTACGGATCAAGGGTAAAGTGGAGCAATCCAAGGAAGGAGTAGCGTCCTCCCCTACACCTTGGTGTAGTAGCTATTGCAAAGGGAGCCTTCGGGTCACCCTCGACTATGGTCGCTAACTTTTACTATATGTCTCACCTTCCAGCAGTATTTGTATGTGTTGAGATATTGTATTTATTATAAAAGCTATAAGATATACTGATAAAATTTTTTTTTTTTTTTTTTTTTTTTATATAAATATAAAATTTAACAATTTCTAAAAAATAAATTAAATACAATATAAGGAAAAAAGGCAAGTATAAATGATTATTTTACTTTTTTTAAACTGAAATTAAAAGCATTATTTAATTTCTTGACATGATGATGATCATCTTTTTGAAGATTTAATTTGAACTTTAAAAAATCTGGTTACTGTTATTAAATCTATTCATTATTTATCTTTCTTGCTTTTTATCGTCATCGTTATAATAATTATTATAATTATTGTTCACTTATTAGAGCTTTTCACATCAGCGATAGCTGATGGTTTTTTACTGAAGTCTGAGTGACAGCAAGTCTCCTCAAGTCTCCAGGACTCTTCTTAGTATTCTGGCAGTTCTTAACAATGCTGTTGTTTGGATGGTCTCCACTCGTCCGCCAACTTCCAAGTCCTTTAGTCCCTTTAGTAATCCCTTAGTTACTGTTCCAAACGCACCTATTACAATTGATATAATTGTCACCTGCATGTTCCACAGTTTTTTCAGTTCCCTAGCAAGGTTGAGGTATTTATCCTTCTTTTCACATTCTTTGTTTTATTCTGTGGTCTGCCGGGACAGCAAAGTCAACTATTTTGCAAGTTCTCTTTTTTGTTGATTATTATTAAGTCTGGTCTCCTGGCTGGGATTAGGTGATCCGTTTGTATATTAAAGTCCCATAGGAGTTTATGCGAGTCATTTTCTAGGACAGGTGCTGGGTTGTGCATATACCATTTGTTAGTATAGTAACCAAAATTTACCTTTGAGTAGACATTTTCAGCAATAGATATGTTTCCTCTGACCTCACCAATGTTTTTAAACTACTGTGGTCATTTATATACATTTCAACAATTGCTTAGCATGTGTTACTTTGAGAATATTCCATTCCAAGCCTATATTTTGGGAATGGGGAGGGTTCGGTCATTCATCTTTTTTCCTTCTTTGATTTTACTTTTACTAAAATTACTTTTTGCTTTTAATTTTTAAGTCAGTCATGTTTGGTTGGGGAGGTTTTTAAGGAGCTTTTTTTTTGGGGGGGGGGTGGAATTCTTATAATTATTATAATAATAATAATATTATTATTATTATTTACTCCTTCAGATTTTTTTCGTATCAGTGTTAGCCAAAGGTCTTTTTCTGGTGTTTGAGTGACAGCAAGTCTCCTCAAGCCACTAGGACTCTTTTCAGTATTAAGGCCGATTTCAATAATGCAGTTGTTTGGATGATGTCCACTCATGCTCTAATTTCCAAATCCTCCAGTTGCTTTATTAATCCTTCAGTGACTGTACCAAGTCCCCCTATAATTATTATAACTGAAAACTTATGTAAATTAAACATGTTCAAATTAAGGTTCTGTAGATGTTAACTATTTATTTCTAAAGGAGACAAGTTGATTTATTAAATTTTTGTCATGTACAGATATTACACTTTGATCCTAGTTAAAGTTACTGATAAAGAAACAGTTACTCAGTTCATCATATATGGATCAATGATTCCTTTGACGATCAACAACTGCAGTGAGTTTCATTCTCACTATGTGTTTCACACCTTATTTGGTCAGCTTAGTAAAGGTGTGTTCAAAAAGTATCAAGACTGAACCTGTATTTACCAAGAAAGAAATGAACAGTAAATGAAACGTTAATTTTCTTCGAAATAGTCCTCTTGAAAATCTGCACACTACTTCCAGTGAAATTTTTATTGGTCAAAGCACTGCTGAAACTTGTCTTTTTGATATGGTGTCAAGCTGAACTATCATATTTCTTTTAATGTCTCCCACGTCTTTAAATGTTTTCCTTGAGATGTATATTCCATTTTGGAAACAAGAAAAAAAAAAAAATGAACAGTCAGGTCTGGTGTCAGTGGAGATTGCTGCTTTTACATAATCGTATGTTTTATCAAAGACATTTAATTTCAAATGTACTGAGACTGGCTTCATGATTTTCAAATTGTCATGGATTCACTTTGACCGGCCCAAATATGTGCATCTTCATTTTAATTTTTAGAATTTAAAAAATCTAAAAGCATCAGTCTGGATACTTTTTGATCACACCTCATTTATGTGTAATATGCGGAAGCAAAATATGGAATAATTTTTAAAATGCTTTTTATTGTCTGATTAATCGAATTTTTGGAAACTCAATAAATTTAAAATTTCATAATCAGCTCTATTATTCAAGCAATTTTTATTAAAATTCAGTCCAATATGAGTGAGCAAGAAAAATGACAAGCCCAAAAAATTTCTGAAATAATTGGAGTGTTTTTTTTTTTTGTTTGTCTCCATCAAGCCCAGACCATAACCCCCTTGATTATGCTATAGGGAAGTTTGAGAAAAACAAAACAAATGGAACTTCCCGTCCAAATATTGGTTTGCTTAAGACTGCTATTGAGGAGGAATGGAATAAAATGTCTGAAAATTTCTTTTAAAGGCATGTTGATACGATAATTGTAAAAAAAAAAAAAAAAAAAAAAGTACCAGCCATTTTGAAAAAAGTTATTGTTTTTAGTCTATCTTATTTTCTTTATTTTTAAAAACTAATTTCGTTTTATAATAGTCGTGGTGTAATGGTTATCGTCGTAGGAAATGGACACGGCGACTCGAGTTCAAATCCTGGACGAAACTGATTGCATTTCACATAGCACTAATACCCCTGGGAAAGGTATGAATCCAATTATTCTCCCTCCAGCTATGGGTAAATAGTAGGGCAGACTGATTTCTTCAGCCTTGGTGAGGCTACTAGTCTAGGAGAAGGAAAACTCTGAATTCAAACCTATTAAATTCCGCTTAAAAATTGACTTTGTGTCACATCCTGCCTGAGCGGAGGGGTTAGTAAATATGATAATAGTCGTTTATTATTATACTAGAATATTTTGCTTCTGCATCTTGTGTGTATGTATGCATGTGTTATATATTATGAGCTCACACACAATACATTTATATGTGTATTTGAGTGAGTGATCAGTTAACTTTTATTTTTATAGGGACCAATGAACATAGCTCAGGGAGTTCCCGTGGCATAATGTATTACATTTGTTTTTACATTAATACCCTTGGGAAAATTTGTCTCCTCCTTATCCTCCCAGCTATGGGTTAAGTAGTATCCCTGCCCTTCTTAAAAGAATGTCTTTAGCATTGAATAACCCATGATGGTTGATATGCCATTAAACAAAGAAACTAAACTGAATATAGCTCAGATCAATAATTATCTGGCCAAAACAGAAGAAGACTTCTGAAATATTTGTCTCTGACCTCTGTTTAAAGTTCCTCTTAATCGCTTGTAATCCTGATTAGGTTAGCCATTCCTCGCCCCTACAGTATCATCGCTACATAAATATACCCACTCACTTCCAACAACAACAACAAAAAGCTATAATTCTCTAGGGATTTTTTCGGTTAGTTATCAACTATGAATCTACTTATACCTTTGCTGCATAGAAACTGGAAATTTTTAAAATTAAGTACAACTTTTATTTGAATAATATTAAAAAAAAAAATTAGGTTTAGAATCACACAAAGTTGTTGTTGCTACTGCTCTTCTTCTTCTTCTTCTTTCCACTCTTGAGTTTTTCACATCAGTGTTAGCTGATGGTCTTTCACTGGAGTTTGAGTGACAGCAAGTCTCCTCAAGTTTCTAGGACTTCTCATTTTTCTGGCCAATCTCAATAATGGATGGTCTCCACTCGTCCTCTTATTTCCAAGTCCTCCAGTCCTTTTAATAATCCTTCGGTCACTGTACCAAGGGCTCCAATTACAATCGGCATAAACGTCACTTTCATGTTCCACAGTTTTTTCAATTCCCTCTTAAGGTTGAAGAACTTATCCTTCTTTTCACTTTCTTTCAATTTTACTCTGTGGTTAGCTGAGACAGCAAAGTCCACAATTCTACAAATTTTTATTTATTTATTTATTTTTTTGACTATTGCTACTACTATTATTATAATAATATGATGATGATGAAAAAGGGTAAAAATTATTTAAAACTTCGTATTGCAAATTTTAGTTGGTTTTGTGTTTGTAGACGTATAAATTATATAATAGGTTCTTCGTAGCATGTTTAGGTTAAATGGCAATTAATTTGCAGAGCCCATCTATTCCATAAGAAACAAATATGGTTTGCATAATGCCCATAGATAAGAATTCTTGATTGAATAATCTTCAATCAACTATGTAGTTAATTTAAATTCTAACAGATATTACTTTTTTATTTTGTTTCTTTTTTGGCGGGGTGGGGGTCAAGGCGGAGGGTGGATTTCTCGTGTATTTAAATTCAATTTTTTCAAAACTTCTGTCATTTTGAAAATTAATGTTTTAAAATTTAATTTCTGACTGGCCAACGAAAAGCAAATGACGTAATCAAAATCCAAATTGGTATTACTTTGTGCGTATCTTTTTAGTCCTGGGTAAAAGTGTGGTTAGGGTAACCTGAAACCAAACTTTCGAGACCTATTTTTTGATGAAGGTATCATTGGGGAGCGAGAAAAGTTTTGGTAAAAATTCAAAACCTGGACTTTTCTTATTCTATAATGATATCTGCCTCAAAAAATAAAGTCTAAAATGTTTGACTTTGAGGTCCTCTTTGCTGTGCTTTTAACATAAAAAAGTTTTGTCTTTGAAATAATTTTTTGGAAATTCCTAAAATACTGAATATATTTTTATTCCTTTGTAATATCAAATGAGGAAATTTTTTTTTTTTTTTTTTTCCAAATAAGAGTTTTTCTTTGAGCACATATTTATTTCCATTTTGAAAAAAAAAAAGGATTTGTACTGAAAAGCAAAGAAACGTCTGTGAAAATGGTTAAAAGTTTTTGATGGAATAGACATCTCTTTGCTGTCACAAATATGATGAATTCTCTCTTCGTTCTTGTCTTTGGATCTCTTCAGTTGGTGGATCCAGTACAAATGCGTACTTACAAAATCTGATATACTTAAAGTTTTTATTGATTTATTTCAGTTCTCCATATTCTTATAGACATATGTAAAACTTTTTTTTTTTTTTAAATTATATAAAAATAAAATGTTTATCACGGAAAATAAAATATTTTTTCCACATGATTTCATAGTTGCTTTTTTTTTGTTTTTGTTTTTTTTTTTTGTCTTTTGTTTTTCACAGTCGTTAGAATTAACATTCGTGGTGAAATGCTGGTCATCACAAGAAATAGACCCGGGGACCTGAGTTTAAATCCTGTACGAGGCTGTTTGCATTTCACATGCTAATACCTTTGGGAAACTATTCTTCCAGTTGACTGGTGCTGTAGAATACACAGACTGCACTTCCGCAGAGGGGGTAAGACCCCCACCCCACCACACCAACGACTGTCCTGGTTATGTCACGAAACAGTCTGATGGTGAGGTTCCAGTGATGCTGGAGCTTTGGGGAATGCAGAGTACCCCTTCATTGCCATTGCTCCCAGGTCCACTCTAGCCCGGGATGGTGGCACCTGATAGGCCCCTATCTATGGGTTAAATAGAACTAAACTGCATGCTTATGTTAAACTGAATTGTTTGAATTAGAACTGTTTGACTAAACTGAATAGTTTGAAATAGAATTTTTTATTTTTATGATTAAACTGTGTACTTACATTTAAACTGCATGCTTATGCTAAACTGAATTGTTTTAAATAGAACTGTTTTGACAGGGAAACTCTACTTACACTCAACTGAATTCTTTAATATAGATCTGTTTTGAAATTTAACTATGTGTAAACAAAATCTATACTGGACGGAATTGACTGAATTAGAACTGTTTGAATAAATTGAATAGCTTGAAATAGAAATTTTTTCGACAAACTGTGAGCTCATGCTAAACTGAATTGTTTGAGATAGAACTGATTATTTATATAAAAATGGATTTGGCATTAAATGACCAACAAAGGTTCATATGGCATAAACCCTAAACAACCAACCAACCAAATCCCCCACCAACGAGTGTCCTGGATATGACACTAAACAATCTGATGGTGAAGTTTCATTAATGCTGGAGCTTTGGGGAATGCAGAGTACTCCTTTATTGCCGTTGCTCCCAGGTCCACTCTGGCCTGGAGTTGGGTAGCACCTGATAAAGTCCTATCTCCATTGGCCTAATGAGTAAAGTGTTTGCCAATAGTCTGGGAGATCAGGGTTCAATCCCAGGTCGAGTCATACCGAAGACTCAAAAAAATGGTACATGATGCCACCTTGCTTAGCACTCAGTACTATAAGGGTAAAGTGGAGAAATCCTGGGAATGGAGTAACACCCTCCCCAACACCTCAGTGTAGTAGCGATTGAAAAGGGAGCCTTTGGGCCACCCTCGACTAAGCTCACCAACTTTACTCTACTATGGGTCAAATAGAACTGTTTGACATTTAAACTGTGTACTTGGACATTTCAACTGAATGTAAACGTGACTTAAGCTAAACTGAATCGTTTGAAATAGAACTGTTTGATCATTTAACTATGTGTGAACAAATGACTTTAATTGAGTCGTTTGTGTTAAATAGCAATGTTTGAAAACATTTAACTTTGTGACACAAATGATGAATTCGTATTTGATAGAAATAAATGAAACCTTTTTGAATGTGTGTGTATAAAAAAAACAACAAAAAAAAACCAACTCAGGCTCGTTTAATAATGTTATCAACAAAATGTGTTTAGAAATCATACTTAATGCATATGTATGAAAAGAATTTGGCATTAAATGACCTACAATGGTTGATATGTGATAAAACTAAATCAAATCTTCCAGTTATGGGTAAATAGTTGGGCAGACTCGGCTCTTTAACCTTACTATGTCAACTGGGACATTGGCCTAATGAGTAGAGTGTTCACCAATGGTTCTGGAGGCCGGGGTTCAATCCTAGGTCGAGTCATACCAAAGATTCAAAAAATGGTACTTGATGCCCCCTTGCTTAACACTCAGCATTATAAGGCGTGGATCAATCCAGGGAAGGAATAGCGCCCTTCCCTACACCTGTAGTAGCTATTGAAAAGGAGCCTTCTGGTCGCCCTCGACTATGGTCGCCAACTTTACTGACTTACTTTATGGCAACCAATTAAGGAGGAGAAAACTCTGAATTTTAACATGGTAAATACATACTGTTTTTTTTTTTTTTTTTCTGAGCATAGCAGGAATTTGGGAGCGATATTTGTCACTGCCTCCCACCAGACAGGACTTGACACAAGTTCAAAAGCCCGAAGGCCGATTAAAGTGCAGGAAGTTGGGAGCACCCTGGGGAGAGTCCAGGTGGCGTAATGACTAAGGTGCTGAACTATGACCTCAAAGTGAGTGAGTTCGAATTCCAGTTGTGCTATTATGTTCACTTTCGGACTAATCATCATCATCATGTCGTGCCGCTAGCATGGATATCCCTGACCCTCTCTCGCCACTTTTCCCGACCGTTCATCGCCTCTGGCAGGTCTTTAGGGCTACATCCCTTATCCTCACATAGCTGCTGTATGTATGTTCGAGCTGGTCGTCCTGCTTTTGCTCGGCCATATGTTGGGGTCCATAGGAGTACATCACTTATGAGCTCGTCCTTGCTTCTCCAGCAGTGTCCTGCATGTCTGGTTTGTCTAACTTGGATAGTTTTCGTGGTGGGAGGCAGGTGGCCTTATAGCTGGTGGTTCGTGTGGTGTTGCCTCCAGGACTTGTTCAATATTGCTCGGAGCATTCTTGTGTAATTGCTATCAATCTTTTTCTCCAGCCGTTTTGTTAGCGTCCAAATAGTGCATCCATATAGCAGTATCGACACGACCGCTGCCTGGAAGAAACTGCGTTTCATTTTATCGGTCAAGTCTGACTTCCATATGATCGATAGCTTATCGATAGCTGTCCATTATTATTCCTCGAACTATGGGGGAAATAGTATCACTGATGTTTTTTTTACTAGGATGACTTTGGCATTAAATTATCCACAAAAATTGATATGCCATTAAAAATTTAAAAAAAGAATGCGGCATTCAGTGAGACTCGACCTTACTAACAACGTTCTGTGTGCTTCCTTAACTCTAAAACCAATCAGCCAAGTCGGTTGGGACTTTAGAATACACTGACTGCATCTCTGCAGAGAGGTAAGACCCCCCCCCACTAAGAGTGTCCTGAATATGACATTAAACCATCTGATGGCGAGACTTCAGCCTTGGAGATTTGGGGAATGTGGATAACCCCTTCATTGCTCCCACGTTCAATCTGACCCGGAGTGGCAGCACCTGATAGGGTTCTATCTATGGGTCAAATTGAACAAAGTCTGTACGCAAACAAATGACTGATGTTAACTTGTGACTGTTATATAGCAATACTTGAAACCATTTAACTGTGTGCAAAAAAAAGAGCTCCGGTTAGTTTAAGAATGTTATCTACAAAATATGTTTGTAAATCATATATATATATATATATATATATATATATATATATATATATATATATATATAATATGTATATATAAAAAGGATTTGGCATTAAATAACCTACAATGGTTGATATGCAATCAAACCAAACCAAACTTAACTAACCCAAAAACCAAGGAGGTGTCCTAGTGGTGTAATGGTTAAAGCGATGGACTGCGGAATCGTTATAAGCGAGTTCGAGCTCCAGTCGTGCTATTACGTTCACTTTCGGACGAATACCCTTGGGAAAGGTATGAACCCCTTATCCTCCCAGTGTGGGTTAAATAGTACCACTACTGTTATTTTCGAAAGATGGCTTATGGCATTAAATAACCAACAAGGGTTGATATGCGATTAAACAAAGAAACCAAACCGATTTCGCACAAAGCCTAAAGTAAGAAGCCCATTGTGAGTATCGAACTTGCTACAATCTAATCATGGACCTTGAAGATTAACTTATACAGAGGTACCCGAATTATCGGTGTAAAATATTAAAGAAAAATTTATTTCATTTTATTTTAGAAATTTCACACTCATCGAAAATTGCTAAGACATTCCATTGATTGTTGCACTTAGACAATTTCTAACAATTTTAACATTATCTGCACTTCAGACAGGAAGTCTTAAAATTCTTTTTCTGTTCTTAGATTTAAAAAACCAACAATCCAACTGTATTGTCATTTGCTAAACTTAGTACAAGGCCAGTGAGAATCTCGGTGAGAATCTAATTCACTTATAATGGTCGTTGTTATATCACTAGAGGAACCCAGTCCAATTGTTTGTTTAAGTTAGCAACTCTTTTAATGATTCTTTGGATTCACCGGTCATTATTTTGGTTTTTGCTACTTGTCCACCAGATGAGCTCGCTAAGGAAAATGACTTGTTTAAAGTCGGCATTGTTATCATTTCCGCTGACACTTCTCCTGTGGGCTATTTTGGACAAGTATCGGATTTTTAGTTGATGTAATTCTCTCTTTAGTTTTCCTTGCATTTTTTCACTCATTTTTTAAAAATTACTTTTGTTTACTTAAAGATCATCATCATTTACCTTTGATGCGGATGAGAACAAACATTCAAATATTAAATTTAATTCCGTTTTCTTTTATCCTTGCAGATTTCCTATAAAAAAAAAGATTAAGTTGTTTATAAAAAAGATCAGAATTTCCGACGAGTAGGATAGAATGTGACAGTTTAATTTCGGACAGAATGCACAGATACTACATTTTAACTTGTAACAGGATTTACAGATTGACAACAAAATTGAAAAACGTTACGTGGTTCATTATCTCTCATTATATAATTATGAATATCAGCTGCTATATCTGTCCGTCTGTCAGCTTTTTTTAAAAATGGTACTTGATGCTGCCTTGATTAACATTCAGCATTATAAAGTAATGATCAAGGGTAAAGTGGAACAATCCAAGGAACGGAGAAGCGCCCTCCCCTACATCTCGTCATAGTAGCAAATGTAAAAGGAGCCTTCGGGTCGCTGTCGACTACGGTCGCCAACTTTACTTTACTTACAGATAATTTGCACACCGTAGTATGGTTTCAAGTATTCTTATCTAACACTAATAATTATATAGTAAACCATAGTCGAGGATGACCCGAAGGCTCCCTTTTCGATAGCTACTACACCAAGGTATACGGAAGGGCGCTACTCCTGTCCCAGGATTTCTCCACTTTACTCTTGATCCGTATCTTATAATGCTGAGTGTTAAGCAAGGAGGCATCAAGTACCATTTTAAAGTCTTTGGTATGACTCGACCTGGGATTGAACCCAGGTCTCCCGAGCCATTGGCGAACACTCTAGTTTCAAGTAATTATTACCATTTAATATTAGGCATTTGTTTGTATATTGGTTTATGATTTCAATTAACTTATAATCATAATCCTTCATCATCATCATCATGTCGTGCTGCTAGCACGGATATCCCTGACCCTCTCTCGCCACTTCTCCCTATCATTCATCGCTTCTGGCAGGTCTTCAGGTCTACATCCCGTATCCTCACATAGCTGCTGTATGTATGTTCGAGCTGGTCGTCCTGCCTTTGCCCGGCCATATGTAGGGGTCCATAGGAGTACATCACTTATGTGCTCGTCCCTGCTTCTCCAGCAGTGTCCTGCATGTCTGGTTTGTCTAACTTGGATAGTTTTCGTGATGGGAGGTAGGTGGCCGTATAGTTGGTGCCTTGCCGGGTGTTGCGCCAGGACTTGTTCAATATTGCTCGCAGCATTCTTGTGTAATTGCCGTCTAGCTTCTTCTCCAGCCGTTTTGTTAGCGTCCAAGTAGTGCATCCATACAGCAGTATCGACACGACCGCTGCCAGGAAGAAACTGCGTTTCATTTTATCGGTCAAGTCTGACTTCCATATAATCGATAGCCTATCGATAGCTGTCCATGCCTTCGTTAGCTACGTGTCGATGTCCTTTTCGGTTGATGAGACACTGCTTCCTAGGTAGGTGAATTTGTCAACTAGTTTCAGAGGGGTTCCGTCTAGTGTGTAGATGTCGCCTGTTTGATTATAACACATATATTCCGTTTTGTGTGCATTGACATGGATGCAAATGCCTGCGGCGGCTCGTTCCAACCTATGCAGTAGTGTTTCAGCTTGGTTGGGTGTATTTGTCAGTATCGCTATGTCATCGGCGTAGTCGGCGTCAGTAATTGTTTTTGCAGGGTACCTTCTGCTCCTTTTCTTTGTCAGCTCGAAGCCGTTTTCTCTGATTTTATCAATCGATGTTCTAAACACGTAATCTAGATAGATGATAAAGAGGTATGGAGCTAGCGTGTCCCCTTGTAGTAGGAGTACTACAATGTCGAAGTATTCTGTCACAATTATAGCTTAAAATAACTATTCTTAATACAAAAAAATTAGTTATATGGCCTCAAGTGTTCTTATCGAATACAAATAATTCTTAAACAGAACAAGTTGAGCCATAGATGGGATCCAAACAGGTTCTACCTTTTCGGGTGAGAGTGGACTCGGGAGTAATGGCAATGAAGGCGTACTCAACTTTTCCCAGAGGTTCAGAACTGGAGTCTAACAATCAGATAGTTTAATGCCATACCCAGGCTACCTTTTTTCTTTTTTGGATGGGTGTGAGTCTTATCCCTCTGTATTCGAAGCCCCACCGACAGGGAAGATGACTCACCAACATTTGGGAGAATAATTCAGGAACTGGAAGAATACACAAGAAAGAGCAAAGACAGACAAATTACAACAGGACAAAACCAGGACAAATAGGAATTAAAAAATCGCGAAAACAACAACACAAAGAAAAAAAAAAACGAAACAAAAAACCACAAACAAACAAACAAACAAAAACAAACAAAAACAAATAATTATATTGACACTTCAGAAGACGGATTGCGCGCAAGATGACCAAAACACGGCTACGATGAAGAAAAAACCTTTATTGATCATCACGTCTGAATAGGATGAGAGTATAGTATCTGTGCAGTATACCTAATATCAAACTGTCACTTCCTGGCACATTTGTCAAGTACCAATGCATTGTAGCTATACCAGTGAAGATAAAGTTTTGCAAAGAAATACTTTTAGTTTAAGTAAGAGATTTATTGATTTAGTAATTTTTGTTTTTTGTTCGGATAGTTATAATCTCTTGTAATTATATTATAAAATCAGTGGACAAGTTCACGTACCTCAGTAGTAGCGTCTCGTCTACTGAAAATGACATCAATATGCAACTAGCGAAGGTGTAGACTGTAATCGATATGTTATCGATCATACGGAAATCAGACTTATCCGATAAAATAAAACGCAATTTCTTCCAAGCAGCGGTCGTGTCAATTCTACTATATGGATGCACCACATTGACGCTGATTAAGCGTATAGATAAAAAAAAAACAACTAACAACGAGCTATATTGAACAAATACTGGAAGAAACATCCCACAAAACAGCTGCTGTCCGGCCACTTACCGCCTATGTCTAAAACCAGTCAAATTATGGGCACAAGATATGCGGGACACAGCTGGAGAAGTAAGGATGAACTCATAAGTGACTTTCTCCAACGGACCCCTTCACACGGACGTGTAAGTGTTGGACGACCAACGAGAACTTATCGACAACAGCTCTGTACGGACACAGGATGTAGTCTAGAAGACCTACTGGAAGCAATGGGTGATAGAGATGAACAGAGAGAGAGAGAGAGAGAGAGAGAGTGTCCGGAAAATCTTTGCTCGCTGCGCGACATGATGATTATATTAAATTATATTGCATTATATTATATTATATTATCTGGGTTCAATCCCAGGTCGAGTCTTATTAAAGACTCAAAAAACAAAAAAACAAAACAAAAAAAACAAAAAAAACACTTGATGCCTCCTTGCTTAACAGCAAGGTACGGATCAAGAATATGTAGAACAACCCAAGGAAAGGAGTAGCGCCCTCCCTACACCTGACTGTCGTAGCAATTAAAAATGGAACCTTCGGGTCACCCTCGACTACGGTCGGCCAACTTACAAGGTGCATACAATAAGTTTCCAGACTTTTTTCGTATGGGCATTTGAAATTGTCGTAGACTCTTGAAAATTCGGTATGATATCGCTATACATCTTATGAGACAAATGACCAATTTTTATGATTTCAGGTTCAAATCAACAGCTACACCAGCAATTGGAATACACCCTACTAAAGACTGATTGTCACAGCTGGTGAATTTCAAAAATGCAATCTGACACTTTAGAAGAACGATATGCAATAAAATTCTGTTTCAAACTTGAAAAAGATTCCACAGAAACGTATGGAATACTTCAGACTGCTTTTGGAGCATCTTGCATTAATCGAGCATCAGTTTTTGAGTGGCATAAGAGATTCAAGGAAGGTAGGGAGTCTGTGAGGGATGATGAGAGGTGTGGGAGGAGTAAGGAAGTCAATACACCACAGTTGATTGGCTAAAGGGTTAGGGTTACTATGTTGAGGTTTTAAGGGAGTTCAGGAAGAGATTCCATCGGAAGAGGCCAGCACTCTTCAAATCGGGCCAGTGGCATTTCCAGCAGGACAATACACCAGTCCACAACTCCATCCATGTTACAGACTGTTCGACCAAGATGGGCATCGAGACAGTTCCTCAGCTTCCCTATAGTCCAGTCCTGTGACTTTTGGTTATTCCCTAAGCTCAGAGGCTGTCGTTATGAGACAATTGAGGAGATGAGCGAGGCTGTGACACGCTCACACAAGAGGACGTCCATGGGGCCTTCCAGAAGTTGTTGGAACTATACAACAAGTGCATTGCAGCCGGAGGAGATTAGTTCGAAGGGGACTAGAGTTTCATGTGTGTACTATCAATAAAAGTGCTCATACGAAAAAAGTCTGGAAACATATCGTATGCACCTCGTATGTGATATCATATTATATTATAAATTATATCATATATTTCTATCACCCTATGTAATTATTTTATTTCTTATGTTCGAGAAAACTCCATATAAACATAATTAGTAATTTTTTTTCTTTTGAACATTTGAAGCTTAAATTCAGAATGGTTACGTCTTGCAGCAATATGGTTTCCAGCTAATTAAGGGTTATAGACGGATCCCTGTCTCTTTCAACCGTTTGATGAGATCCCGTTTTTATCCATGAGGAATAATATTTTTTTAGCGTTAGAACCTTCCACTGTGCCATATTTGCTTTTAGCTGCCGTTTCTCAAATAAAAAAAAACATCGTAATTTTAAAATTGTATATATATATATATATATATATATGGCTATTTGCAAATAATTTTTGTAATTAGGCATCGGTGAGTATTCATATATACCGTATTTTGCTGCGTATATATTAGATGACAGAATGTATCAGACGAATCTAAAAGATTTTTCGTCTTTTTCATTTATTTTTCTTCGTATATATATATATATATATAATTTCAAATTAATTCCCGATGAAATTTTATTAAAGGTTTTCGAACTTAATCAGTCTTCTGAATATAATAATAGAAACTGAAAATTTTATTTCCTCTTAATTTGTTAAACGCGCAACTACATTTTATTCTGGTTTCGTGTATTCGTTTTCTCGACCCTCATGGCTACATTTCGCGGGCCACGAAAGTGCCGCTTAAACACTAACTTTATATACATATATACATAGTCCAAAATTTTAAAAAAAAGATTATTGCATGCAACATACACCTGAGGAAGGTCGGTGATAAGTGTGAAGAATAATATTTTTTGTATTACATTACAATCCATTACCAACACCTTATAACAATGTGTAATTTTTTTTAGGTTTTCATCAAACTGGTTGGTCGTTTTTAACAACGGTCAAATAAACGCATCTCAATACATACATACAAAGTTATATATATAAATACCAATATACCAGATAGGAAAGCATAGTGGATGACTTTTGAAACTTTAAAATATGAAGCTGAGATACATTCAATTCTGCAGGGCACCTCTGGTGGTGAAATGGTTAGCAAGTTAGACTAGCAAACCAATACGAGTGAGTTCGAGTCTCATTGGGTGCCCCATTCATTTGGCCTTGTGCTAAATCGAAGTAAAGACCTTCGTAAATTACTACATTCAATTCTGCAGGGCACCTCTGGTGGTGTAATGGTTAGCAAGTTAGACTAGCAAACCTATACGAGTGAGTTCGAGTCTCATTGGGTGCCCCATTCATTTGGCCTTGTGCTAAATCGAAGTAAAGACCTTCGTAAATTACTACATTCAATTCTGCAGTTCGTACAAGACCTTATATAAGTTGTTGAGTGTTTGATTCGGAGAAGGGTAACTTATCCGGCGAGTATTGCCCAAAATCTACGTTTCAACTGAAAAAAAAAAAAAAATTGGGTTCGTCTGATACATTCAGTCATCTTATACGCAGCGAAATACGGTATATATGAATATTCACAAATGTCAAATTACAAAAATTTTTTGCAAATAGCCATATATATATATATATATATATATACACACAAATACGCGCGTGCGCACACACACACACATATATATATTCTCCAAAGATATGCAAAATTCTCTCTCTCTCTCTCTATATATATATATATATATGTATATATGGTGGATTTTGTAAATCCGACGAGATGAAGAGAAATAAATATAAAAGTGGATTAAATAAACACTGACAACGGATTCTAAAAGATATTTCGTCTTTGCAAACATTATATATATATATATATATATATATATATATATATATATATATATATGCGTGTTTGTCTACTTATTTTCGATCTCTCTTCCTCTTTCTCTCCACACACACACACACACACACAGACAAATTTATATATATATATATATATATATATATATATATGCTTGTCTGTCTACCTATCTATCTCTCTTTCTTTTTTTTCTTTATATATACTAATGTCTATCTCTGTCTATGTCTCTCTGTCTCTCCTTCAATATATATATATATATATATATATAATGTTCATATACACATATGTAGTTTTTTTTATTTGTTAGGATTTCTATTTAAGAGTTTTTAGGATATATAGCCCCCAATATTAAATTTAAATCCATTTTAACTCTTTGCTATAACCCATTTCTTTTATAGACAAGGCCAGAAGAATAACATAAAATATATTCTAACAAATAATAAAAAGAAAAAAACAGAAAAGAAAAGAAAAAACAACCAACACCAAAAAGAAAATCCGACATAAAAGCAATTTAGTAGAATATATAATTCCCTTCTCAAAATCGACAAACATTTTAAAGTATTAAGCATTCAAGTTGTCACAAACAGATAAATAAAGCAGGGGCGAACTCATAAGAGATGTACTCTTATGGACCCCCACACATGGCCGTGCAAAAGCAGGACGACCAGCACGAACATACATTCAGCAGCTATGTGAGGATACGGGATGTTGTCCTGAAGACCTGCCAGAGGCGATGAACGATAGGGAGGAGTGGCGAGAGAGGGTCAGGGATATCCGTGCTACCAGCGTGATATGATGATGATGATGATACTATATATATATATATATATATATATATATAATTATTATCATTTTTATTATAACTATTTTTTAGTTTATTGACAATGTTGTTAATTTTTTTTATCTGCTCGTGACAACTTGAATGCCTAATGTTTTAAAATAATAATAATAATAATAATAATAATAATAATGACCTTGCTAGAGAATTGAAAAAACTATGGAACATGAAGGTGACAATTATACCAATTGTGATTGATGCTTTTGGCACGGTAACTAAAGGATTATTAAAGGGACTGGAAGATTTGGAAGTTGGCGGCCGAGTGGAGACCATCCAAACAACAGCATTATTGAAAACGGCAAGAATACCGAGAAGAGTCCTGGAGACTTAAGGGGACTTGCTGTCACTCAGTCTCTAGTGAAAGACCATCAGCTTACGCAGTTGTGAAAAACTCTAATATATATATATATATATATACTTAATGTTTTAATAATAATAATAATAGTAATAATATATATATATATATATATATATATATATATATATATATATATATATATATATATATATATCTGTGTGTCTGTGTGAATATGTGTGTATGTTTGTATGTGTGTGTGGGGGTGTTGAAGGGGTGTGTGTGTGATGTAAAAATAAAATTTCATTAGATTTTAAAGTAAAAACAACAACATTGTTTTCCAGCTTGAAAATTATCAAAGATGTTCGTAGAGAATTTCCGGAATTTTTTTATCAAATGAAATTATAAAATTTTGAAAGACAAGAAGATAAGAAAAAATTCTGAAAAGATACAAATCTATGATTTCTAATAAAATATGATGAATGCATATACATATATATGTGTGTGTGTGTGTCTTTGTATATTGTGTGTATTTGCAAATGTATATATATTAATCAGGTCACACACACACACACACATATATATATATATATATATATATATATATATATATATATATATATAGGTATTATTCGGTCCAGTTAAACCAGAGTTGGGAGTAATTCCTTCAGGACAAGAAAGTCATTCAGGAGCAGAACATTTAAATTTTCTTCGTGTTTTTGGTTCACACCAGAAACGAAAACAGGATGGAAATAAATTTATAATCCTAAAATAACCGGTCTTTAGTTTTTTCTTTAAAGATATATATATATATATATATATAACAAATACCAAATACATTCTTACATAACATTTAACATGGATGATTCCTAATGATCTATACATATGAAAACTTATTTGTTGCGTATTTCTCAATAAACGGGAGGTTTTGTCTCGTTTCTTTGAAAAATCCTACATTTTCAAATATTTTTCCACGTGCCAAACACGTTCTTATGACTTTTGAATTTTGAACGCTATGTGCATGTTTATCTATCTTTTCGTTGTATATTTCTTATTTGCTCCAGTCATCTCAGCAATCACCCATCGATATGTGAACTATTTCATATCCAAGTCCTGATGATGGTTATTAAAACCGAAACGTTAACGTCGACTTTACATCATGATATATTCACCTATTTGGATTATATTTTTTCCTGCTACCTTCATATATATATATATATATATATATATAAGATGTATATGCTCCTCTCCGGGGGCGGGTTTGAGCACTCTGACGATGGAATTAATGTCTGCCACTCACGTAATGCAAAGCTCTGCTAATGTGGCATCCGGTAAGGCAAAATGTAAACAAACGAAAGCTACAACAAAATGGATAATAATTCCCGAGCTGACGTAGGTAACTTGCAGGCTGAGCAGTAAGATGCTAAATTTAATGTGAAGTTGGGCGGGTTTCAATCCCAGCTTCAAGCGTCCTACGTGTCTAGCCACACTGAAGAGTTGTGATACAACGAAACAGTCAGCCTGTGGATAACAATATATATATTTTTTAAAATAAGAAAGTCCTCGAAGAGATTTGTATTTTTCAGATTTATTTATTTTGTTTTTAATTACGTGTTATATATATATATATGTTTCCAGCTTGTTGCTTTCGTCAGAGAACATATGTGGCACAAGGCCTTGTTAATGGGGTACTCAATGAGACGTGAACTCATTCTTGTTTCTAGTTTAAATGAAGAGTGAGTTCAAGTCTAATTGAGTACTCCATTAACAAGGCCTTGCGCCACATATGTTCTCTGACGAAACCAAAAAGCCAGAAACATACATATGTATTACACGTATGTAAGAACAATACAAATAAATTTAAAAAATACACATCTATTTAAAAATATATCCTTATTCTTTCTTTGGACCTACAACAACCATCTTTACACACACACACACACACACACACACACACACACACACACACACACACACACATATATATATATATATATATATGTGTGTGTGGGGGGGAAGCAGAAAAACATAATCTAAATCTCATAATAAATTCGCCTATTTGGATTGTTTTTTCTGCTACTTTCATACTGTCGGATTTAATCCATATTTACTTTCATACTGTCCTTTCGGAAAAACAAATACCAAATACATTCTTACATAACATTTAACATGGATGATTCCTAATGATCTATACATATGAAAACTTATTTGTTGCGTATTTCTCAATAAACGGGAGGTTTTGTCTCGTTTCTTTGAAAAATCCTACATTTTCTAATATTTTTCCACGTGCCAAACACGTTCTTATGACTTTTGAATTATGAACGCAATGTGCGCGTTTGTGTATCTTTTCGTTGTATATTTCTCATTTGCTCCTGTCATCTAAGCAAGCATCCATCGCTATGTGAACTATTTTGTTATCCAAGTCCTCATGATGGTGACTGAAACCGAAACGTTAACGTCGACTTCACATTATAATATATTCACCTATTTGGATTATGTTTTTCTGCTACCTTCTGTCGGATTTTAATCCATATTTACTTTCACACACACACACACACACACACACACACACACACACACACACACACACACACACACACACAATATATATATATATATATATATATATATATAAAACACAACTACCTGATCGTAAAATTCAGCGACAAATTTACTTTTAATTTTGCTACTGTATTTTCTGCATTGAGGTTTTTATTTTTTATTTTTCCCTGCTAACGATCATGTTAGTTCTTTAATTGACGCATTGTTTTTTGGTTTGGTTGGGTTTGGTTTCCTTTGTTTAATGGCATATCAACCTTCGTGGTTTATTTAATCCCAAAGCCATTTTAGTTGAACATTAGTGGTACTATTTTAGCCATAGCTGGAGAGATAAGGCCATTCCTACTTTTATTTAGGGTATTTGTCCGAAAGTGAACGTAGTAGCGCGACAGGAGCTCGAACTTACTTTCTACAATGTCGTAGACCAGCACGTTAGCCATGACGTCAGAGAATCTCTCCTTGTATTAATTTGCTGTTGCTTTAATTTTTAAACGAACTATAATATACCATTTTAAATGATATGTGTGTGTGTGTGAAGCAAAATTTGCTGAATTCTGTTAAATATATCAATGAGGAAAAAATATTTTGGTTGAGACTTAAACTAACAAGAATTTTCAAGCCAGATTGAAAATAATACTTTCTCAATTCAGATTTGATCCTATTTACCCAACCCCTTCGCTCGGGCAAGATATGACACAAGGTCAATTTTTTTAAGCGGAGTTTAACAGGTTTCAATTCAGAGTTTTCCTTCTCCTCGACTAGTTGCCTCACCAAGGCTGAAGAACCTAGTCTGCCCTACTATTTACCCATAAGTGGAGGGAGAATAATTGGATTCATACCTTTCCCAAGGGTATTAGTGCTATGTGAAATGCAATCAGTCTCGTCGAGGATTTGAACTCGTATCGCCGTGTCCATATCCTGTGACGATAACCATTACACCACAGGCACATCCATGGTGATAGTTGATGCTAATATTAGTGCTATAAAAAATTCAGATTTGATCTCTTTGGGTTTTAACTTTTTTTCCTTTCAATTCCCTTCCTTTGATCCATTAAACTGATTTCCCTTCGTTTTCACTGATTCAAATATAATAATAATAAAATTCAGTTAATTATAATAACTTGCTGTCTCTCAAATTCCAGTGAAAAACCATTAACCAACGCTGGTGTGAAAAACTCTAACAGAAGGATAAATACCTCAACCTTGATAGGGAATTGAAAAAGCTGTGGAACATGAAAGTGACGGTTATACCAATTTAATTGGTGCTTTTGGTACAGTCACCAAAGGATTAGTAAGGGGACTGGAGGACTTGGAAATAACGGGACGGGTGGAGACTGTCCAAACTACAGTATTATTGAGATGGCCAGAATACTGAGAAGAGTCCTAAAGACTTGCTGTCACTCAAACGCTGATATGAAAAACTCTCAAGTAGTAACATAATAATAATAATGAGATGTAAACAGATCACCTAATCTCGGCCAGACAACCAGACCTTGTGTTAGTCTAAAAAAAAAACAACAACAACAACAACAAAAAAACAAAAAAAAACAAACAAACAAACAAATAGAACCTACCGAATAGTGGACTTTGCTGTTCTGGCAGACCAGAGAGTAAAATTAGAGGAAAGCGAAAAGAGAGATAAGTACTTGGACCTTGTTAGAGAACTGGAAAAAAAACAAAACAAAAAAACTATGGAACATGAAGGTGACGGTGATACCTGTTGTAATTGGTACACGTGGAGCAATCCCCAAAGGATTAGTAAAGGGACTGGAAGAATCAGAAATGAGAAGACAAGAGGAGACTAACCAGACAACAGCATTATTAAGATCAGCCAGAATACTGAGAAGAGTCCTGCAAACTTGAGGAGATTCGCTGTCACTCAAACTCCGGTGGAAGAGCATTAGTTAACGCTGGTGTGAAAAACTCTCATAGGAGTAAAATAATAATATACATCCCAGAGATGCCGTAGACAGGCACTAGGTGTCAAGAAAAGGAGGAAGAAGATTTGCAAGCATTCGAGATAGCGTCGATGCATCGATACAACGACAAGAAGACTACATAAAAAAGCGCGGACGAAGACCGATTACAGCGAGCTGATATACGAGGTGCATGCGATAAGTTTCCAGACTTTTTTCGTATGGGCGCTTTTATTGATAGTACACTCATGAAACTCTAGTCCCCTTCGAACCAATCTCCTCCAGCTGCAATGCACTTGTTGTACCGTTCCAACAACTTCTGGAAGGCCCCATGGAAGTCCTCTTGTGTGAGCGTATCAATGAACTTCGTCACATCCTCGCTCATCTCCTCAATTGTCTCATAACGACAGCCTCTGAGCTTAGGAAATAACCAAAAGTCATAGGGAGCAAGGTCTGGACTATAGGAGGCTGAGGAACTCTCTAGATGCCTATCTTGGTCAAATAGTCTGTGGCAAGGATGGAGTTGTGGACTGGTGCATTGTCCTGCTGGAAATGCCACAGACCCGATTTGAAGAGTGTTGGCTTCTTCTGATCGAATCTCTTCCTGAACTCCCTTAAAACCTCAAGATAGTAACCCTAACCCTAACCTTTTGGCCCATCAACTGTGGTGTATTGACTTACTTACTCCTCCCACACCTCTCATCATCCCTCACAGACTCCGTGCCTTCCTTGAATCTCTTATGCCTCTCAAAAACTGATGCTCGATTAATGCAAGATGGTCGAAAAGCAGTCTGAAGCATTCCATACGTTTCTGTAGAAATTTTTCAAGTTTAAAACAGAATTTTATTGCATACCGTTCTTCTAAAGTCCAGATTGCATTTTTGAAATTCACCAGCAGTGACAATTAGTCTTTAGTAGGGTGTATTCCAATTGCTGGTGTAGCTGCTGATTTGAAGCTGAAATCATAAAAACTGGTCAGTCATCTCATAAGATGTATAGCCATAACATAGTGAATTTTCAAGAGTCCACAACAATTTTAAATGCCCATAC
>CAUZXS010003756.1:80000-116834 GCA_963585895.1 Sepioteuthis lessoniana | reverse complement strand
GCTTTGCTTTACACTCAGTATTATTAGGTACGGATCAAGGGAAAAGTGCAGAAATCCAGTTAAAGAAGTAGCGCCTTTCTCTAGAACTCAGTGTAGTAACTATTCATAAGAAATCCTTTGTGTTACCCTTGACTGCGGTCGCCAACTTTACTAACTTTAGTTTGCTGAATAACACACATCTATATATGCGTGTGTGTGTGTGAGAGAGAGTGAGTGTGTATGTGTGTGCATATATGCATTACGATATACATATACACCTATATACAAATATATACATACATGCATATATATATATACATATATGTAAACATACATGCATATATATATATATACATTTATATACATATGTCTGCATTTATATATATATATATATATATATGTGTGTGTGTGTATCATTTGATTATTTTAATGGTCTATTTAATGCCATGTCTATCTTTGCAGAAGAGCAGTAGTGGTCCTATTAAAACGATTGCTTGGGGAATGATGGCTTCATGCCTTTCACCAGGATATTAGTCCGAAAATGAACGTAATAGTGAGACACGAGTTCGAACTTGCTTACAAGAAAGTTGCAGTCCAGCGCCTAAACCACTACACAACGGAGACTCCTCATAGTTTTTTTGCGTCTGCTTTTCTTTTTTTTAATGGCATATAAATTTTCCTAGATTACTTAACACCAAAGCCATCCTTCAAGACAATATTGGTATAATCAAACTCATAAAGAGGGAATAAGGGAGTTTTTTTCTATGATATTAGTCCGAAAATGAGCGTAATAGCGTCACTGGAGTTCGAACTCAGTAACTACGATGTTACAGTCCAGCATGTTAGCCACTGCATCACAGGAAACCCTGCTGTATTTGATAAGAATAGGCTACTATGTGCAAAAAAACCCTTAAAAAAACAACTATACAAAAAATACCAAATCGAACGTGCAATCAACGCTATAGGTATAAAATAACCCAAGAGAGGTTGACATACCGTGAAAATCATTTCTAAGAATTTCCTTTCTTCAAGGGTTAATGGATATTTTATGAATAGCTTTCACTTTTTTTCCCTTCGACGTTTCTGTTCACATACTTCACATGCAGCATTCGAGAAAATTTGACACTAGAGTTTACGACCTGCCAGCATTTCTTCCCCAGTTGCCCGAGTTGATGTTTGACTTCTTCATCGTCTGAGTTGATCTTTGTAACGGCGCAGGTCGTGGGGATGGTGCTGCTACTAGTGTTGGGTGGGAGAACCGCGATCGACTTTTGCCAGTGCTGAGTTGCGCTCAAGAAGAAATGTATGAAGTAAGTCTGATGTCACTCCTAAAATGCACGTGGACTGTCCATCTGCACCAATGTTTCATGATGGTGTCTTTAATACGTTTGACTTCCCTAAAGACGCTGAAGCGGATGACACTTCCGCTCCCTTTGAATGTTGATGACTGATCGTTTATATCGGTGAAAACCTTCTAGAAGGTCATTGCCATTGCCCACTATTCACTCACTACTGCCACCGAAAGATAAAAAGAAAGAAATAAAGTATGGTTTGGTTTGGTTTGGTTTTATAGCATGTCAACTATGGAAGGTTATCTAATGCCAAATGATTTCATACATATATATTAAATATATGATTTCTAAACACATTTTGTAGATAACATTCTTAAACGACCCTGAGCTCATGTTTTGTACTCAGTTAAATGGTTTTGCCCATTTCTTTTTAATACGAATAATTGTATTTATTATTACCAATTTGTTTGCACACAGTCGAATATTTTCAATTATTATATCATTATATTATAGATGTTTATTTGAATTGTTAGTGTTAAATAACACTAACAATTCAAATAAACATCTATCATTTGTTTGCACACAGTTAAATGTAAAAACAGTTCTATTATAAACAATTCAGTTTAGCATGTCCGAAAACTTGAATGGTTCCAAGTAGCGCTATGTATCACTAACAATTCAATTAAACACCAGTCATTTACTTAAACAGGTCTATTTCAATGCAGTTTAGCATAAGTCATTTATTTGCACTCGGTTTAAATGTTAAACAGTTTATTTGACCCATAGATAGGACCCTGTCAGGTGCTACCACTCCGGGTCAGAGTGGACCTGGGAGCAATGGTAATGAAGATTCACTTCGCATTCCCCAAAGCTTCAGCATTACTGGAGCCTCACCATCACACTGTATAGTATCATTCTCTTTGGAGGGGGTCTTACCCCTCTGCAGAGATGCTGTCAGTGTATTCTACAGCCATGAAAGAAAAAAAGAAAGTTTCTTTGTTTAATGGTATATTAACCTTCACGGGTTATTTGATGCCAAAGCCATCCTTGTAGAAGAATAGCAGTGATACTATTTAACGTAGAGGTTGGAGGATAAGGAGGTTCATACTCTTCACAAGTGTGTTAATCCGAAAGTGATCTTAATAGCGTGACTGGAGTTCGAACTCGCTTATTCAGATGTCACTCATATGTTAGCCACTACACCACCGGGACTTTCCCCTCACACGGAAAGGAATAAGGGAAAATAGAGAAATAAAAAACTGTACCTGCCCCCTATCACGAAAACTATTCAAGTTAGACGAACCAGACATGCAGGACACTGCTGGAGAAGCAGGGACGAACTCATAAGAGATGTACTCTTATGGACCCCCACACATGGCCGTGCAAAAGCAGGACGACCAGCACGAACATACATTCAGCAGCTATGTGAGGATACGAGATGTTGTCCTGGGCGATGAACGATAGGGAGGAGTGGCGAGAGAGGGTCAGGGATATCCGTGCTACCAGCGCGATATGATGATGATGATGAAAGACAGAGAAAGAATGAAATGAATAAAAGAAAGAAAGGAAGGGAGGATGCTTATTTTGAAAACCGATTTGGAAAGTTAATGTTTAAATAAAAAGAACCTCAAAACAACAAAAATATGTGATGTTTCATAAGAAAATATTTCAAAAGTCGAAAGATTATTCAATTTTTTTCTTAATTTTCAAAAAATGCAAAACTAGCGAAAGAATCGGAGTGCCCATCCAGGAAAGCACCAGAACATTTATGAATAACAAATTTGTCTTGCCAGAGGTCAGTGAACCATCACGTGGTGAACGTCTTTATACATGTATCGCTAAGTATTAATCAAACTCTGTTGTAACCTGGCCGTGAGAAAAAGTGACGAACACACAGAAACCCTATCTCAGTTCACTAACGCAAAAGTTTATTCGCTATTATACTAGTCGTATAGTAGTCGTAGGGGAGAAAGAAACAGACTATGAAAGCTGAGTCGAGCACTCTGCTGGACAAAGATAAGTAACATGTGATAAGGAGGAGAAAGGGAGGGCAGACACAGACCTAAAACTATTTCCGCTTTCGTGTTGCAGCTCCAACGCTCCTGTCAGTGTACCACCATGTTGCGAACGGGTTTGTGCCTGTATCGCTAAGAGGTAGTCGGACCCTGTTGTAACCTCACAATGAGAAAAAGTGACGAACACGCAGAAACCCTGTCTTAGTTCACTAACGCAAAATTTTAATCGCGACTATACTTTTTAAGAAGTCGTAGAGGAGAAAGAAACAATATGAAAGCTGAGTCGACCACGTCTGCTGGACAAATTGAAACAACATGTTATAAGGGGAGAAAGGGAGGGTAAACATAGACCTAAAACTATCTTTCCGCTTTCATGTTACAGCTCCAACGTTCTTGTTCGCTGGTTTCGCGGTCACAGCTGTGCGTCTGGTGTGAAACCGCTTTTGAGAGTACATCCCATTACATCACAAGCACTTCCACTTTTGAGGAGATGCTATGGGTTAAGTAGTATCACTGATGTTCATCCTCAAGGATGAATTCGGCATTAATCAACTCACAAAGGCTGATATGCCATTAAACGAAAAAAAAAACAGATGAAAACCCGAACGGATCATCTAATCTCGACCAGAAGACCACACCTGGTAATAGTCAACAAAAGAATAGTGGATTTTGCCGTACCGACTAAAATCCTCTTTATACATATATATCAAATAGACATGATTTGGTTGCTATCATCCAGGATTTTTGTCTTCATGTTTATTGTTATATTTACAACCTTTCGGCCGATATGTCCTCTGGTCTTCTTCAGGTGTTTATGGAAATCGGGAGCCGTCATAGAACTTCGAACCACGTCCTTTATTTAATCTATGAGGGTCGCTTATTCTGATTCCGTTAACTATTAATATAATTAGGTATAAGTGCTAAGCATTCCTGTATTGTTACTCGCCTGAAGTAAGGATTGAACCAGCAACTGCTTGATAATTTTCTCTTTAAAAGTTCAGGAAACCAACGCCTATAACCGTTACGCTATGTGACATGTTGGACAGTTCAGAGTGAATTTTGGGGACTTATAAATTTAATATTCTTACATCACTATGATTACTACTACTAGGTATTATTTTTTACCTGTGCTCATATTCTGATTTTTTTTATCTAAACTTTTTTGATTATTGGTTCCCAAATGGTATTCACTTCTATACTTGGTCGACTCAAGAGGTCATTGTATGTGCTGATTCCTCAAGGCCTCTAATTCTCCAGTGTTCATCTTTATCAATTATTTTAACTTCATCTCATAAGGGTCGAGGGTTTCCCTTTTCTTTCCATATATGGTTCGCCATACCCGACTTTTCAATTCCACCTCGTACTACTGGTTTTTGATGTTCTGGCCTTATTTTTTAGTCGACGGCATATCTTGCCTTTGTATAATTTTCCATATCAACAAGGGGTGGAGTACACACAGTTCTTGGTCATGTTGAATTCTGTTGGTGGCTTGACACGGAAGAGATAACTCCGGAGAGTTGAGCCACTTGTGAATATTGTCCTAAAGTCATATGGACTACATATCTTCTGGATCCTTTCGGCTAGGCCTTTGACATAGGGCAAACATACTGTTGTGAGTTTTCAGGTATCGTCTTCTATCCTCTGATCCAAGTTACTTGGTGCCGATATTATGCACTCTGGGAACTTGTTACGATTGAGGTTGTGTCTTAAACTAATCATTTCTTCTTGATATGCATCCATATCATTACTAATGGCTTTTGCTCGATGTAAGCAACGGACAATTCCCTTCTTCACATTATATGGATGATGAGAGTTGAAATTGAAGTATTGTCCGGTGAAGGTGGGCTTAAGATACACAGAGGACATGAATCCTTGCTCGGTGCGTGTTACTAATACATAGAGGAGGAGTAATTTATCATCTTGTACTTCCTCTATAATGAACTGTACAGATGGTCGGGTGAGTTCACGTGATCAAGTAATGTTTGAACATCTTCCTGATGACGCCTGGGAATGCATGTGTCATCTACGTATCTAAGCCAAATTGATGGCTTTTGTGATATAGATCCTAATGTCATTTCTTCGAAGTATTCCATCTATATGTTAGCCAATACTTGTAACAATGGTGAACATATAACCTGTCCTTTTCCTTGTCGGTATATATTGGATCCCATCCTGATTTTGGTTCGTTGGGTTTTATGGCATATCAAAATTTGTAGGTTATTTAACGCCAAATCCATTTTTATGCAAATTGTCAGCTCTATTTCAAACAATTCAGTTTAGCATGAGTATACAGTTTAATTGTCAAAACAGTTCTAATTTAGCTAATTCAGTTTAGTATAAGTACAGATTTTGTTTACACAAAGTTAAATGTCAAAACAGTTCTATATTAAATGATTCAATTTAGTGTATGTACAGTTTCAATGTCAAAAACAGTTCAATTTCAAACAATTCTGTTTAGAATAAACACGCTGTTTAAATGTAAGTACAGTTTAATTGTCAAAAAAATTTCTATTTAAGCAAATCATTTTAGTCAAACAGTTCTAATTCAAGCAATTCGGTTGAGCATAAGTATGCAGTTATTTCTAGTTAACCCATAGACAGGGCCCTATCGAGTGCTACCATTCCGGGCAAGAGTGAACCTGGGAGCAATAGTAATAAAGGGATACTCCGCATTCCCCAAAGCTCCAGTATCACTGAAATTTCACCATCAGATTGTTTAGTATCATATCCAGGACACTCGTTGGGTGTGGTCTTACCCCTCTGCAGAGGCACAGTCGGTCTATTCTACAGGCCCAGCCGACTGGGCAGTCCCATTCTGATATAGGTTGCCTCTAAAGAGAAGGTCAGCATTTCCATTAGATTATCAATCGGAAAGCAGGTGCCTTTTTCCAGCAAGGATCTGCGGCCAGTTTATCCCGTGCCACACCTAGTGTCTCATCAGTAGGTACCTTTGTAAACAGATTCACTACATCCAGACTAACCATCTGGTTGGAACGAATGGTCGTTTTACTGATTCTCTACGAAGTGGGCAGAGTTCTTAACTTATGATGAGGACTTACTGGTAAGAGGGCTGATTATCTTTACAAGGAAGTGGCTCAATGGGTGACATGCTGAACCTCGGTTACTGAAAATGCGTCTCAATGGAATACCATCCTTATGTATTTCTGGAAGACCATATATGTGTGGTAGCTTACAGTAATGTCGAGTTAACTGTCAGTATTTTATTTTGGAGGTGCCCGTGGTGCAATGGTTATCGTCGCAGGATATGGACACGGCGACACGAGTTCAGATCCTGGACCAGACTGATTGTATTTCACATAGCACTAATACCCTTGGGAAAGGTATGAATCCAAAATATTCTCCCTCCAGCTATGGGTAAATAGTAGGGCAGACTAGGTTCTTCAGCTTTGGTGAGGCAACTAGTCTAGGAGAAGGAAAACTCTGAATTCAAACCTGTTAAACTCCGCTTAAAAAATGACCTTGTGTCATATCCTGCCCGAGCGAAGGGGTTGGTAAATGTGAACTGTCAGTATTTTATTTGTGTGATGAGATCTTTATTCTAATTGTGGTCTGTGACAGCTTCCTTTCCGTCTTCACGGTTGGGTCCTTCTTTATTTTACAGTAGCCGCCACTGCCAATGAAGTCCGCGAATTTCTTGGAGAATTCCACCCTATCCATTACTACAGTAGCATTCCCTTTGTCGGCTGGGAGGATTATGATATTGTTATCATCCTGAGGCGATTTGACGGCTAGTCTCTCCGCTTTTGAGATGTTTGGTTTTGGAGGCTTCCTTAAGCTTCTAAATAGACAATAATCTGGAGATTACAGGTTCAATCCTGACTGCAAGCGAGTAACAATACAGGAATGCTTAGCACATATACCCGGTTATGGTTAACGGAATCAGAACAAGTGACCCTCGTGGATTAAATAAACGACGTCATTCGAAGTTTCTTGTAGGCTCTCGAGTTCGATAAATACCCGAAGAATACCGGAGGACATATCAGCCGAAACGTTGGGAATATACCAATAAAGATGAAGACAATAGTCCGAAAACCCAAAATGATAAAATTCATCAAACTTCGTCCCAGAAATCCAGACGATTAATTATTTGGTTTAGGAGGTGCCCGTGGTGTAATTGTTATCGTCGCAGGATATGGACACGGCGACACGAGTTCAAATCCTCAACCTGACTGATTGCATTTCACATAGCACTAATACCATTGGGAAAGGTATGAATCCAATTATTCTCCCTCCAGCTATGGGTAAATAGCAGGGCAGACTAGGTTCTTCAGCCTTGGTGAGGCAACTAGTCTAGGAGAAGGAAAACTCTGAATTCAAACCTGTTAAACTCCGCTTAAAAATTAACTTTGTGTCATATCCTGCCCGAGCGGAGGGGTTGGGTAAATATGATTAATTATTTGGTTTGGTTGGGTTTTATAGCATATGAACCATTGTCGGTTATTGAATGCCAAATCCTTTTTATACATATATATTAAATATATATATGGTTTTGGTTGTGTTTGGTTTTATGACATGTACACCCTTCTACGTTATTTATAGCCAAACCCTGTTTATACATATAATTTAGATATTTATAGATATGATTTGTACAGACATTTTGTATACAACATTCTTTCGTTAACACAATTAAATGGTTTCAAGTATGGCTATATAACGGTTATAATTAAACATCAGTCGTTTATTTGCACACAGTTTGTTCTCTTTGACCTATAGATATGACCCAATCAGGTAACTACGGGTAAGAGTAGACCTGGGAGGAATGGTAATGAAGGGTTTACTCCACATTTCGAAAATCTATAAGGTTTGTGCCTCATCATCAGATGGTTTAACGTCATATGCAGGACACTTATTAGGGGATTCTTACCTCTCTGTAGAAATGAATACGTTATATTCTACAGCTCGAGCCGACGGGGCTTTAAAGATCAGGGCAAGAACTGAGACTATACGGACCGTAGCATTGAGATCGGCTAGAATACTGAGAAGAATTCTGGAGACGGGAAGAGACTTACCATCAGCCAGACTTCAGTAAAAGTCCTCCAACGTAAGCTGGTTAGAAAAACTCAAATAATAATAGTAATTATAATGATTAGTGTAAAAGAGTATAACACTACACACGATTGGGTGGAAAAGGTGATCCACTAGGAATTGTGCAAGAAATAGAAATTTGACCTTATAAAAAGCGGTATATGCACAACCCTGAATCCGTCCTAGAGAATGAGACGCACAAAATTCTCCGGAACTTTGAGATGCAAACAGATCTCTTAAACCTGGCTAGACGACCAGACCTAGTGATAGTCAACAAAAAAGGAGAACCTTCCGAATAGTAGACGTTACGGTTCCTGACTAGGACCGTTTACTCTAGAAGAACTCGATTCAGTACTTAGAAAAATTAAAAAATTAAAAAATAGAAAAGCCTGCAGGGCGAGAAGAAATTCCCCTAGAGGTATGGAAGACCAGACAGTTTGACGACATACTGCTCAGACACTGTAATGCAGTTTATAATCGAAATCCGATAGACAGATGCATGAAGGGATGCATCCTCCCTTTCCCTAAAAAGGGCGACCTCGGATTAGCCCAGAACTACTGAGGCATAACATTTACATCGATCCTATTTACCAACCCCTCCGCTCGGGCAGGATATGACACAAGGTCATTTTTAAGCGGAGTTTAACAGGTTTGAATTCAGAGTTTTCCTTCTCCTAGACTAGTTGCCTAACCAAGGCTGAAGAACCTAGTCTGCCCTACTATTTACCCATAGCTGGAGGGAGAATAATTGGATTCATACCTTTCCCAAGGGTATTAGTGCTATGTGAAATGCAATGAGTTTCGTCCAGGATTTGAACTCGTGTCGCCGTGTATATTTCCTACGACGATAACAATTACACCAAGCGCACCTCCTAACATTTACATCGATAGCAGCCGATATCTACAATGTCCGACTACGAAATCGCATAGAACCCAAAATTGACAACATTCTTAGGGAGAACCAAAATGGCTTCTGAAAAAATAAATTCACGACCTCACAAATATTGACTATCCGTAGAATCCTTGAAGGCGTAAGGGTAAAAAAAACTAAAGGCGACAATACTATTTGTTGACTTTACCAAGGCCTTTGATTCCATTCACAGTGGGAAGATGGAACAAATTCTACTAGCATACGGAATACCAAAAGAGACCGTCGCAGCTATAATGATTCTCTATAGAAACACCAAAGTGTAAGTGCGTTCTCTGGATGGAGACACAGACTACTTCGACATCGTAACAGGAGTACTGCAAGGAAACACACTTGCTCCATACCTCTTTATCATCTGTCTAGTCTACGTGCTTAGAATATCGATTGATAAAATCAAAGAAAACGGTTTCGAGCTGACAAAGAAAAGACGCAAAACGTACCCCTCAAAAACAATAACCGACGCCGACTACGCCGATGGCATAGCGATTCTGGCAAATGCCCCCGCCCAAGCCGAAACATTACTGCATAATCTGGAACAAGCCGCCGGAGGCATTGGCCTCCATGTCAATGCACACAAAACGGAATACATGTGCTTAAATCAAACAGGTGACATCTCCACACTAGCCAGTAGCTCTCTGAAACTAGTTGACAAGTTTATCTACCAAGAAAACAGTGTCTCATCAACCGAAAAAGACATCAACACGCGACTAGCAAAAGCATTGACAGCTATCAATAGGCTATCGGTCATATGAAAGTCTGACTGATAAAATTCAGTTTCTTCCAAGCAGCGGTCGTGTCTATACTGCTATATGGATGCACTACATGGACGCTGACAAAACGGGTGGAGAAAAAGCTTGATGGTAACTACACAAGAATGCTGCGAGTATTGAACACGTCCTGGAGGCAACACCCCACAAAGTACCAGCTGTACGGCCATCTACCTCCCATCACGATAACTATCAAAGTTAGATGAAGCAGACATGCAGAACACTGCTGGAGAAACAGGGACGAGCTCCTATAGACCCCCTCACATGGCCAAGCAAAAGCAGGGAGACCAGCTCGAACCTACATACAGCAGCTCTGTGAGGATACGGGATGTAGCTCTGAGGACCTGCCAGAAGCGAGGAACAATAGGGAGGAGTGGCGAGAGAGGGTCAGGCATATCCGTGCTGGTGGCATGACAAGATGATGATGATGACGGTTCCCGAGGACTACAGAGTAAAAATAAAAAAATAGTGAAATAGGAAGATAAATATCTAGACCTTGCTAGAGAAGTAAAAACCTATGGAGGATGAAGATGACTGTGGTACCAGTTGTAACTAATGCACTTGGAATAATCCCTAAAAGATTGGTAAAGAGACTGAAAACTTTAACACAAGAGAACAAAAGAGAATTACCCAGAATATAATATTAAGATCGGCTAAAATACTGGGAAAAGTTCATTAGACTTGAGGAGACTTGCTGTCACTCAACCCCCAGTAAAAGACCACCATCTAATGCCGCTGTGAAAAACCCATGATGAGTATAATAATAATAATAATAATCAACAATAAAATGAGAACTTGCAAAATTGTCGATTTTGCTGTCCGGCTAACCACAGAATAAACTGAAAGTATATGAAAAGAACGATAGGTACCTCGACCTTGCTAAAGAATGGAAAAAAAACTATGTAACATGAAAGTGACGATTGTACCAATTGTGATTGGTACTTTTGGCACAATAACTAAAGGATTATTAAATGGCCTGGACGGGTGGAGACCATCCAAACAACAGCATTATTGAAGACGGACAGAATACTGGGAAGGGTCCTGGAGACTTGAGGAAACTTGCTGTCACTCAAACTACAGTGAAAAACCATCAGCTGACGCTAATGTGAAAAACTCTAAAAGAATATATAATAATAATGACAACAAATAGGAAACAAAAATGGGAAGAAAGACAACTCTATGGGCGATTTTAATGACTAATAAACAATATTTCACTCGAGAAAACCTGGACGTGGCTAAGAAAAGGAAACCTTAAGAGAAAGACAGAATCTTTCCTAATAGCAGCACAAAACAACGCCATAAGAACCAATCATATCAAAGCGAGACTAAATAAGACGCAACAAATTAGTAAATGTAGGTTTTGCGGTGATAGAGACGAAACCATCAATCACATAATAAGCGAATGCAGCAAATTAGCACAGAAGAAGTATACGACTAGATACAACTGGGTGGGCAAGGGGATCCACTGAGAGTTATGCAAGGAATTGGAATTTGACCATACGAAAAAATGGTATATGCCCAACCCACCATCTGTCCTGCAAAATGACACACAAACTCTTATGGGACATTGACATACAAATGGATCACCTAATCTTGGCCAGGAGACCAGACCTTATGATAATCAACAATAAAATGAGAACTTGCAAAATTGTGGGCTTTGCTGTCCCGGCTGACCACAGAATAAAACTGAAAGAATGTGAAAAGAAGTACCTTAGCCTTTCTAGGGAATTGAAAAAAACTATGGAAGATAACAGTGACGATTACACCAATCCTGTTTGGTGCTTTCAGTACAGTAACAAAAGGATTATTAAAAGGACTAGAGGACTTGAAAGTTGGCGGACGAGTGGGGACTATCCAAACTACAGCATTGTTGAGAACGGCCAGAATACTGAGAATAGTCCTGGAGACTTGAGGAAACTTGCTGTCACCTAGACTCCAATGTGAAAAACTCTCAAGGAGTAAATAATGATATAAATTAAAATTTAAATCTAATCTTGTTTAATTGCCCTCATTTATTAAATAGTTTAATGGCAAGAAAGAGTATTTTGGGGAATTGCTGAATGAATCTCAACAATGCTGTAAAGTCTCGATTCTTCCCGGGATGAATGACTGAACAGAAAATTTGATATCATTACGGTTAAGCCACTTTGTTCGATGGTTTCGGTTTTATGGCATATCAACCTTTGTATGTTATTTTATGTCAAATCCAATTTTATACATATTAACAGTTCTATTTAAAACAATTCAGTTTAACATAAGTACACAGTTAATTGTCAAAAACATTTCTATTTGAAGCTATTCAGTTGAGTTAGACATTTCTAATTCAAACAATTCATTTTAGTATAATTATAGGTTTTGTGTACACACAGTTAAATGTCAAACACTATCCAAGTTAGACGAACCAGACATGCGTGACGCTGCTGGATAGTAGGGACGAGCTTATTTATAATCGACATAATTCGTCTGTTGTGCAACCAATTTATGGACTCAGGTGTTTTTAAAACATTCTGGAGAAA
The DNA here is from genome assembly GCA_963585895.1 of Sepioteuthis lessoniana. Classification (NCBI taxonomy): domain Eukaryota; kingdom Metazoa; phylum Mollusca; class Cephalopoda; order Myopsida; family Loliginidae; genus Sepioteuthis; species Sepioteuthis lessoniana. The sequence continues at coordinate 104,291 of CAUZXS010003756.1, read as the reverse complement.
GTGTATTCACAAACAATGATTAATTCTTTGGGGTTAATTTTTGATTAAAATTTCAAAAACACTTTAAGATATAATAGGATTCTGGTAACAAGACACAAAATTGTTTAGCTTTTTTTTAAAAATATCTTCTATTCATACTTTAAAAATACATTTTTGATACAAAAGTTTTATATACATTTTTATTTTAATTCTCTTGAGAATAAGCAAGTTCTAACACTCCTTGAAGGGAGTAGGTTTATTGCCTGGTACCTGAGGTGTTCCTTTTTAGGTGAATACCGACGGATCCCGAAGGATTTTTGTGCTTGCCAGGCCTGTCTGGGCTATGATGCTGCGCCTGGACCCACCAAAAACAAGGCCTTGTAACGTATGACAAATACCGATACTCTACCCTATGCAGATTTCCTGAACTGGAACCTCATCACCGGATGCTGTTCAGTGTCATATTCAGGAAACTTGATTTTTTTTCTGAGTAAAGGTTTGCTGGAACCTTACCATCTGCAGTAGATTAGTGATATGATTATAAAGTCGCGCAGCCAGCATCTCTCGCTCTCTCGCTCCCCATCCGTCCGTAGGATCTATCATCTCCAGCAGTTCTTCCAAACTAAACCCTGTGTCCGCACAGATCTGATGTAAATGAGTTCTTGCTGGTCAGCCAACACTGGCATGTCCATGTGTCGAGGTCTGTAGATTTCTGTTTGAGTTGTAATTCTATTCATCAATTCCCTTCTCCGTAGCGGTCACACGCACCTCCATCGAGCAAATACAATTTGATGAAAAAATTGTCAGCGAAAAAAAATAAAATAAAATAAGATAAAACATAAAATTTTAAAGAAAGATAAAAAATGAAGATATTCGTAAATGATAAATGTGGAAACGATTTTATAAAAGCTTTTTTTTCCTGATTCCGTTGTTTTGTTGTTTTTTGTTTTGTTTTCTGTTTCGTTTAGTTTTGTTTTTACTAAACTTTACATAGTCTGACACATGGGTTTACGGTAGATGTTATTTCTAACTTGTCACCCATTTAAATACTGAAAAGACTCACAGTTGCTTAACCATATTTCCCAACCCCTCCGCTTGGGCTGGATATGACATAAGGTCAATTTTTAAGCGGAGTTTAACTGGTTTGAGTTCAGAGTTTTCCTTCTCCTAGACTAGCTGCCTCACTAAGGCTGAAGAAACTAGTCTGCCCTACTATTTATCCATAGCTGGAGGGAGAATCATTGGATTCATACCTTTCCCAAGGGTATTAGTGCTATGTGAAATGCAATCAGTCTCGTCCAGGATTTGAACTCGTGTCGCCGTGTCCATTTCCTACGACGATAACCATTGCACCACGGGCACCTCATACTTTGTCAAAAACATTTCTAAAACACTTCATGAATACGGAAATTGCTGCTCTTAATTTGAATATCTGCATCGATTTCTTTCGGCTGGGGCTGTAGAATACACAGACTGCACTTCCGCAGAGGGATAAGATCCCCCTAACAACGAGAGTCCTGGTGTTGTATGCGACAGCTGTGTCTTGATGAGCAACGAGGCACACATATATATAAAGATATAAGATTATATTTTTATTCTTGACGATGATACTTGTGTGGAGCAGAAAAGCAATTCTAGAAAGTTCGAAGGAGTTGTCGGGAGTCGGAAGAGCCAGTGAACAACCGACTTTAGCCAAAATTCGGGAACTTACATAGTCTACAACTCCCACGTAAGTAAAGTAAAAGTAAAGTTAGCGACCATAGTCGAGGGTGACCCGAAGGCTCCCTTTTCGATAGCTACTACACCAAGGTGAAGGGGAGGGCGCTACTCCATTCCCAGGATTGCTCCACTTTACCCTTGAACCGTACCTTATAATGCTGAGTGTTAAGCAAGGTGGTATCAAGTACCATTTTTAAAGTCTTTGGTATGACTCGACCTGGGATTGAACCCAGGTCTCCCGGGCCATTGGCGAACACTCTAACCGCTGGGCCAATGTCCCTGCAGCAATTCTTCTTTTTCATTGGTTATGGCTACGCCCATGTCTCACTTCTTTCTTTTCCGATGGTTACAGTTCACGAACATGTGTTGCATGTTCCCCATGGGCTACTTCTATGGGCGGATGTATCTGCTGCCATTCGCTAAGTTCAACCATGTCCATAGGTCAAGGATATATTACGATAATCACTTTGTTGATATCATCTTCGGCCGGATAAAGCTGTCAACAACATCCGCCGATAAAACAACACATGCAGGAGATGGTGATATTCAGATTGTCACTCCGATCTTATCAATGTATCTGTCAAAAACATCTGCTGTGCTCAACACCTGCAAGTCAGGTTAATATATTACACAATATACTACAAGATGTACTCTGACCCGAAGAGGTTCTCTGTTAGGGTCCAATCTATGCAGAATACGCCTACAAAGGCGTAAGACACCCACTCTGACGCATTTAGAGTCCAAGGGATGAAACTAAAGAACATCTGATGGTGTGGCTCTGTTCCAGGAGCTTTAGGAAATGGGAAGTACCATTTCATTATTCCCAGATCCAATCTAATCCGGTTTGTTAGGGATTTATCAATGGATCAAATAGAACTGTTTAATCATTTACTAAGGATTATCTTTATTCTTTATTCAAAACCCTAAAATTGTGTGGAGATTTAACAGTACAACTAAAGTTAAATAGAAATCACTGAAAGTATTTAACTGTGTGCAAATAAAAGATTAATGTTATATTGAATTATTAGTATTACATAGGGATACTGAAACCATTTATCTGTGTGTAAACACATGTGCTCTAAAAATCGTTTGAAAATAAAGGTATTTTCTGACAAATTTATATATATATATATATATATATATCATCATCATCATCATCATGTTGTGCCACCAGGATGGATATCCATGACCCTCTCTCGCCACTTCTCTCTATCGTTCATCGCCTCTGGCAGGTCTTCAAGGCTACACCCCGTATCCTCACAGAGCTGCTATATGTATGTTCGAGCCGGTCGTCCTGCTTTTGCTCGGCCATATGTGGGGGTCCATTGGAGTATATCACTTATGAGCTCATCTCTGCTGCTCCAGCAGTGTACTGCATGTCTGGTTTGTCCAACTTGGATAGTTTTCGTGATGTATGCGGCCGTATAGTTGCTACTTTGTGGGATGATGCCTCCAGGACTTGTTCAATATTGCTCGCAGCATTCTTGTGTAATTGCCGTCTAGCCTTTTCTCCAGCCGTTTTGTTAGCGTCCGAATAGTGCATCCATATAGCAGTATCGATACGACCGCTGCTTGGAAGAAACTGCGTTTCATTTTATCGGTCAGATCTGACTTCTATATATATATATATATATATATGAAATATCTTAAGAGGGTTCCTTAGGAGTGCTCAATGTATGATTATCAATATATATAGCTATCTGAAGATGTTAGTTGGTTGTACACACACACACATATATATATATATATATATATATATATATATATATATATATATATATATATAGTATTTGGCATTGAATAGCCTTAAAGGGTTTATATGTTGTAAAATACCAACCAACTAACTAACCAACCGATTTCCGCATTTGTGACGCTATTCCTTGCAGGTTCCAGGTCGATCTTGGCAGCTTGACAGGGTTTATATGCGAAATAAACAGGGGCCAAATGATTCACTTCCCATGTGATATTTTTTTTCAATCCTGGACTAATTTAATCCAATCCAAACAAAATTTCTTTCCTCTTTCTCTCTTGGCTTCCCATGACTTCCTAATTATCATAGTGTATGTATTTACACATACGAGTTATCGATCTAAATGTGAATTCGGCGAACCAAGTTCAAATACTGAGCCAAGCACTTCACATGGTGCTAATATTCTGCATGAATCCATCTATTCTTCTTCCATCTATGTGTAAATATTTAAAGTAAATAACTTTCTCTAATCAATTCTACGACTACGATGCTAAAGACTTTCATATGAGATACATTGGCACTTAGATAGATAGATAGATAGATAGATAGATAACGAAGAGGCTTAGATTGATATATAGATATTGAAAAGAGATAGATAGATAGATAGATAGATAGATAGATAACGAAGAGACTTAGATAGATTGATAGATAGATAGAAATAGAATACTATAGATGGATAGTTAGATAGATATGAACAGACTTGTATTGATAGATTGATTGACATGAACACACTGTGATAGATAGATAGATAATGAAGAGGCTAAGATAACTAAACTGGGTTCTTTAACAGTGGTTTAACAACCGCTCTAGAAGAAAAACTCTGAAATCAAACCAATTAGAGACCTAAGTAGGGATGGGCTCCACCTTTCTATTTTTACACAAGACGTGTTATGTCAATAGCCCTCCACGACCAATCCAGTGACTTATTTGCCTAAACTCTCCACCAAAAGTTAAGATGTGACACAAGGCCAGTTTTTTAAGAGGAATACAACTAGGATAGTTTGAATTCGGAGTTTTCCTTCTTGTAGAGTGCTTGGTGAGGCTCTGGTTCTGGAACTTTAGAGAATGGAGAGTACAAGAATAAAGAGCCCAGTCTACCTTATTATTTACCCAAGCTGGAAGAAAGGTTTTGCGCTGAAAGCACACATTTTGATAAGATCCCCTATGCTATGCAAAGCTTTGCATGTCCATGGCTTAAAATGGAGACAAATTAAAGACAATATCTTGTATTATATAATTCGGTAGCCACAAAACCTAGCATATCGTCACCGAGTACCGAATATAACATTAACTGTGTGATGGTGAGGCTCCAATTCTAGATCTTTTGGGAAATGGGAAGCACTCCTTAATTGTCATTAGTCCCAGGTCAACTATGACCAAGAGTGGTAATACTTGATAGGGTCTCATCTGTGGGTCAAATAAAACAGTTAAACCGTTTAACTTCATGCAAAAAATGATTGAGGGGGTGTTCTCCTGATGTAGTGGTTAAAGTGATGGACTGCGGAATCGTAGTAAGCGAGTTCGAATTTCGTCATGAAAACTTATTTAATGATCCTCGTATATATATATATATATATATATATATATATATAATTAGATTAATGATCCTCGTAATAGTTAGACTGGAGTTCAAACTCGCTTATGTCGAGATTGCAGTTCAGCACCTTAGCCATTACATTATGGTGACTCTCCGAAAACGCTTACGTAACAAGTGCATAAAATGAACGCGTTTCCTTAACATCAAGACATAAAATAGACAAGGACGGGTTGAGGTGCCGTTAAAATCAATCAGCTTAACATTAGCAGTTTATTTTTCAACGTCATGCTTCATTTTCTCAGTCGAAAAAATATGTAATTCTTCAGACAAGTTTTATTAAGCTCCAAAAGATCAACTTAAATAATAAATCTTCTTTATATTATTATTGCTTATATTGATAATTAATAATAATTTTATCATCGATAATCAATAATGATATTATCATTGACGATTAATGATGCCGCACTGTACATGCTAGGCTTTCAATCTTAGAACGTCCCCCCAAGTCAATACTATCTTTATAGGGCTGAGTTTATAGCTTGGAACCTGAGGGGTCCCAGTATGGGGAATGCCAAAGGGGCTAAGCTTTTTTGTGACGGCTGCGCGTGAGCCTTGATTTGTACGAACTTTTCCCACAAGATCTGCTGTCTCCCGACCTGGTAGGAGGTCGGATAAATATATCTAAATTGTGACTTACAAATATAAATCAACCTCAGAATTTCTACTCAAAGATTTTGTGTTAGAGTTTTGTATTCTGTTTGAGTTAACTTCCAAACATACAGTCGGCTACTAGTTGATATCTTATAATCAAGGTTTTAATCGTCAATAAACTAATAATGTAGAAAAATTTAGAAAAATGAACTATATAAGAACAATAATAATGGCAATGTGAGTATATTCAATGAACTAACTTTATGTTTCACAACTCTGTCATTACTCCAGATGTGTATGGAGTACATAATATATCGTGTGATGTCCTCGTGCTGTAATGAACTGCAGAATCGTAATTAGCGAGTTCGAACTCCAGTCGCGCTATTACGTTCACTTTCTGATAAATACCGTCTGTAAAGGTATGAACCTCTTAATCCCCCCAGCTATGGGTTAAATAGTACCACTACTGTCCCAGAAGGATGGCTTTGGCATTAAATAATCCAAAAAGGTTGATATGCCATTAAACAACAAGCAAATTGAATTACACATAATGTGTCTCTGAAATCAGAATTACATCAACCATATAGGAATCTTGCACATTATACTCAAATGAAATCACATTTGAACCATCAATAAATAGTCCAGATAAACAACATACCGTAGTTGACTGACTAGCCAATTGTGTGCTGTGATGTTCCACAAAGTGTTTACAGTCAGTGCGTCAGCAGTTGGAAAACATGTTTATCCAATACTTATTATTTTGTATCAAACTATGTTTGGTTTGGTTTCTTTGTTTAATGGCATATCAGCCATCCAATGCCAAAACCTCCCTTATAAAAGAACAGCAGTGATGCTATTAAACCCATAGATGAGGGGATTAGCGGATTCATGTTTTTTGCGAGTTCTTACAGTTCCGAAAGTAAATGTAAATTGTTCGAACGCTGTTATTTAAAGACACCGTCTAGCCCTTAAACCAATACGTCACGTGGACTCTCATCAATTCCTGTATTAATTTGTTAAATATGTTAACCAAACACGTATTTAAGTATGAAGTATTTGTGGCAGTCTGCTGGAGTTAAGGGAAGTGGTATATATCGATTGTTAGGAGTACTATTCGATTGGTTGACAAATCTGTGATAAAGATTTTCATTTTAGCCCTACCCAATTAGTCAACTTTGATTTGTAGAGATTTTTTAGGCTTTAAATATTAACTGACACGCCCCTCTTTACGTTAAAAATCCAACTTTTCTACCTCATGCTATTGATAAATAGTAGGACAGGCTGAGCTCTTTAACCTTGAAGTGGTAACCAATCTAAGAGAAGGAAAGCATTGAATTTAAACAAAAGAGACTTTCCTTCTTATTACTCTAACTAATTTGCTTCTCTCCTTTCTACTTATAACCTCGATAGAATATTCGAATATTCTAATTCTATTTATAACTAAATATTTTGGTTGTAGCTCTTTTATTCCGTTCAAATCAGAGTTTAAAACAAATAGTATTGTTTGATTTTACTTTTTTTTTTCTTTTCAATTAGTCAGTCCACTCCCGATGCTGAGACAGAAAGAAAATCTTACTCCTCGTGAACGCTAGTTGCCTACCACTCTGGCGATAACGGTTTTTTTCTTGGTATCAATGGCTAAAGCCACTTTTTTATTTTCGTTTTTTTTTTTGTATTTGGTTTGGTTTTGCTTTGCCTTGTTTTTCTTTTTGTTCATATACACTCGTACGTAGAGAGCATGACCTAATTAGTTGCTTCGTTTTCATTGGAGCAAATCTAACATAGGCGTAAACCAAATAAGGCTAAGCAACATCGAGAATTTATTGATCTACTCGTATATATATATATATATATATATATATATACCAACTCCTCCGCACGAATCGATCCGAAAAAGGTCAATTTCAAGCGGAGTTTAACAGGTTTGAATTCAGAGATTTTCATGCTACTAGACCGATTGCGATACCAAGGTTAAAGAGCCCAGTCTGCCTAACATATTTATCCGTAGCTGGAGAGAGAATAGTTGGATTCATACCTTTCTAAAGGGCATTAGCACAATGTGAAATGCAAACACCCTCTTTCAGAATTTGAAGTCGAGTCACCCTGTTCAATTCCTACGATAGTAACCATTACACTACGAACGCCTCCTCTAATTTTGTGTGTGTATATATAGTTTGTAATATTTAAAAAGAAAGAGTGTTCAATGTCGGTGGCGGAAGCAAAATAGATCAAAGGCACTTGGTGGTAGTCTTACACCGATGCAATAATCAAATCAACTCTCTCTCTCTCTCTCTCTCTCTCTCTCTCTCTCTCTCTCTCTATCTATCTATCTATCTATCTCTACCTTTCACTTTGTCTTTCTGTCTGTCTGTCTCTCTCTCTGTATATATATGTATATACATATATTGTAACAGTGTTGATTGTCACTAATTCACTTTGTGGGTTTGTGGCGAACCAAGTGCGATATAATTTGGATAGTGGTCAATATCTGTCATAGAGCAATTATATGAAAATAATAAATAGATGTATCATAGATTTTATATATTTAATGCCATGAAAGTTTGTCTGATGATTGTTGTTTGTCGCGAACAAACTTCCATGGCATTAAATATATAAAATCTATCATATATCTATTTATTATATATATATATTAGTAACTAATAGAGATCAGTCCAACAGCAGATATCACCAACACAGGGAATGATAAAGATAGATAAGGGCCAGATGAACGCAGAATATCAATCCAAAAATAGGGCCTGTGATTCTGGAGTGGTTAATTCCCCTTGACCATTTTTAGGGTAATTTAAAAAAAAACACTTGACGACTATTATAAATGTCCCCACCTTATCCGGTTTAACTATCTCGATCCTAATTGAAACAAGAGGAATATCTAGGATGGCAACAGTTGAGTTAATTAACAGACATATTAGAAATGAATGTAAATCATATATGAGATAGCCATTAGTTAAACGATCTTAGTCTGTTTAGAAAAGCACACCTGCCAAGTAGGAGAAACTACAAACAGAACACAAAATTAGAAGGGACTGACCAGTAGATTAATTCCACTCCTGTTTCTTAATCGTTCTAACATATAACATGTTAACACCCTCTGCTCACGCCTATGAACGAAAGAATTTGTAACTTTGTAATTTGATTTCCAATTTGTGTTTTTTATCTTTATTTTCTGATTTTTTAATTTTATTTTTCAATTACCTTATTTTATCTTCTGAATACGAACTGTAACTCCTCATTCGCATCTCTGCGACAGGACAGACCATGTAAAAGAGTCATCTGACGAGACGGAGAATATACTAACAATATTCTCCGCTGAAATAAATTTATTATGACGGCTTAACCGAGTTTGAGTCTCCATTTAATTGTACTATATATATATATATATATATATGTATGTATTAGACCAGTATATATACATAATTATGAGTATAATTAAAAACGGTTTCATTCAATAGAATATTTCACCAAGAATATTGAATAATATCAAGATATTTCGACTGCATAATAAAATAGAATAAAATGAAACTGGTAAAAACTCACGACTGTAAGTTTTAATTGCACGATCTTCAGGGAAGCTTGTAAACACATAACTGAAATTATGAAAAAATCAGATGCTTTTAATCTGCGAACTTTTTTGCAGTGCTCTATGCGCGAAAATGCCGAGCAATATCACCACATCTTTGAAGCTTATATCAATAATAATAATAATAATACAGGGTAAAAACTTCTGACTGAGAGTTTCACTTTTTCGATCCTCTGGTGTTGAATAATACATCACCCGACGACCGACAACGTGAAACTGACTAAAGAATTTTATCTTTTTTTTTTTTATCATTATCCCTACTTATTTATAGAAGATAGATAGATAGATAGATAGATGTGAGTCTGAGTGTATGTATGTGTGTGTGTGTCTGAGTGTGTGTGTGCGTATGTGTGTGTGAATGTGAATGTCTGAGTGTGTGTGTGTAAGTCTGAATGTGTGCGTATCTCAGTGTGAATGTATGTGTGTCTGAGTGTGTGCGTGTGTATCTGAATGTATGTATGTATTGTATGTTTGTTTGAATGTATCTTTGTGTGAGTGCGTGTGTCTGAGTGTATATACGTGTGTCTGAGTGCATGTTTGTGATTGAATGTGAGCGTGTCTAAGTATGTGTGTGTGTGTCTGTGTGTGTGTGTGTGTCTGTGTGTGTATGATTGTGAATGTAAATTTGACGGTGTGTGTGTGTGTATCCATATTTACCAACCACTCCGCTCGGGCAGGATATGACACAAGGTCAATTTTAAACGAACATTAACAGGTTTGAATTCATAGTTATCCTTCTCCTAGACTAGTTGCCTCACCAAGGCTGAAGAAATCAGTCTGTCCTACAATTTACCTATAGCTGGAGGGAGAATAACTGGATTCATACCTTTCCCAAGTGCTATGTGAAATGCAATCAGCCTCGTCCAGGATTTGAACTCGTGTTGCCGTGTCTATTTCCTATGACGATAACCATTACATCACGGGCACCTCCATATGTGTATGTGATTTATCTGAATGTGTGTATGTGTGTGTTTTAGTGTATATGTGTGCGTCTTGTCCCCGGACAAGAAGAATAAGCGTTGTTTAATCAAACACAACCCCTGAAGACGACCAGCGAAATAGTCGAAAACGCTTGGCCTAGTATGGGGCACTTTCTTCACCAACTTGACCCAGACATAAGAAAAATAATATGAAGACTTAAACGTCGTCACTTAAAGATCCTAAACAGAAATTCTAAGAGGACTTTAACAGAGCATGCTTAAATAACGACTTGTTGCCTGACTATAAATATATATGTATATATATAATAAGGAAACTGCCTTTTCTCATCCATGTGCAGGGGTTCACTGGAGGACATCACTTATGAGCTCGTTCCTACTTTTCCAGGAGTGTCCCGCGTGTCTGGTTCGTCTAATTTTGATAGTTTTCGTGATGGGTGGTAGGTGGTCGTATAGCTGCTGCTTTGTGGGGAGTTGCCTCCAGGACTTGTTCAATATTGCTTTTTCTCAGTCCGTTTAGTTAGCGTCCAAGTAGTGCATCCATATAGCAGTATCGACACGACAACTGCTTAGAAAGAATTATATATATATATATATATATATATATATATATAGTAAGGTATGTTAAGAGAACCACAAATATATACGGCCTAGTAGGTTGGGGCTGTAGAATACACTGACTGCATTTCTACAGAGACGTAATACTCCCCCTTCAACAAGTTTCCAGGAAAGATATTAAGCAATCTGATGGTGAGGCTCTAGTACCCCTTCATTGCTATCGCTCCCTGATCAGGGTGGACGTATAAACTGTGTGCAAACAAATGACTTAGGTGGAATTAAATTCTTAGAAAGAGAATTGTTTGATCATCTGTGTGAACAAAGGACTGATATTTAATTGAATTATTAGCGATACATATCAATACCTGGAATCATTTAACTGTGTGCAAATAAATGATTGATAATGATTAGAATTATTCATGTTAAATTAAAATACTTGTACTCACTTCACTGTCTGCAAACAAAGGATTATTATTGAACTGAATTAGTGTTTTATAGCAATAATTGAAAGCTTTTAATTTGGTAGAAATAATAGCAATACAAATAAGCAAACAGATTATTTCCAACGTATTTAAGAATTAAATTACCAACAAACTGTTCCCTTATATATGGTTACCTTTTGTAGTGTAATGGTTAACAAGCTAGATTAGAAAACCATCAAAATTGAGTCTCATTGGGTGCCCCATTTTTTACCACATCTAAGCTAGCTCATGCGGCTGGGGCTGTAGAATACATCAACGGTATCTTTGCAGAGGTATAAGACCTCGCCCAACAAGTGTCCTGGATAGGACAATGACAATCTGTTGGTGAGGCTCCATTAATGCTGGAGTTATTGGAATGCAGAGTACATCTTCATTGCCATTGCTCCCTGGTCCACGCGGGCCTTGAGCGGTAGCACCTGATACGGTCCTATCTATAGGTGAAATGAAAATGTTTGACTGTGTTCAAACAAATGATTTATGCTAAATTTAATTGTTAGAAATAGAACTGTTTGATTGTTTAACTATTTATAAAAACATGACTGGTGTTTAACTGAATTGTTAAGGATTCATAGAAATACTTGGAACCATTTAACTGTGCGCAACCGAACGAGAAATGTTGAATAGAATAAAAGTAATTTAAGTTGGCAACTATAGTCTAGGGTGACCCGAAGGCTCCCTTTTCGATAGCTACTACACCAAGGCATAGGGGAGGGCGCTATTACTTTCCCTGGATTGCTCCACTTTACTCTTGATCCCTACTTTATATTGCTGAATGTTAAGCAAAGAGGCATTAAGTACCATTTTTTGAGTCTTTGGTATGACACGACCTGGCATTGAACCCATGTCTCCCGGGTAATTGGCGAACATTCAAATCATCATGCCAATATAGGTGGCCATGGTGTAATGGTTATCGTCGTAAGAAATGGACATGGCGACAGGAGTTCAAATCCTGGACCTGGCTGACTGCATTTCCCATAGAATTAATACCCTTGGGAATTATTCGCCCTCCAGCTATGGGTAAATATAGGGCAGACTGGGTTCTTCAGCCTTGGTGAGGCAACTAGTCTAGGAGAAGGAAAACTCTGAATTCAAACCTGTTAAACTCCGCTTAAAAATTGACCTTGTGTCAAATCCTGCCCGAGCGGAGGGGTTGGGTAAATAGGGTTATGCCAATATACCTATAACTGTAACCTCTTCACTGTGTGTAAACAAATGTCTGGTGTTTCATTATTACTGCGCAAACAAATGATTTATAGCAAATGATTTATAGCAAATAGAAATATTCGTGTTAGATAGAAATATTTGAAACCATTTAACTGAGAATCAAAAAATAAGCTAAGGTTTGTTCAAAAGAGTATCTGCAAAATGAGTTTATAATTCATATATACGAAGTACATACGATACGTTTCTAGACTTTTTTCGTATGGGCATTTAAAATTGTCGTAGACGCTTGAAAATTCAGTAGGTTATTGCTATACATTTTATGAGATGACAGATCAATTTTTATGATTTCAGGTTCAAATAAACAGCTACAGTAGCAATTGGAATACACCCTACTAAAGCCTGATTGTCACAGCTGGTCAATTTCAAAAATGCAATCTGACATTTTAGAAGAACGATATGCAATAAAATTCTCTTTTAAACTTGGAAAAAATGCCACAGAAACGTATGGAATGCTTCAGACTGCTTTTCGACCATCTTGCATTAATCGAGCATCAGCTTTTGAGTGGCACAAGAGATTCAAGGAAGGCAGGGAGTCTGTGAGGGATGATGAGAGGTGTGGGAGGAGTAAGGAAGTCAGAACCCCAGAGTTGATTGGCCAAAGTGTTAGGGTTACGGTTACTATGTTGAGGTTTTAAGGGGGTTCGGGAAGAGAATCCGTCGGAAGAGGCCAGCACTCTTGAAATTGGGTCAGTGGCATTTCGACCTGGACAATACGCCAGTCCACAACTCCATCCTTGTCACAGACTATTTGACCAAGATGGGCATCAACACAGTTCCTCACCCTCCATGTTGTCCAGATTTTGCACCTGTGACTTTTACTTATTCCCTAAGCTCAGAGGCTGTCAAGAGACAACTGAGCAGATGAAAGAGACTGTGACAAAGGTCATTGACACGCTCACACAAGAGGACTTCCATGGGGCCTTCCAGAAGTTGTTGGAACGGTAGAACAAGTGCATTGCAGCTGGAGGAGATTACTTCGAAGGGGACTAGAGTTTTATGTGTGTACTATCAATAAAAGTGCCCATACGAAAAAAGTCTGGAAACATATCGTATGCACCTCGTACTTGATATGTATACGAAAACAAAATTTGGCATTAAATAACCAAAAATGATTGATATGCCATAAAATCCTACCAAACCAAACCAATCAAACCGTTTAAGCCACCCTGTCGTTCGGCCTAAAATAAGCTGAGGCACCGAAACCAGGATTCAAATCCAGATTGAGTCATATTGATGCCTCCTTGGTTAGTCCTCAGCATTATAAGATATGGATCAATGGTAAAGTCGATCAATCTAGGGAAAGGAGTAGCGCCCTCCCCTACACCTCAGTGTAATAGCAATTAAAAAAGGAGCTTTTGGGTCGCCCTTGACGATGGTCGCCAACTCTACTTTACCGAGGTACCCCACCAAATAAGGGATCATGAGTAAGAAACTAAACTGAATCTAGTGGGGGATAAAGGGTATCCCTTCATTTTTAATACTCCCAGATCCACTCCGATCCGAAGTGGTTGTTCCACAGATGGGTCAAATAGATATGTTTAAAAATAAATAATTCCTGAATAAATTAATTTATTTTTATTCAAAACTGATTATTATTAGAATGCAAACATATAAAAAGTTGCATTTGCACACACACACACACACACACACACACACACACACACACACATATATATATATATATATATATATAACAGAATTAATTTTCAAACGAGTGCTAATGTACTTAAATGTATTTAGCTTTTGAGACTATTTATAGAACAATTTTAAAAGTAAACGCTACACACTGCAAAGGTCCAGATGCTCTTCTTCTTACAAAGTAGTAATGTACATTCAAAAGTTACACCACTTTTGTAATAGATCCTCCCCTGATGATGGCCCAAAGTCGGGCAGAAAGTTCTTGGGAAATAAACAATTATGGAAAATATATCAATCAATTCCCGCCGAGTCGTATAAAATCAATACGGCAATATGAAAGGATCAACAAGAAAATATGTAGACAGAAAATGTCTATGTTCAACGAAATTTGTATTAATGAAGAAATGCTGCCAATAAATATATATTCTAAAACGTATGATGAGTGATGAATTAGAATACTGACAGTCGTCTAACGACCATATTCGTGCCTTTTTCAAAGAATGTGTATTTTAATTACATTTTTTTAAAATATGAATATGTTTAGCGCGTGTTTTTTAATATCATATTTGAATATTTCTATCCTTAAGGGTTTTCGGACTATTGTCTTCATCTTTATTGTTATTTCCAAAACGTTTCGGCCGATATATCCTTCGGCCTTCTTCAGGTTTTTGTGGAACTGGGGAACCTTCACGGAACTTCCTGAAGAAGGCCGGAGGATATATCAGCCGAAACGTTGTGGAAATAACAATAAAGATGAAGACAATAGTCAGAAAACCCTTAATGATAAAAAATCAACAAGCTTCGTCCTAGAAATTTAGACAACTTATATTTGAATAATATACCAACACACAATGTGTGTGTGTATGTCAGTATGTTTTATTAAAAATACACATATGCACACGTACGCGCACACTCATACACACACACACACATATGTATATGTATATATTATTATCATCATGTTACGCTACTAGCAAGGATCTCCCTGACACTCTAACGCCACTCGTCTCTATCGTCCATCGCTCCTGGCAGGTCTTCCAGGCTACATCCTGTATCGGTACAGAGCTGCTGCATATCGGTCCTACCTGGTCGTCCTATCTTTGCTTGTCCATGTGAAGGGGTCCACAGGAGTTTATCGCTATTGGGCTCGCTATTACTTCTCCAGCAGTATCCCACATGTCTGGTTCATCTAAATTGGATAGTTTTCATGATGAGTGGTAGGTGACCGTGTGTATATATTCGTCAGTCTTGAAATGTGAACGGTCTTTTAATTAAACACTTTTCGTGATGGCCCGGTCGATATTAAACTTATAAAACTTATTTATCGACGTTTATGTTATTAAAAAAATAAATCATTTTCTTATACGTTTTCTTGAACTTTAAAGAGTATTAGTTTAAACACGAGTCTTTAATAGAATATTATTGATTTATCAATTTTAAAGATTTGATTGAAAAAATACAGAAGAACTACTCAAATCATTAATATTCTATGTATAAATTTGGCAGTATTGATTAAAATCCTTATTAATTAATATTATTTTTAATTAATTTCATAATAAATAATTATTCTATTTATTGAGAGTTTTTCACATTGGCGTTAGCTGATAGTCTTTCACTGGAATCTGAGTGACAGCATGTCTCCTCAAGTCTCCAGGACTCCTCTTAGTATTCTGGCCGATCTTGATAATGCTCTAATCTAGACGGTCTCCATTTGTCTGATTTTTTTTATCTTCCAGTCCCCTTACTAAGCTTTTGGGTATTGTTTTACATGTTCTAATAACAACTGGTATCACCGTCACTTTCGTGTTCCATAGTTTCTTTAGTTCTCTAGCAAGGTCTAGGTCTGTATGTCTCTCTTTCCACTTTCTTTTAATTTTACTCAGTGTTCTGCTCGGGACGGCAAAGTCCACTATTCGGTGGGGGGGGGTCTTCTTTTTTGTTGACTATCACGAGGTCTGGTCGTCTAGCCGAGTCGCCAATGATCCGGGAGACCGGTATTCAATCCCAGGTCAGATCATACCAAAGTCTAAAAAAGTGGTACTTGATGCCGTCTTGCTTAACACTCAGCACTGTAAGGTATGGATCAAGGGTAAAGGTGAGCAATTCATGGAATGGAGTAGCGCCCTACCCTGCA
The DNA here is from genome assembly GCA_963585895.1 of Sepioteuthis lessoniana. Taxonomy (NCBI): domain Eukaryota; kingdom Metazoa; phylum Mollusca; class Cephalopoda; order Myopsida; family Loliginidae; genus Sepioteuthis; species Sepioteuthis lessoniana. The sequence goes on along the minus strand of CAUZXS010003756.1, from coordinate 88,083 downwards.
TCTTGGTGTAGTAGCTATTGAAAAGGAAGCTTTCGGGTCTCCCTCGACTATAGTCGCCAAATTTAATTATTATTATTAGTAGTAGTAGCAGTTGTGGTAGTCGTTTTAGTAGTAGCAGTACTGGTAGTAGTAGTAGTAGTAGTAGTGATGGTGATGGGAAACTTGGGCGTACTTAGATTATTTTTATAAACTTAAAAACCCGTAAATTTCCTGAATTTTTAAAAGTTCTTGTGTATGCATATATATATATAAATATATATATATATATATGTGTGTGTGTGTGTGTGTGTGTGTGTGTGTGTGTGTGTGTGCATAAACACGTTTTTATGTATGTATTTGCGTGCTTATCAATGTGTGTATGTGTGTGACTGTGCGAGTTCATGGGTTGGAAAAAAAATTAAACACCAATTCCCCTCCGGGAAAACTGTTACATTGCCTATATATGGTAAAATCAATGAAATATGAATATGAATATTTAATGGGAGGTTTGGGTGCCATTTTTTGTGGCTAAAAGATAGAGTATCAGACTGGTAGACCACAATATTCATTTCTGTTAACACTCTGAGGGAAGTTTGATTCTCACAGGATGCTCCACGCCAGTGGTCTTTTGTCCGACAAAAAAAAACATTCAGCCAGAATCTCTAATGGTTCGAAAGATAGATAAGTTGACCATTACCGCTGAGAAGTGAATTTGATCTTCACCAAGTGTTCTTGACATCTCTTGCCTCATAGAACAGTATAAATGTTAGACAATTTGCGAAGTAAACATATACTGTTATTATATGGTTTCAATCTCATTGGGTTCCAGAGTCAAATAAGCATGTTAACTGCCCTGTTGGTGAGGCTCTTGACTGTATCCGCTCAAGAAAAGTGGTGTCCTTGGTATAAAATAAACTGAATCATATGTAGGGTATCCCTTCATTGACATTACTCCGAGGTCCACTATGACACGGAACGATAACTCAAATAAATTTCTTGGAAAATTATTTATACTAAAAAAGAATACTTGATACTATATAACTACGTAAATCGTTTGTATTAAGAATAGTTACTTGAAACAATAAGTGTTTACTCAGGATAATTATTATTATTATTATTATTATTATTATTATTATTATTATTATTTACTCCTTTAGAATTTTTCACATCAGTGCCAGCTGATAGTTTTTCACTGGAGTCTGAGTGACAGCAAGTTTCCTCAAGTCTCCAGGACTCTTCTCAGTATTCTGTCCGTTCTCAATTATGTTGTCATTTGGATAGTCTCCTCTCGTCCACCAACTTCCCAGTCCTCCAGGCCCTACAATAATCCTTTAGTTATTGTACCAAGAGCACCAATCACAATTGGTACAATCTTCACTTTCATGTTCCACAGCTTTTTCAATTCTCTAGCAAGGTCGAGGTACTTATCCTTCTTTTCACATTCTTTCAATTTTATTCTGTGGTCAGCCGAGACGACAAAGTCGACAATTTTGCAAATTCTCTTTTTTTTTTATTGTTGTTGATTATTATAAGGTCTGGTCTTCTGGCCGAAATTTGGTGATTCGTCTGTATGTCAAAGTCCCGTAGGAGTTAATGTGTGTCATTTTCTAGGACATATGCTGTGTTGTGTTTATACCATTTGTTCGTATGGTCAAATTTAAATTTCTTGCACATCGCCCAGTGGATCACTTTGCCCACCCAGTCATATCTATTCTTATATTCCTTCTGTGTTAATTTACGACATTCGCTTATAATGTGATTGATGGTTTCATCTCTGTCACCACATAGCCTACATTTGCTATTTTGTTGCGTCTTATCTATTCTCGCTTTGATATGATTGGTTCTTACGGCATTGTCTTGTGCTGCTATTAGGAGAGATTCTATTTCTCCCTTAAAGTTTCCTATTCTTAGCTACGTCTTAGTTTTCTCGTGTGAGATGCCTCCAGTACTCTTATTAGTATTCAGGCCAGTCTTAACAATGCTGAAATTTGAATTATCTCGATTCGTCCACCGATTTCCAACACTTCTAGCCCTCTCTCCAAGCCTTTGGGGACCATTCCAAGAGCAACAATTACAATTGGTATCTCTGTCACTCTTATATTCAACGGAATTTTTAGTTCTCAGATAATGTCCTTGTAACGGTAGCAACATGAGACAAAAAATGAGGTAAAAGGCTCGACTGGTAAAGAAGTTGTCTATTCGCAATGGGTCTTCGTTCCTTCTTTAAACCCTTCTTTCACCGTGAAACTAAAAACAAAATAGAAAACAACTTCTGTAATCCCTTTCACACAAATCAATAATTCGGGCAAATACAGATACAGTGTGTGATTCTTACCTCTGTTCGCCTCAAAGAATGCCCCCTTCGCAAAGTCTAAAATCGCTGCTGTCAGGCAACACGTGTGTTCTGCGCGGAGAAATGGTAATAAAATGGTCAACCCTTCTCGGTGTCACATGTGTGACTGGTCGGTGTATAATGGTAATATGTACCCAACTCTAAGGACGCCCGTACCAAACAAGGGGGATAGTTCCCTCATTTACATGTCCTAGTACTTATTTCTCTTTTCGCTTTCATTGGTTTTCTCTCTGTTGTCCGCTGGGACGGCAAAATCCACAATACAACAGCTTCCATTTTTATCATTGGCTCCTTGAAACCATATCCCAGTCGGCTTGGGCTGTAGAATATACCTACTGCTTTTCTGTGAAGAAGTAAGACACTCTCCTAATGAATGTCCTGGATACAACGATAAATAAACTGATGGTGGGGTTCTAGTCATGCTGAAGCTTTGGGGAATACTGAGTACACCTTCAAAGCCATCGCTCCTCGGTTCACTCTGGCCCAGATTGGTAGCACCTGATAGGGTTAAATAGAACTAAACTGCGTACACGCTAAACTGATCTGTTTTTGACATTGAAACTTAACTTACGCTAAACTGAATTGTTTGAGATAGGAATGCTTTGATATTTAACTCTGTGTAAACAAAAACTATCCTTATACTAAACTAAATTGTTTGAATTAGAACTGTCTGACTAAAATGCATAGCTCGAAATAGAAATGTTTTTGACAATTAAACAGTGTACTCATGCTAAAATGAATTGTTTGAAATAGAACTGATTGTTTGTATAAAATGGATTTGACATTAAAATGGATTTGACATTAAATAAGTTTGATATGTCATAAAACCAAACAAACCAACCATTGAAACCATAAACCTTTTGTGTAACCGAAAGACAATAATTAAATAGAAATGATTACTTAGAATCTTATGATTATTAACATTTGATGGAAATAGGTTAAACCCAATAACTGCGTGCAAATTATTTATATTTGATATTATATTAGAGACTCTCCCTGGCATGATAGTTAAAGTTCTACTCGGTGATCTCGCTTTAAGTGATCCAATCGAGCTATTACAGTCATTTTCGGTTTACTTTGGTTTGGTTTTATGACATATCAACAATTGTAAGTTTTTTTATACCAAAACCATTTTTATATTTAATCCCAGGTCCCCCGGACCGCAGGCGAACACTAACTACCATGCCAATGTCTGGATAGTATAAGAAAACTTTTTAGTTGTATTTGACCCATAGATAGGACCCTATCAGAAGCTGCCACTTCGTGCCAAAGTGGACCTGGGAGCGATGGCAATAAAAGGATACTCCGCATTCCCCAAGTCTTCAGTATTACTGGGAACCTCACCATCAGATTGTTTAGTGTCATATCCAGGACACTAGTTAGGAGAGTCCAACTTCTCAGCAGAAAGTATACGGTGTATACAGCAGCGACTTGACGAAGTATGTTCTATAAACAGGCAGGTGACTGTGTGCCAGATGGTTGCTACATACCCCTCTGCAGAGATGCAGTCAGTGTATTCTATAGCCCAAACCGACTGAGCCATTCACTTTCGGACTAATACCTTCGGAAATGGTATAAACCTCTTATTCTCCTTGGTATGGTTTAGATAGTATCTCTGCTTTTCTTCTGCAAGGATAGTTTTGGCACTAAATAACCCAGGAAGATTGATATGCCATTAAGCAAAGAAACTAAACCAAACCAAACCTTCTTAGCATACAACCCTGAGTAAAAAAAAACTCACAAGAAAAGACGATAAACATATGTAAATATAAATTTACAATGAACATGATTCCCTAACCTCTAAACAAAATAACTTTAGACCGGTTGACATGCCGCTAAAATGAATCAACCATAAGCTTAGTAAATATTCATATTCAAAAGAAACTTGGTTTATAACTTTCACATTTAGCTGTTTAACATCACTAGACTTTAGTGAAACTAATATATTTACCAGGTGACCTTAGCAGTCGTTTTCCAAATATGGTAACTGCGATCGAAGTGCTGACCAAGTCGCATAAACGACTACTTCAATTAGTATGTATATAATAAAGAAACTCAGTGCATAATATGTGTCGTAGAAATACAAGCTAAGCTTTGTTTGGGTTTAAAGACATATCAAACACAGTAGGTTATTTAATACTAAATCCTCTTTATAAATATATATTAAATATATAGGATGTGATTGGGTTTGGTTTTATAGCATATCAACCATTGTAGGTTATTTAATGCCAAATCCTCTTTATACATGTATATTAAATATATAGGATTTGCTTGGATTTGGTTTTATGGCATATCAACCATTGTAGGTTATTTAATGCTAAATCCTCTATATTCATACATATTAAATATATAGGATTTGGTTGGGTTGGGTTTTAAGGTGTATCACCCATTGTCGGTTGTTTAATGCCAAATCCTCTTTACATATATATTTAATATAAATGATTTGGTTGGGTTTGGTTTTATGGCATATCAACCATTGTCGGTTATTTAATACCAAAACCTATTTATACAAACATATTAAATATAAAGAATTTGGTTTGGTTGGGTTTTATGGTATATCAACCATTGTAGGTTATTCAATGCCAAATCAACTTTATACATATATATAAAATATACAGGATTTGGCGCGGTTGGCTTTTATATCATATCAAACATTGTAGGTTATTTAATGTCAAATCCACTTTATACATATATATTAAATATATAGAATTTGCTAGGGTTTGGTTTTATGGCATATCAACCATTGTAGGTTATTTAATACCGAATCCTCTTTATACATATATATCAAATATATAGGATTTGGTTTGGTTGGGATTTATGGCATCTCAACTATTGTAGGTTATATAATGCCAAATCTTCTTTATACATATATATCAAATACATATATAATTTGCAAGCACATTTTTGATAACATTCTTAAATGAACTTGAGATATTTCTTACACAAAATTAAATGCTTTCAAGTATTAATCTATAACAGATACAATTTAACATCAGTCATTTGCTTGCACACGAGTTTTTTCTATTTGATCCTTAGATAAAACCCAGTCAGGTGCTACCACACCGGAACAAAGTGGACCTGGGAGCAATGGCAATGAAGAGGTACGAAGATCATTAAATAAGTTTCCAGACTTTTTTTGTATGGGCACTTTTATTGATAGTACCCACATGAAACTCTAGTCTCCTTCGAAGTAATCTCCTCCGGTTGCAATGCACTTGTTGTATCGTTCCAATAACTTCTGGAAGGCCCCATGAAAGTTCTCTTGTGTGAGTGTGTCAATGACCTTCGTCACAGTCACTTTCATCTCCTCAATTGTCTCATAACGACAGCCTGGGAGCTTAGAAAATAACCAAAAGTCACAGGGAGCAAGGTTTGGACTATAGGGAGGCTGAGGAACTGTCTTGATGCCCGTCTTGGTCAAATAGCCTGTGACAAGGATGGAGTTGTGGACTGGTGTATTGTCCTGGTGGAAAACCCGATTTGAAGAGTGCTGGCCTCTTCCCAAGGAATCACTCCTTGAACTCCCTTAAGACCTCAACATAGTAACCCTAACCCTAACTCTTTGACCAATCAACTCTGGTCTATTGACTTCCTTACTCCTCCCACACCTCTCATCATCCCTCACAGACTCCCTGCCTTCCTTGAATCACCTGTGCCACTCAAAAACTGATGCTCGATGTGTCAGCATTTTTTCCAGGTTTACAACAGAATTTTATTGCATATCGTTCTTCTAAAGTGTCGTCACGTCCAGATTGCATTTTTAAAATTCCCCAGCTGTGACAATCAGGCTTTAGTAGGGTGTATTCCAGTTGCTGCTGTAGCTGTTCCTTTGAAACTGAAATCAGAAAAAAATTGCTCAGTCATCTCATAAGATATATAGCAATAACATAGTGAATTTTCAAGAGTCTACGACAATTTTAAATGCATGTACAAAAAAAGTCTATAAACCTATTGAAGGCACCACGTACTCCACGTTCCGAAAGTTTCCAAGGCTTAAAGCTGGTCATCAGATGGTTTACTGTCCTATCCGGGACCCTTGATGGTAGGGAAGACACTCTTAAGCCTCTGAAGATATGCAGTCGGTGTATTCTACAGCCTGAGCTGAGTGGGCTGAAATATAAGCTAAGGAGTTGCTGATTATATATATATATATATATATAAAGTAAAGTTGGCGAGCGTAATCGAGGGCGGCCTAGAGCATCTGGGCCGTTGCTGTGTGTAGCGTTTACTTTTAAAATTGTTCTATAAATATTGTCAGTTGCTAAAGACATTTAAGTACATTAGCATTGATTTGAAAATTAATTCTGTTATATATATATATATATATATATATATATATATATATATATATTGCAATACTGAACAAGTCCTGGTGACAACACCTCACGAGACGCCAACTGTACGGCCACAGGCCTCCCATCACGAAAACTATACAGGTCAGACGAGCCAGACACACTGGACCCTGCTGGAGAAGCAAAGACGAGCTCGTAAGTGACGTACTACTATGGACCCCCACATATGGCCAAGCAAAAACAGGACGACCAGCCCGAACTTACATACAGCAGCTATGTGAGGACATAGGATGTAACCCAGAAGACCTGCCGGAGGTGATGAACGATAGGGAAAAGTGGCGAGAGATGGTCAAGGATATCCGTGCTGGCGGCACAACTTGATGATGATGATGATGATGATGATATATATATATATATTATATATATATATATATATGCAAATGCAACTTTTTATATAAGTCTGCATTTTAATAATAATCAATTTTGAATAAGAATAAATCAATTTATTCAGAAATTATTTATTTTTAAACATATCTATTTGACCATCTGTGGAACAACCACTTCGGATCGGAATGAAGGGATATTCTTTATTCCTTTCGAAGTGTAGGAGAGGGCCCTACACCTTTCCCAGGATTACAATACTTTAATCTTGATCTCTACTTTATAATGCTGGGTGCTAAGGAAGGTGGCATCAAATACCATTTATTTAGTTTTGGGTACGATTTAAATTGTGATTGAACTCCGGTGTCTCGGACCAATGGACTACTCTCACATATATACGTGTGTGTGTGCGTGTATCTAGTATATATATATATATATATATATATATATATATATATATATATATATATATATATATAAAGACATTGAAGTTAATAATTCAGAATGCTAGATAAAAAGGTAAATGAAAGAGACTTAAATCTACCAGAGAAAAAGAAATTATATATATATATATATATATATATATATATATATATATATATATATATATATATATATATAAAGACATTGAAGTTAATAATTCAGAGTGCTAGATAAAAAGGTAAATGAAAGAGACTTAAATCTACCAGAGAAAAAGAAATTATATATATATATATATATATATATATATATATATATATATATATATATATATATATATATATTATACAAAGAGAGTGAGAATGATTGATAGATAAATAGATCTGATGAGACTTATATAAGTCGGCTTTTTATGAACGGAGCTGAAATAAACGAAGGCCTTTCTGCGACATCTTCATCGTCTTCAAAATTACTTTATTAATTAATAACCCAATGTTTTATTTTCTATCAAACAAAATCGAATATAAATACATAAAATAAACAGATATGTATTCATCTATAGACATTTATATAGATACACACAAACGCATACACGCGCACTGATATATATATATATATATATATATATATATATATATATATATATATATATATATAT
>CAUZXS010003756.1:0-77500 GCA_963585895.1 Sepioteuthis lessoniana | reverse complement strand
TTTTTTTCTAACTTTCTCTTTTTATTTATAATAAATCCCTTGTCCCGCCTCTTTCTCTTAATAGGATGGAATTATGAGAAAGTGATATTTTAAAACGATTTGTATCGTCAATATGGCGGCCTTTTAAAGCTATAAATATTTTATTCACGTCCCTTGTACACTTAGAGACCAATCTGATATTCACTTTGCCGTTGATTGTTCCGTTCTTAATTGGCTCTAACACATGTACACATTGGTTCATATCTAATATCTTCATTATTCCCACTTGCTCAAAAGCTACGTTCACAAGCTTTTAATGGTCACGAGTTACTATGACGACATATTTTTGGCGGACAACTTAAGATCATGGTATATGCGGTGTTATAGCCTCGGGGTGAAAGGGATTGTGTATATTGTGGTCAAGTGAATGCGTGATGGACAGTCACTTACAACAGGTATCTTGGATGAAGGGTTTGTTTGTTTTTTTCAGAGTGACTGTGACTGTTTGGCTTTTCTCCTTTTTATTTCTGTGAAACGTGGTCGAATTCTTTTTCATTTTATATTTTCCCGAGAAGCGAACAGGTTCCCGACTTCTTTCTGGATGAAAAATATTTTGCTTGTCAAGTTTATACAGACCGATTCCAACGCAAAGAATTTCAATTTTACTGCAAACTTTTATTATTTGTCCATCGATAAATAGTCAAAATACGATTGATCTTTGAAACACGAGAGAGAGAGAGAGAGAGAGAGAGGGAAAGATTATCTGATAGGCATTTCTTGCGACTCATTTCAGATACGAAATAGACTCTTTGATTTTGGAGATCAAAATTTTCTGACAGTCGGCGTTGATGTTCAAATACTCTCTGATGGTGTCAGAATGCGGCACAGTATAAATGATTAACTTACCTGATTAAAAGATCATTAATTCAATTTATACTTTCGTCATTTCTCTCGTTTGTATTCGAATTTTAAAATATCTCTTTTAAGTCGCCATTATCCCATATCTATTAAACACAAACCAGTTTTTTTTTCCGAAGATCCTGAATATTATTGTAAATTTTTGAGGCGGAGGATATATCCTTACTACCAAAAAAAATTCCTTCGTTTCAATTTAACCAGACCGTCAAACGTGAACTTCAGAGGATAGCAGCAATGCCATTTGAGATTTATCATTCGTCTTGCCTGCTTGTAAGCCAAACAGTAATTTTGTTTATTTATCCCTATATTTGTCGAGTCGCACTTTCATTCATTCGACTTGACCTAGTCATTCTTTTATTTATTTCTCATCTAAAACAAATCTTAAATCAAGTATTAACATTATGTAAGTTCTAGAATGACGAAACATTTCGGTGGGGTGTCCTCGAGGTGTAATGGTTAAAGCGATGGGCTGCGGAATCGTAGTACGCGAATTCGTACTCCAGTCCCGCTATTACGTTTGCTTTCGGAAAAATACCCTTGGGAAAGGTATGAACCCCCTTATCCTCCCAGCTATGGGTTAAATAGTACCACTACTGTTCTTCTAGCAGAATGACTTTGGAATTAAATTACCAACAAAGGTTGATATGCTATAAATAAAGAAACCAAACCAAACCAAACATTTAGGTTAATGTCGAAGACTGTTTCTATATAAAGTAAACCGTATACGAAAGGGAGTCAAAAAGTAATACCTTTTTCTTTAGTGAAAGATTAATTACCGATACAGGAACCTGTATCATACATCAAAATGAAGCTAGTTGTCTATGAATCATATCCCTACTTCTCAACATATTCACCATTCTCTCAATGACAATGTGTAAAATAATTAAGGTGGTAATTAATTATATTGATTATCTTATTAATAATTGATTATATTAATTATTTTATTATTTAGTTTGGTGAGATTGTGGACTGGTTATAAATCTTTGAATGTAAGGGCAGTTCCTCGCAAAGGTTAAACACATGCACAGGTGGTGAACAGATTTAACACCTCACGTCAAAATAACTTTGGATAATTAACAAAGCGGCGTGGGGAAATAAAAGTAAATGACACGTGTTCTAATATGACTTACTGATGCAATAATTAAGAAGATATTACATAAGAAAAAATAATTTTGGATTCAAGGGGAGTTGAGATTTGAAACCCAAAGACACAAGTTGGGTTAGACGTTGGTGCGAATTGGCTCGATCGTATAGGATTTTACACTCCTATAAATTATTTTGGGAGGTATGCCACTTGTCCCCACAAAGATGGCGGACGCTCAATGTTCACTCTCGGGAAACCATTGGCCAGGAGGACCACGTGATATGCTTACAACTACGTCGGCGCGCGTAAATTCAAGTCCTGCTTTTTTGAGCCACCTACAAGACGGTATTTTCTATAAATACGTCGTCTTCAAGCACCTTCTCTCTCTTTGACCAAAATTTCTTTGTAGCGGCAACACTCTCTCTTTGACCAAAATTCTCCGCAGCAGCAACACCATGCCTCGCAGACATTCATATACCAGGACTATGAGACGTTTTCCCGTCTCTGGGAAACTGACTGTTTCAAACCATAGAAAAAGGACAATTTAAACTTGCAATTCTTTTTGTAGCTTAGTTGTGTTATACACACACACACACGAGCTCACACATATACACACACTATTATTTTGTTAGTAGAGTTAGTAATATTTTTATGTATCAATGGAAGATTTTATTGTTTTAGTATATAAATTTGTTTTTGTTTGTCGCCTTGTTTTAAATGTTCATTTTGTCCGCGCCGTTTTACAAGCATTATTTGTTTCATATCTTTTACTCATTTGTTGCATATCTTTCACTCATTTATTTCACTGGCCTAATTCATTCATTTGTTTTATCCATGTGCTTATTCTTACCTTAATTCTAAACTAAAGCATTAACTTGTGGAGAAGCCTGACTACTAAACCCTTATTTTCAATACACATAAACAAAACGTTAAATAGTCGGAGACCATGAATAAATAAATAGCAAAAATGCTTAGAAGATCTTCCTCTCTCCTCGAGATTGCGTCGGACGGCTAGAATTGAAGACAGTCTGAATAAAGACTTTTTTTCTTATTGCGAATAACAGAGTCACCTGTTATTATTGTTAAATTATAACATTCAACATGGTATAGTGTTACAAATGTTTCACCTTCGAATAAGAGTATGTATTCTTGCCTCGTAAAATTCTGTTCTTTGAGTCACTTCATCACAGCAGCTTTCACTTCCACGTCACTGGCATAATGTTTGCCTTTTAAAACCCTTCTTTCACGGGGGCGAAGACATGATAGTATGAAGGGATAAAATCTTGACAATCGATAATGTCCCTCTGCATGAGAATGTTTGACCACCCACAGGCATTAGGACAAGGGTGATAATCACCTCATTCGGATGGACAACTTTACCGCATCCTCAATTTTCACAAGATTCAACATTACTTTTTGACTCACCCACCCTGCTCTTTTATCAATATCTCTTTCTCTCTCTCTCTCTCTCTATATATATATATATATATATATATGGAAATAAATTATTGAAATAAATCCGACTGTATGAAGAAAATAGAAAAACAAAGTATTCCAATTTTATTTACGATGGCAAAGTCAGCGTTAAGATGTTTAAGTTTTATTAAACCTTCATCAGGACTTTATGTTGGTTGGTTTGGTTTGGCTTGTTGGGTTTTATGGCGTATCAACCTTTGTAGGATATTTAACGCCAAATCCATTTTATGTAAATAATCTGTTTTATTTAAAACAATTCAGTTTAGCATAAGTACACATTTTAATTGTCAAAAATATTTCTATTTCAAACTATTCAAGCAGTTATATGTAACAATTCAGTTAAGTGTAAATACAGTTTCAATGTCGAAAAGCAGTTCTATTTCAAATAATTCAGTTAAGTATAAGCACGCAGTTTAAATGTAAGTACGGTTTAATTGTCAAAAACATTTCTATTTCAAGCTATTCAGTTTACTCAAACGATTCATTTTAGCATAAGAATACTGTTAGTTCTATTTAACCCAAAGTTAGGGCCCTATCAGGTGCTACCACTCCGGGCCAGAGTGGACCTAGGAGCAATGGCAATAAAGGGGTACTTACCCCCATGCAGAGAAGCAGTCGGTGCATTCAACAGCCCCAGCTGACTAGTCATCTTTATGTTGGAAAAAAAGATATTTGTTTGAACAACGATGGATATTTTTTCAAGCAACTCTTTTTCTCCATCATAAATCCTGATGAAGGTTGAATAAAACCGAAACGTTTTAACGTTGACTTCGTCATCATAAATAAATTAATCACATTTGAAATAATTTGTTTGTTTGGTTGTTTTTTTTAGGGTTTTTTTTTTTCATATTTATATTCTAAGACTGAGATTTTAGCCTCATATTAGGGAGTCACACCATACATGACATACATACTTTGTTTTGGTTTGGTTCAGTCTAGTTTGGTTTTATGGCACATCGACCATCGTGGGTCATTTAATGTCAAATCCTTTTTATACATATAAATTAGATATATAATTTCAAAACATATTTCGAAGAAAACATTTTTAAACAAGCCTGAACTCGAGGATTGTTTGTTGTTTTGTTTTGTTTTGTTCCAATTAATTTCAAACAATTCAGTTTAGCATAAGCTCAGTCTTTTGTTTAAATACAGTTAATCATTGGTTTAATTACAGTTAAATGTAAAAACAGTTCTATTTAAGACGATTCAGTTTAGCTTAAGTACACAGTTTTTTGTTTACACACTGTTAAACGATCAAATAGTTCTATTTAAAACAATACAGTAAAGCAAAACTACGCAGTTTAAATATCAAAACTGTTCTTATTCAAACAATTCAGTTTAGCAAAAGATGGGGGCCAAATGAATAAGACCGCATAGAAGATTGTGTCACTCCTCTTTACGTCGAGAGCTTTAACTCAAAGTTAATAAAAAGGTTTCGTACCTGAACAAGAAGTCGTTACATATTTTCGTATTCCGGGATTCCTATGTTCTTTATATGTTCTATCGTTATGAACATTATATGTCCATTTCGCACATAGCGTTAATTGTGAATATGGTACACTGGTTCGTTTAAAGATAATGTTGCTTCAAAACTATTCGCTTACAAATCACATATATACATATATATATGAACGTGATCTGACATTAATGAACTAGAAGAGTTGATATCTCATTGCTGGCGGCCACATACGCTGAAATTCAATAGCTCTTCTCATGAATTGAGCACTCTGGTAGCTGATAACGTATATGCAAAAAAGGTGTACTCAGAAAATTCCTTATTTTAAGCTGAAATGACAATGGCTCTAGGGTAAGATATCGGACTGACTAAGAGTTAGCCGGGTTTCGATCACGACTCTGTAAGCATCTCGTGGGTCTAGCCACTCTGAAGAGTTGTGATACAATGAAACAATCTATTCGTGGAGAACACTATACATACTAAAATTACTGATATTTCTTTTACGACTTAGTTTTACAAGCATGGAATCTATAAATTCATTTTCTCAAATGCAAATTTATTTTCTTAAGAAATTTTTAGAATAGTTCGGGGGGGGATCTTTTTATAGAATTTAATGTTAGTCCAAAAAGAATGAATAAGTGGCAAACGTGCTGGGCTGCCACATTGTAGTTAACGCGTTCGAACACCAGTCGAGCCAATTCGTTCACTTCCGGACTAATACACTTTCTTTCTTCTGAACTTTCTCATCCTCATTGATTCTTTCTTTCGTTCCTCTTTCCTTCCTTCTTTTGATTCCTACATATCATTTTACACTATTCTTTCTTTCTTTTTTTCTTTCTTCTTTCTTTATTTTTCTTTATCTCTTTCTCTCTCTCTTTCTTTCTTTCTTTATTTATTTATTTCTTCCTTCCTTTCTTCTATCCTTCGCTCTGCATACCATTTTACCTAATTCTTTCTTTCTTTCTTTCATTCTTTCTTTCTTTCGTTCTTTCTTCATATCAACTTACACTAGTCTTTCTTTCTTTCTCTCCCTTTGTCTTTCTTCCTTCTTTTCTTCTTTTCTTCACTTCCTGCATATCACCGTATTCTATAATTTCTTTTTTTCTTTCATTCTTTCTTCATTTCCTGCATATCACCTTACATTATTCTTTCTTTCTTTTTTCTTTCTTTCTTTCTTTCTTTCTTCCTGCATATCACCTTTCACTATTCTTTCTTTCTTTCTTTCTTTTTCTTTTTATTTTTTTTCAATAGGGATGGGAATCTTACCAATGCTTTCTTGATATCTATCATTCTTGATCAAACTGTTCATAAAAAGATTTTTCCTAAGAACAGCTGAAATGTGAAACGCACACAGAAGTGAGAACTTTTCAACAGTATATGACTCTCATCATCATCATCATCATCATGTCGTACCGCAGGCACGGATATCCCTGACCCTCTCTCGCCACTTCTCCCTATCGTTCATCGCCTCTGGCAGGTCATCAGGGTTAGATCCCGTATCCTCACATAGTTGCTGTATGAATGTTCGAGCTGGTCGTCCTGCTTTTTCTCGGCCATATGTGGGAGTCCATAGGAGTACATCACTTATGAGCTGGTCCCTGCTTCTCCAGCAGTGTCCTGCATGTCTACTTCGTCTAGCTTGGATAGTTTTCGTGATGGGAGGCAGATGACCGTATAGTTGGTGCCTTGTTGGGTGTTGCCGCCAGGACTTGTTCAATATTGCTTTCAACATTCTTGTGTAATTGCCGTCTAGCTTCTTTTCCAGCCGTTTTGTTAGCGTCCAAGTAGTGCATCCACACAGCAGTATCGACACGACTGCCTGGAAGAAACTGCGTTTCATTTTATCGGTCAGGTCTGATTTTCAGTGCGTTTTCTCGTTCAGATTGCCCCTTGTAGTAGGTATCTTTGCTTTCCAGACGTCTTTTTAAGAAGAAATTCTATCTTCAAACTATTCTCCTTTAAGCAGGTGATTTGTAAATCGGTCCCCTTATTCTTTTTAACAGAATCGAATATAAATACATAAAATAAACGGATATGTATTCATGTACAGACACTTATATAGATACACACACACACACACATATATATATATATATATATATGTGTGTGTGTGTGTGTGTGTGTGAGTGCGCCTGTGTGTTCTTGTATCTAATGTGCATATATATATATATATATATATACACACATTAGATACAAGAACACACACGCACACTTACATATATATACATATACATATATGTGGGGGGGTGATGGCATGCAGCCGAAGTGGGTTAAGCCGGCTCCACATGTTGAATTGTAATCACGTGTGTTGTTTCGGAGGGATTGGTGCCCGAATTTAATTCACCGCCATCTTCATAAGCTTCATTCTCTGCAACCGTTCATCAAACCAGTAGATGAGGATATTTTCACTATTGCCCGGTTTATCAGTCGGAGTTTCTCTGATCGCACACAGGGACACTGAGGTGGATATATTAGTAACTACCAAGTGGCTTGCTGGGGGATTCCCACCGATGCAAAAACTATCAGTACCAAAAGTCTTTGGAACCCAAAGCTGGAACAGTTATAGCGCCAAACACTCAGTTTCATAACATTTGGTGGTAACCAGTGCTGTGACGTATGCGTGAGAGTTTGTGGCGTAGCAGTGGAGACTTTGCTTGTGTCGTTCTGGGTCATTTTGTTGCATACCATAACCGTTATGATATCAATAACAACTGTAATACACGCATCTACAAAACACAATAGGCGGACTTTATTATACAAGCGACTCTATTGTTCAGGTATGAACCGTTTATTAATTACTGACTTCGGTTCTTCGACGCGAGGAGAGACACACAAATATAAAAGTCTTTCGTATCATACTATGCTAACTACATCTTTCAATGGCCGAAATCCAATGGCGGGAACTCAACTATCGTATTCCATGGTCCAAGCTCAAAATCCGAACTGCCTGGTTGGACCCCAACTTCTCACCATCATGGTCGGACCCCAACTTCAACAGTCTGACATTGAGGCAGACAACCCAACTACCCGACTCCATGGCAGAGAACTCAGTTCTCTATACCTCAATGGCAGAGACTCAATAGTCTATCTGCCTGGTCCACTGTCAACTCCCAACTGCCTCTTTTTTAAGTCTTCAAATTCTCAGGACCATCGCTTCCGGCATGACGTCATTCACACTCCAGCCTCATTTCCTATCTGGGGTTTATCATGACAATTGCGATTGTCATATCCTTTGCGCGCGAACGTAAACTGTACCCAATGCTATGCACCTGAACTAAGAGCCGAATAGTTCAAACCCCAACCAAACTGAATGATAAAATATAATTAACGAAAAATGATTAAGATAAAAAAATCATTCCGTAACAATTTTGTAGATCAATGAATGCTCATCCCCAACTTCTCGATTCCAGATGTGCCAAATATTTTGCACCGATCGCCTTTTGTCGTGGATTTAACAGGTTTAAAACTAAAATTAACTTTCTATTTCTTCTGTCTTCAGGAAAAGAGTTATTTATACCTTCCCCAGAAACATTAGCACGAAAATAAAAACGTTAACTGCTCTGTCCAAAATTTGAACCCTGTTTATTTACTAAATCGATAGAGCTGATCTCCAACGGCAGGCATATCTGTTTGGCCACGTAGTACATGACTGTAAAAATGAGGAAAAAGAAGAAAGGCGAAGAAGGCGAAGATGAAAGTAACTGAAAAAGAGGGAGGATTAAAGAAAAAGAAGAAAAGTAAAAGAGAAAAGAAAAAAGAAAAAAAGAGTATTGTATGTGCGCATTTATACGCTTATATAATAATTGATCTTACATATATATATATATATATATATATATATATATATATATATATATATATATGCTAATGCCTTCAATAAGTTTCCAGACTTTTTTTGTACAGGCATTTAAAATTGTCGTAGACTATTGAAAATTCAGTAGGTTATTGCTATACATCTTTTGAGATGGCTGACCAATTTTTATGATTTCAGGTTCAAATGAACTGCCCACAGCAGCAATTGGAATACACCCTACTAAAGCCTGATTGTCACAGCTGATGAATTTCAAAAATGCAATCTGGACGTGAGGACACTTTAGAAGAACGACATGCGATAAAATTCTGTTTTAAACTTGAAAAAAATGCCAGAGAAACGTATGGAATGCTTCAGACTGCTTTTCGACCATCTTGCATGAATCGAGCATCAGTCTTTGAGTAGCATTAGAGATTCAAGGAAAGCGGGGAGTCTGTGAATGGTTGATGAGAGATGTGGGAGGAATAAGGAAGTCAATACACCAGTTTATTGGCCAAAGGGTTAGGGTTAGGGTTACTATGTTGAAGTTTTAAGGGAGCTGAGGAAGAGATTCCTAGGGAAGAGGCTTGCACTCTTCAAATTGGCTCCGTGGCATTTCGACCAGGACAATGCACCAGTCCACAACTCCATCCTTGTCACAGACTATTTGATCAAGATGGGTATCAAGACACTTCCTCACCGTCCCTATAGTCCAGACCTTCCTCCATATGACATATGCTTATTCTCTAAGCTCAGAGGCTGTCGTTATGAGACAATTGAGGAGATGAAAGAGGCTGTGACGGAAGTCATTGACACGCTCACACAATATGACTTCTATGGGGCCTTCCAGAAGTTATTGGAACGGTACAACAAGTGCATTGTAGCCGGAGGAGATTACTTCGAAGGGGACGAGAGTTTCATGTGTGTACTATCAATAAAAGTGCCCATACGAAAAAGTCTGGAAACTTTTTTAAGGATCCTCGTATATATATATATATATAGAGAGAGAGAGAGAGAGAGAGAGAAAGAGGGTGGAATAATTAAAACACATTTTAAGAAAAATTTTTTTTTTCCTTTAACTTGAGAGAAAATTTGATTAAAAACAAATTAACAGGCTCTTTTCTTGTTGGGAAAAGAAATATAAGTTAAGGAGTTAATACGCCCTGATATTGTATTAACAAGAAAATAATCATAGATAATCAATTTATAGCAGTGTGCATTGTTTTAAAACTACATTCTATATTTTGTGCGTGTAAAAGATCTGTTTTTTGGGGTGTGGTACCCTGAAGAGAACAAGTAAACTTAAACGCTAATTTGTATCCGTAATGCTAGGCTTAATAATCACCAGCCAGAAAAGTTTTTTTTTGTTCCAACTGCTCTATCGTAGAATAAACAAGAAAGCGATATATTTCTTTTAAGAAATAGTTAAACGATTTTGAAATGAAATAACTTCTGAAAGGATAAAGTGTTAAAAAGTAACGGAAATTCTCTCAATAGAAAAAAATACAAAAACTGAGCAGCCATAGAGATGAATCTCTACTTCGAAGTAGATAATAATGTATTTTATCGTTTATTTATAAGATGAAGATAGGTTTTAAATTAGATAAATAGCAAATTGATTGGTTGATTTGTGGGTTGGTTGGTTGGGTTTTATGGCATATCAACCTTTGTAGATTATTTAATGCCAAATACATTTTTATACGAATAATCAGTTCTATTACAACCAATTCAGTCTAGTTTAATAGTCAAAACATTTCTTTTTCAAGCTATTCAGTTTAGCGTAAGTGCAGTTTCAATGTCAAAAACATTTCTAAGGGGTGCCCTCGTGGTGTAATGGTTAAAGCGATGGGCTGCGGAATCGTAGTACGCGAGTTCGTACTCCAGTCGTGCTATTACGTTCACTTTCGGGCAAATACCCTTGGGAAAGGTATGAACCCCCTTATCCTCCCAGCTATGGGTTAAATAGTGCCACTACTGTTCTTCTAGCAGAATGGCTTTGGCATTAAATAACCTAAAAAGAGTTGATATGCCATTAAACAAAGAAACCAAACCAAACCAAACCAAACCAAACCAAAAACATTTCTATATCAAACATTTTAGTTTAGCTTAAGTACGCAGATTGAATATCAAAACAGTTCTATTTCAAGTAATTTAGCTTAGCATAGGTACGCAGATTAGTTCTATTTAACCAATAGATAGGGTCCTACCACGTGCTCTCTGAGTGGGCCAGGGAGCGATTGCAATGAAGCGGTACTCCGCATTCCCCAAAGCTCCAGCATCATAGGAACCTCATCATCAGATTGTTTAGTGTCATATCAGGACACTCGTTGGCGGGGGTCTTACTCCTCTGCGGAGAAGTTGTCGATGTATTCAACAGCCCGAGCCTACTGAGAAATTGTAAATTGATTTATCTATGATTCTGACCAATAAAAAATGTATTTTTTATAATCTAGGCGATGAAATATTCCTAGAATTATTTTGGGTTTTGATCCTACAAATGTTTGCAAAGCAAAGCAAATAGTATCGTCTACAACCTCAA
This sequence comes from Sepioteuthis lessoniana, assembly GCA_963585895.1. Taxonomy (NCBI): domain Eukaryota; kingdom Metazoa; phylum Mollusca; class Cephalopoda; order Myopsida; family Loliginidae; genus Sepioteuthis; species Sepioteuthis lessoniana. The sequence continues at coordinate 66,258 of CAUZXS010003756.1, read as the reverse complement.
TGAAAGATAGCGTCTGATTGCTGTTAGCATTTCAGAATTAACTCTGATGTATCGAGAATTTGAATGAATAAAATATGACGTTTCACACGAGCTCTATAGAGTGGAAAGTTAAAATTGTCGTCCTAAAGAAAACAACACTACAGCTTTATTTTAAAACTTTTATTGAAAAAAAATCAATTCAGCTAACTTGATTATGTAGTAGAGCTGACATCTATAGGGTGGAACGATAAAATTGTCGTCCTAAAAAAAACAACACTACAGCTTTATTTTAAAACTTTTATTGAAAAAATCAATTCAGCTAACTTGATTATCTAGTAGAGCGGACATCTATTCAATGTACCTGCCTTCAGCTTCAATCACCGCCTCGATACTGATCCGGAACTGGGAGCATGCCTTTTTCACATGCGTCGGCGGGAGCTCGGCGAATACTCGGCGGATGGCGGCGATCAGGCTGGCTTTGGTGTTGTGGGAGGTCATATTGGTAATTTTCTAGACGTATAAGCAAACGAAGTAGTCCAGCGCGTCCAGGTCTGGGGAGGAGGGAGCCAGTGAGAGAAGGGTACAAAGTCGTAGCACTCCTTCTGAAGCCAAGCTTGGGTCTCTTTGGACTTGTGGGCCGACGCCGAGTCCTGCTGCCACACCCAGGGTCTGCCACCGGCCACCTGATTGCACCAGGGGATCACCACACTTTTCAGCACATCCAGGTACACTTTGGTGTTGACTTTCAAGCTGACTTCGAAGATGTGAGGTGGCATGATGTGGCCCTCACTTGAAACAACACCAAAGACCATAACCGTAGCTGTCCGAAGGGTCGTCCGATGCGTTGAGCTGTACCCTCAAGCATTGAACCGTCCGGATTTTCATTTTGAGGGTGCTGGCAATGGTCCTGTTGTCATAACTTGGATCGGTAGAGAACATAAGTTGTACAGCGGCGCGTCTCTGATCTCGCTCGTTGAACATCGTGTCACTTTCAGACATGATAGAAGGCTCCTATCGCTTTTAGGATTTGTACACAACTGGCCAACTAGTAGATGGTCTGCAGCAAAAAAAGAAAACCGGTTTTCATTAAACGGAAATGGAATCATGCTGTCTTTTCTAGGGCGACCATTTTATCGTTCCACCCTGTATTCCACTGAAAAATTGGCCGTGTGTCACATCCTGTCCATGATTGAGGGGTTAGGAAAATAAATACATTTACCCTTTTGTCCGACTGAGTTACGCTCAACGAATATTTATATATTCATTCATTGTATTTTTTGAAAGTTCATTCATGCAGATATGCAGCAGCTCACTGGCCAATCAAAATGCTAGGAATGTGTTTTGTGTTGTCTTCTGCAGCGGGGACTGTAATGCGTTCAGTAAGGTTTGTTGCTGATTGAACGTTCGTCGGTATAATCTATGAGGAATAAAAGTCCTACAGGGTTAATGGCAGAAAAGAAAGAAAAGTCAATGTACCCACTATTAAATATAAAATGGGGGGTGCATGCTGGGGGTGGGGCGTGCTGCGGATTGGGCGTGAGTAGCCTTTGGTAAAGCGAAAAGAAAATGTAAAAGATGCACCCAGTGACCTTAATGCTGATTGGCCAAACTTGAATCGAGAGGCAGTAAGTGCTTTGTCATCTGACGAAAGCTGCCGACGGGTGAAGTAGAACGGGAAGATGAAAAATCTATTAGAAGAAGAAGAAGAAGAAGAAGAAGAAGAAGAAGAAGAAGAAGAAGAAGAAGAAAAGACAGTGTTGGGAAAAAAGATGGAAGAAAGAAAAGAATGATGAAGAAAGACAACAAAGGAAAGGAAGGAGGGGCAAGGGGAAAATAGAAGAAGAAGAAGAAGAAGAAGAAGAAGAAGAAGAAGAAGAAGAAGAAGAAGAAGAAGAAGAAGAAGAATAATTGGAAGAGAGGATAAGAATACAGTGGTAGAAGAAAGGATGGAAGAAAAGCCACGAAGGAAGGATAGAAGGAGGAACAAAAGGAAAATAGAAATAAAAGGAAGAAGAAAGAAAGAAGGAGGAGCAAGACGACGAAGAAGAACAGGGAAAGCAGGAAGAGAGATGGAGAAGAAAGTAGTGGAAGACAGGATGAAAGAAAGGAAAGAATGAAGAAATGTAACGAGGAAAGAAAGGGCGAGGGTCAAGAAGAAGAAGAAGAAGAAGAAGAAGAAATTCTGTTTATAATTATAGGATTTGTATTCAAGTAGTTTGTAAGCAAATTTAGTTTTAAACGAATCAAGGACCTTTTGTTTGTAAATAGTTGAATTGTTTCAAGTATTGCTATCAAACATTTATAAACCTATTCGCCACAGTTAAGTAACTTCAATCCTTACTATCTAATCCCAACAATTTGTTTAAATATTAATCCGTCGTTTGCACACAATTAAATGGTTTCAATTATAATCAAAGATGAAACAATTCTATTTGTCTCATTTATGGAACCTTTACAGGCACTACCACTCCTGGTCAGAGTAGACCTGGGAGTAATGGCAACGAAGGAGTACTCTACATTCCCAAAAGCTCTAAGACTGCAGCCTCACCAGCAGATTGTTTACCGTCATATCAAAGACATTCATGGGGGAGGGTTTTATCCATCTGCAGTCGGCGTATTTTACTGCATCAGCCGATTGGGCTTGAAAGAAGAAGAAGAAGAAGAAGAAGAAGAAGAAGAAGAAGAAGAAGAAGAAGAAGAAGAAGAAGAAGAAGAAGAAGAAATTTTGTGTATTGGCACAATGAAAAGAAGAAACTGAAAGGTACATGAAGTAAGATTAAGAGACGAAAGATGAAAGCCTGTAAGAGTATTCATCGATCCTCCTACGGGGATGCAATGTGTCAAAAGGGAACTCGCGTACATTTGTATGCGGATGTAAAAATAGTCAAGTCGTATCGCTGTAGTTGTACATACTAGTCTTAAGCGTTTAGAAACATAAGGAGGTGCTGCCCTGGAGACAGATCGCCGGGAACTAGGATTGAGTAAAGTGAGTATGTCTCGCTTTAAGAAGAGACAAGGGTAATGGTGAACCACTTATATAGAAATCTGTCAACAAATAAAAATGGCGACTGCATAAAAAAAAGGAAAAATGCATTTTAAAAAAAAAGGCAATGGTGAGATAGAGTTAGGAATGAAAAATAATGGACGGGTGGAAGGAAGAAGAAAAGAAAGGAAAGAAAAACTGTGGACAAATATTTAAAGAAAGTACAAATGAAAGAAAAGAAGTAAATACAGAAAGGGAAAAAAAGAATGAATTATGTATGGAAGGAAAGAAAGAATAAGGGTTTAGAAAATATAAAGGGAATGGATGAAAGAAAGACGGAAAGAAAGAAAAAGTTAGAAAACTATAATAGGGAGAAATGAAAGAGAGAATGAAGTATAGAAGGAAAGAGAGCTGAACTATTCTTAAGGAAAGAAGGAAGGTAGGAAGGAAATTGATATTTTTTGCTAAGAAATTATAAAGAAGAGACATGAAAAAAAAAGGATTAAATAGAACTTCGATCGACAAAATCAGAGAAAACGGCTTCGAGCTGACAAAGAAAAGAAGCAGAAGGTACCCCGCAAAAACAATTACCGACGCCGACTACGCTGATGACATAGCGTTACTGGCGAATACACCCAACTAAGCCGAAACACTACTGCATAGATTGGAACGAGCCGCTGAAGGCATTGGCCTCCATGTCAATGCACACAAAACTGAATATATGTGTTATAACCAAACAGGCGACATTTCCACACTAGACGGAACCTCTCTGAAACAAGTAGACAAATTCACCTACCTTGGAAGCAGCGTCTCATCAACCGAAAAAGACATCGACACACAGCTAACGAAGGCATGGACAGCTATGAATAGGCTCTCGATCATATGGAAATCAGACCTGACCGATAAAATGAAACGCAGTTTCTTCCAGGCAGTGGTTGTATCGATACTGCTATATGGATGCACTACCTGGACGCTAGCTAAACGGCTGAAGAAGCTAGACGGCAATTACGCAAGAATGTTGGGAGCAATATTGAACAAGTCCTGGCGGCAACACCCCACAAGGCACCAACTATACGGCCACCTGCCTCCCATCACGAAAACTGTACAAATTAGACGAACCAGACACACAGGACTCTACTGGAGAAGCAAGGACGAACTCATCAGTGATGTACTCCTATGGACCCCTGCATATGGCTAAGCAAAAGCAGGATGACCAGCTCGAACATACATACATACATACATACATCAGCTATGTAAGGACACGGGATGTAGCCCTGAAGACCTGCCAGAAGCGATGAATGATAGGGAGAAGTGGCGAGAGAGGGTCAGGGATATCCGTGCTAGCGACACAACATGATGATGATGATGATGATGATAGAAGAAAATAAATAAATAAATATGAGTTTGAAAATGATGAATGATATATTGAAAGAAAAGAATGAATTATAAAATGAAAGAAAGAAAGACAGTGAAAATTAAATTTGCACACGTTTTTCAGGAAGGAAAGAAGCAAAAAGGGAAGAAATAACTTTTTCTTTCTCGTTTTTCTTTTTGTTTTTTATTTTTATTTTTATTTATTTTTTTTTTTTTTTTTCTCTTTTGCTTTCTTCTCTTTTTCTCTTTTCTCTTTTCATTTTTTCTTCACTAATTTCACTTTTTAACTTTTTCTCCTTTTCTCTTTTCTCTTTTGTCTCTATTTTTTCCTTTTTTTCTCTTTTTCTTCTTTTTCTTTTTGGATTTTTTTGTTGTTCTGTTTTTTTTTTTGGAAGGGGGCTCTTTTTTCCATTTTTCCTTTTTCGTTCTTTTTCTTTTTTCACTTTTTCTTTTTTCTCTTTTTCTTTTATCCCTTTTTTACTTTTTTCTTCTTTTCCCTTTTTCTTATTTCTCTTTTTGGCTTTTTTCTTTTTACGTTCTTTTTTTTCTCTTTTTCTCTTTTTTCTCTTTCTTCTTTTTTTCTTTTTTTTTTCGTCTTTTTCTCTCTGCATTTTTCTCTTTTTTTCTTTTTCTTTTTTGTTTTTTTCTTCTTTTTTTTCTCTTTTATGAAAAAAAATCGACCTTTCTTTTGCCAAAATCATTGTATGTCCTCAAAGAAAATGGTTGTAGAATTGTTTGGCCGAAATCGTATTGTTATAAGAAAAACAACAGAAAGAACAACTTCATTCGTACAAAGAATTCTTTAATAGTTGAGGGACCTTTCCGAAATTATAGAAAAGAAAACTTTAACAAGAAAAAAATAAACACAAAAAACATAGTTAAAAATATAATAGATTGAAAAAAAAGAGGAAGAAAGAAAATAAAGAATTCTGGATAAAATAAGGAATAGCATTATTAGCAAAACAAAAGATGATTAGGAAAATGCTTTTGATTTGATCAGAAAAAAAGCAAGAGTAAAAGAAATAAAAATAAATGAAGATGATTGAATTCGAAAAAATTTAGAAGTAATTTGAATTTGAAGAAACGAAGATGAAAAATAAATTATACTGAATAAAGTTGATTAAATTAAAGTTAATAAAAAAAAGTTAACACAAAAAAAAGTAAGAAATTCTATCTAAATAAATAAAGAAAGAATATTTGATTTAAATGAATAAACTATGGAAATAATCTTAGAACCATGAAGGAATTTAAATTCGAATAAATGAAGAACATGAGAAAATTTGAATGAATAAAGAAATAGTGTAAATTTGAATGAATGAAGAAATAGTGTAAATTTGAATGAATGAAGAAAGAGTGTAAATTTGAATGAATAGATGAAGGAATGAATGAATGACAGAAATTTGAATGAACGAAAAACTAAGTTCAAATGAAGGAATTGGGAAAATCAATTCATATAAATGAAGAATGAAAAATGAAAGAAGGAAAAAGAAAAAAATGAATTAAAAAGAATGAAGAAGAAAAGTTAATTCAAAAGAATTAAGAAGGAATTTAAATTCGAATGAATGGAAAAAAATGTTTCATTCGAATGGCATATCAACCTTTGTAGGTTATTTAATGCCAAATGGATCCTCCGAGAAGAATAGTAGTGGTACTATTTAACCCATAGCTGGAAGGATAAAGACTTTCATACTTTTCCCAAGGGTATTGTTCAAAAGTGAACCCAATAGCGCGACTGGGGTTCGAAATCGCTAACTACGATTAAGCTGTCCATCGCCTTAACCCCTGCACCACGAAGAAACCCCAGAAAACAGTCAAAGAATTATGAAAAAGGAATTTAAATTCAAATGAAAGAAAAATAAATCAAGATCCAGTGAAGGAAAAAGGAAACATGAATGAAGGAAGAAGGAACTAATATTCGAATGAATGACGAATATAAGTTCGAATAAAAGAAGAAGGAACGCCGGCTCGAATCAATGAAAAATGAAACTAAATGCGAATGATTAAAGAGCGAAAGCTCATTAAAATGAATGAAAAGAAATATAAATTCAAATAAATGAAAAAAGAATGTTAATTTGAATGAATAAAGAACAAACTCAAATTTAAATGATTAAATAAAAGTTGTTTAATTCGAATGATTGAACAAAGAAAAACGTCTAAGAAACCTTGATATATTTATTGACCTTAGACTTAAAAAAAAAACCCTCATCGTCATATATTGATGGATAACATTCACGATGATATTTGTTCTACATTTCAATTGTTCTTGGGAAGAAACTGCTTGTTAAGAGAACGCATGGAATGGTGAGACGTCTTTAGATTGGAAATTTCCTAATTGATAATATAAAAAGTTGACCAGCCCAAAAACTCACCGTTCATATCTCATGGGATAATTCTTTCTTTTTTCCCATAGCTAAGGAAATCCGAGCGTTTCATCACCAATGATGCGTGTATCCTTGAAATGACACATACTATTCCGATGGTGTCGCCCCAGTTCTAGAACTCAGGGAAGTAATGAGTCATCTGTTCGTTGTCATTATTCTCAAGTCCACTCTAAGAGTACCTGTTACGGTCCTGTCGGTGGTTTTAATAGATCCTATTTACCCGACCCCTCCGCTCGGGCTAAATATAACGCAAGGTTAATTTTTTAGCGGAGTTTAACAGGTTTGAATTCAGAGTTTTCCTTCTCCTAGACTTGTTGCCTCACCAAGGCTGAAGAACCCAGTTTGCCCTATTATTTACCCATAGCTGGAGGGAGAATATTTGGATTCATACCTTTCCCAAGGGTTAAAAAAAAGACATCGACCAGCGGCTAACGAAGGCATGGACAGCTATCGATAGGCTTTCGATCATATGGAAATCAGACCTGACCGATAAAATGAAACGCAGTTTCTTCCAGGCAGCGGTCGTGTCGATACTGCTATATGGATGCACTACTTGGACGCTAACTAAACGGCTGGAGAAGAAGCTAGACGGCAATTACACAAGAATCTTGCGTGCAATATTGAACAAGTCCTGGCGGCAACACCCCACAAGGTACCAACTATACGGCCACCTGCCTCCCATCACAAAAACTATCCAAGCTAGACGAACCAGACATGCAGGACACAGCTGGAGAAGCAAGGAAAAGCTCATCAGTGATGAACTCCTATGGGCCCCCGCATATGGCCAAGCAAAAGCAGGACGACCAGCTCGAACATACATACAGCAGCTATGTAAGGATATGGGATGTAGCCCTGAAGACCTGCCAGAGGCGATGAAGATTACGGAGAAGTGGCGAGAGAGAGTCAGGGATATCTGTGCTAGCGGCATGGCATGGTGATGATGATGATTAGTGCTATGTGAAATGCAATCAGTCTCGTCTAGGATTTGAACTAGTGTCGCCGTGTCCATTTCCTACGACGATAACCATTACACGACAGGCACCTCCACGGTGGATTTAATAGATAATGTTTAAAATGAATTAACTTTAATAATAAATTATCTCTTAAAACATTTGCAAGTAAATATGAACTTTTTTCTAGTTTAGAATGTTTGAAAATTAAAAGTATAAGACGAATAGTTAATTGAAGATATATAATGGTTTGCTTATTCTACTCATTTGATAGTTATTTCTTACCCCAAAAGTCGGTGATGGTTTTTACTGGAGTTTGAGTGACAGCAAGTCTGTTCAAGTCTCCAGGACTCTTCTCAGTATTCTTGCCGATGTTTGTAATGCCGTAGTCTGAATGTGCTTTAATTGTCCTCTGATTTCTAAATCTTCCAGTCTCTTTAACAAACCATTTGAAATTGTTCCAAGTTATATTTGTCGTTGCCTCCCACCAGACAGGACTTGACACAAGGTCAATACCCCGAAGGACGGCTTAGAGTGGAGATTTAGGGGTTGGGAAGGTCGGACACGAGCCGAGGCTCGAAACCTGCTTGTCTGTTCTGGTCATCGACCCACCAAGTGCAATGTGGGCCTGATGAGCCTCGCTAGTCTTGGACCCAAATCTGGGTCCAGGGATTGTTCCAAGAGCACTAACTACAATCGGTATCACCGTCACTTTGATGTTCCATAGTTTTTTAGTTCTCCAACAAGGTTAGATATTTATTTCTAATTTTGTTTTTTGTTTTGTTTATTGTCACTATAGTGTCCGTCGTGACAGCAAAGTGGACTATTTGGCAGGTTTGTCCTTCGGCCAACATTAGGTGATCAATTTGTATCTCACAATCCCAGATAATTTTGCGTGTCTCAATCTTCAGGAAAGATTCTGGGTTGTGCTTATACCACTTCTTTGTAAGGTCAAATCTAAACTTATTGCACTATTCCCAGTGGATTACCTTCTCCAACCAGCCATATCGAATCTTATACTCTTTGGCGCTAATTTATTGCCTTCGCTTATTACATGATTTATTGTTTCGTCCCTAACACCACATACCTACTATTTTGTTGCATCTTATCTATTTTTGCTTTAACTTAGAGGGTCCTTATGGCGTTGTTTTGTGCTGTTATTAGAATACATTCATTTTCTCTCTTTAGGTTTCCCTTGTAGGGGGTTATATTGTGTTTTGATATTTAATTTCCATTTTGTAGTGGTATATTTGATTTGTTTTTATATGTGGTTGCGTGTTCTCAAATGTCTGAAGGTCGCCATTTATAGCGATGGGGATAAAATTATTATTATCATTATTATTATTGTTATTATTGTTGGGGTTTTTAGGTTTAAGGTTTAAGTTGGTTTTACGTTGGTTGCGTTGGTATTTCGTTGGTTGCATTGGTATTTCGTTGGCAGCGTTGGTATTTCGTTGGTTGTTATCCCCTCGCTAAATGTTGATGGAAAATAAAGGTGGTGGAGAAGAACGAAGACGTCGTTAGTTTTGTATCAAGGTTTTTATGGCAGTATGAAGTAAAGGGGTTTACGCTGGTATGCTGCGAGCCTCGTAGTAAAGAAAGAAGGTAGGAAGTTGTTAGAGTGTATCATCTAATTTGTTTTTAACTAGAATCCCTTGGTCTAGAAGAATAGACCCAAGAAATCCATAAACTTGATGTCTCTCCTCATAGTGTATGATGGTGCTGCTGCTATTCAGGAACAGACGAATAGACGTCCGTTCCCGTTAAGGATTTCTGAGCGAGAGAGAGATTCGCGGGCTTTCTTCAATTTTGGGGGCTGCTAGGAAATATGGTTCGGGCTGAATAGGACAAGTCATCCTGATTGGGTGAAAATGTTCGGCGACTGTAACGGTCAAATTAAATTACGCGCCAAACAAAAATTCAGTTTCCTTTATGCTACACACTTTCTTAGCTATGCCAAAGTCTTCTCGTGTGAGATTTCCTTTGTTTGTCGCTTGAAATGTCTATCAGGTTGTTTTTCTTCCCATTTACTTTTCTTCCGATTTACTTTTCTAGTTATTGTTGTTCTGCTAATCCTTGGATTCTTTGTGTTGTTTCTGGTCGCAGTAATCAGTTTTCTTTGTTCTTTTTTATGTAGTCTTAGAGTTGTCGTATCGATGTATTGACACTATCTTTAAGGTTGGCGAGTCCTCTTCCTCCTTCTTTTCTCTCTTTCTATTTGGTTTCTTCTCTTGTATTTTTCTTTGTTTCTTTTTTGCACCTGGTAAGATCATGGTATTTGTTTATCGTGTCCCTTTCTTTTACTCTATAATCCGCTGGGACGGTAAAATCCACAAAATGAGAATTGTTTTCTAGTCAAATAAAATAAGGCCCGGTCTTCTGGCTGGTATTAAGTAATTCGTTTGAGGTGCCCGTGGTGTAATGGTTATCGTCGTAGGAAATGGACTCGGCGACACGAGTTCAAATTCTGGACGAGACTGATTGCATTCTACATAGCACTAATACCCTTGGGAAAGGTATGAATCTAATTAGTCTCCCTCCAGCTATGGGTAGATAGTAGGACAGACTAGGTTTTTCAGCTTTGGTGAGGCAACTAGTCTAGGAGAAGGAAAACTCTGAATTCAAACCTGTTAAACTCCGCTTAAAAATTGACCTTGAGTCATATCCTGCCCGAGCGGAGGGGTTGGTAAATAGGATTAAGTAATTCGTTTGTATTTTAAGGTCCAAGAGAATTTTGTAGGCCTCATTTTCTAAAACAGATTCTGAGTTATGTATATAGCGTTTGTCAGAATGCCCAAATTTTAGTTGATAGTACAGTTTCTTGTGGATCACCTCTCCGACAGGGCATACCTACTATCATATACCTTTTGTACTAGTTAGCTGCATTCGGTTATTATGTGGTTAACTGTTTGTAAGCAGTTAAATGACCTGTGTTACTCTTCTGTGTATTTCAATATTTGCTTAGATGTAAGTAAGTAAGTTAGCGACCAGAGTCGAGGGTGACCCGAAGGCTCCCTTTTCGATAGCTACTACACCAAGGTGTAGGGGAGGGCGCTACTCCATTCCCAGGATTGCTCCACTTTACCCTTGAACCGTCCCTTATAATGCTGAGTGTTAAGCAAGGTGGTATCAAGTACCATTTTTAAAGTCTTTGGTATGACTCGACCTGGGATTGAACCCAGGTCTCCCGGGCCATTGGCGAAGGCAAAATCCACGCAATGATAAGTTACTGTTTTGGTAATTAAAACTAGTTCCAGTCTTAAGATTGTGATTAGTTGGCATTGAAAAGTCACAGAGAATTGTTTGTTTTGGTTTGATTTGGTTGTATGGCATATTAACTATTTTAGGTTATTTAAAGCTAGATCATCTTTATACATATATATTAAATATATAGGATTTGGTTTAGTTGGCTTTTATGGCATATCAACCATTGTAGGTTATTTAATGCCAAATCCTCTTTATAAATATTTATCAAATATACATGATTTGGTTTGGTTGGCTTTTATGGCATATCAACCATTGTAGGTTATTTAATGCCAAATCCTCTTTATACATATACATTAAATATATAGGATATGATTTGGTTTGCTTTTATGGCATATCAACCATTGTAGGTTATTTAATGCCAAATCCTCTTCATACATATATATTAAATATATATGATTTGGTTTGGTTGACTTTTATGGCATATCAACCATTGTAGGTTATTTAATGCCAAACCCTCTTTATACATGTATATCAAATATATATGATTTGGTTTGATTGGCTTTTATGGCATATCAACCATTGTAGTTTATTTAATGCCAAATCCTCTTTATACATATCTCTTAGATGTATATGAATTGGTTTGACTGGGTTTTATGGCATATCAACCATTGTAGGTTATTTAATGCCAAATCCTCTTTATACATATCTCTTAGATGTATATGAATTGGTTTGACTGGGTTTTATGGCATATAACCCATTTTGAGGTTATTTGTCGTCAAATCCTCTTTATACACGTATATTACATGTATATAATTTGTCAACACATTTTATTGATAACATTTTTAAACGTGCATGAGCCCTTTTTTTTTTGCACCCAGGCTTCAAGTATTTCTATTTGATGGGAATAATTCTATTTGCTATTTATCATTTATTAGCACATAGTTAAATGGTTTCAATTAATGCTATATGACAGTCACTATTTAACATCACTCATTTGTTTACAAACATTTAAATATATATACATGATAAGTAAGAAATTAGAGTCGACGCACTGACTATCACAATACTATCAACTATAGAAAGTACTTAACACGGCTTGAACCGTCGCATACTTGTGCCACAAAAATATTACAAAACTTTTCATTAACCCAAGTATATATATATATATATATATATATCATCATCATCATCTTGTCGTGCCGCAAGCACAGATATCCCTGACCTTCTCTCGCCACTTTTCCCTATCGTTCATCGCCTCTGGCAGGTCTTCAGGGCTACATCCCGTATCCTCACATAGCTGCTGAATGTATGTTCGTGCTGGTCGTCCTGCTTTTGCCCGGCCATATATGGGGGTCCATAGGAGTCCATCACTTATGAGCTCGTCCCTGCTTCTCCAGCAGTGTCCTGCGTGTCTGGTTCGTCTAACTTGGATACTTTTCGTGATGGGAGGCAGGTGGCCGTATAGTTGGTGCCTTGTGGGGTGTTGCCGCCAGGACTTGTTCAAATTGCTCGCAGCATTCTTGTGTAAATGCCGTCTAGCTTCTTCTCCATCCGTTTTGTTAGCGTCCAAGTAGTGCATATATATATATATATATATATATATATATATATATATATATATATATATATACTATTTCCCTTTTAATGATTCCCTATTATGACTTGTCGGTTTTTAATGAAATTAGAAAATCCTTATCTTTTTTTTAAATCTTAGGATTTCGTTTCCTAATTGACAAATTGCAAGCCCCCAAAGTTTGCTGATTTTTTGCTCTTGTTTTTTTGTTTTTTTGTCTGTTTGTTTGTTGTTTTTCGTTTGTTTGTTTGTTTGTCTGTTTGTTTGTTTCGTTTTTACCTGCTATTTGTTTTTGCTTATTGTGAGCGTGTTTTGTTTTGTTTTGTTTTGTTTTTATGTTTTTTTTTCCATTTGAAATTTACAATTATATTTAGAACAAACCTTTAGCAATCAATGTAAAACAATATTGAGTGTTCCAAATATATTCCAGCCAAAAATTTGGAGGGTATGAAATGATTATATAACCCACTTGATTTTAATGAAGTTAGGGACTGAACCCAACGCTAAAGATTTTTCAAATTATCTTCTTGATCAAAAATAATAAAATTAAAAACCAAATTTAAACGTACTTCTATTTTTAAATTTCTTGTTTTTACGCTTTTTTGTTAAGTTGCTTATTTTTTTGTTTTGTTTTTGTTTTTGGTTTTTTTTTTTTTGTGTGCGCATGCGTCTTTGGGTAACTACCAGCAGATATGTGTGGGGGCGAGTGAAGGGGGTAAGATGTGTCTCTTTGCATCGGGGAAATGAATGAGATACAAGGTGACGTACCAGAATCTGGTGCTACCATTGCGCATGTCCAATTAATGTCACGTGATCATATCTCTTTGAACGAGTAAAAAAAATTGATTAATAAATAAATAAAATCTCAGGAAAATAAAAACAGAATTGAAAGACCTTTAACAAACGAAAAATATACAAAGCAAAAGAAAAAAAAGAAAGAAATGGAAGCAAAAGAAAAACAATTAAAAGAAAGACTGAAGAATTTTAAGAAAGGAAGAAATTTATTTACAGATTTTTTATTTATTAATTTATTTATTTATTTTTTTTTTTTTTTTTGCTTGGCTTATTTTGTTGGTCAATGATGCTTTTAAAAAATAACGACAATATGCCCCCACCCCGACTAAACAATTAGGTAATAAGAAAAACAAAGCTGTAAGAGGTAAAAAAAATGCTCTTAGGCACACGTTTGTGATGATGATATTACATAAAAGGTCAAATAGAAAGAAAGAAAGAAAGAAAGAAAGAAAGAAAGAGGATGAATAAATGAAGGAAAGTTTATAGAGTTGGTAAAGAAGGAAGAAACGAAAGAAAATGTAAAAGTATAAAAAAGTGTAAAGAAAAGCAATGACCAGGAAAAATAGATTTCAGAAAGATTGGAAAAGGAAAAAAAAAAAAAACAGAAAAACAATACCGCGTTAAAAAAAGAAGCGAACAAAAAAAAAGATTCTTGAAATAAAAGAGTAAGAAATTAACGAAGAAAAGATGGCTTGAATAAGAAATACAAAAGAAAGAAAGAAAGAAAGAAAGAAAGAAAGAAAGAAAGAAGAAAGAAATACTGGGAAAATCAGAAGGTACACATTTTGTAGGTAAATAAAACAAGGTAATGAAGAAACGAAGAAAATATAGACAAAAAGACAACAACAAAAAAGAAATGATAGGGCATTGTAAAGAAAGAAAGAAATAGAAAAAGAAAGAGAGAAAGAAGGAAATACTGAGAATATCAGAAGGTACACATTTTGTAGGTAAATAGAAGAACAAGGTAATGAAGAAACGAAGAAAATATAGACAAAAAGACAACAACAAAAAAGAAATGATTGTGCATTGTAAAGAAAGAAAGAAAAAAAAAAGAAAGAAAGAAAGAAAGAAAGAAAGAACAACGTCAACAAAAAAAAGTAGAAAAACCAACAACAAAAGAAATCGACGAGAAAAGAGAAGAAAATCAATAAATCAATAATTGGGACAATAAGGAGAAATCACACGAAAAAAAATGGCGAGGTAATCGAATGAAATATATTGACTGTCGATCAAGATGATTGTGTCAGCAAAAAAAAAACCCACGGAACTCTTCCTCGTTCTTCGCTGTATCAATCTCACTCACTTCCGCTTCCGGTTTGTTATTTTGATTAATTTATCTCTTCCCCCACCCCCATATCATTCGCTTCACTGATTTCTTGGTTTTTGACAACCTTTCGTTTCTTCCTTGTTAATCATATTAAAATTCTTTTTTTTTCTTCTTAAAATTGTTTTTCTTTTTTCCCTTTTTTTTTACATTTTTCCCTTTCCTTCACAAAAGTCCACAATTCCACCCCTCTCTCTTTCTCTTTCTCTTTCTCCCTCTCTCTCTCTCTCTAGCGAGCTGTCACTCACAAACGCACACACACAAGCACACACACATACACACACACACAAACACCCACACAAACACTCTCTCTCCCTCTCTCTCTCCCTCTCTCTCTCTCTCTCTCTCTGTCTCGCTTGCTAGGTTGCTATCATTCACAAGCCAACACAAACGCGTGCGCACGTTTTCTTATTGTCATTATTTCTTGATATAATTTTCTCTCACTCCCACACAATCACGCCTTTTTAATATCTCTCTCTCTCTCTCTCTCTCTCTCTCTCTCTCTCTCTCTCTCTCTCTCTCTCTCTTGCTTACACACTTTCTTTCACTTTATTACTCTTTATACTCCCTATCTGTCTCTATCCCTTACAAACACACTCACGCGTGCTTTTTCATTATCAATATTTCTTTGTAGCTATGCTCCTCTCTATCTTTCTCTATCTTTCTCTCTTTCCCTCTCTCTCTCTCTCTCACACACACACACACACACACTCTCTCTCTCTCTCTCTCTCTCTCTCTTACTTACACACTTTCTTTCACTTTATTACTCTTTGTACTCACTATTACTTTCTCTCTTTATCTATCAATGTCAAACAAACACATACAAGAGGTTTTTCATTGTCTATCTCTGTGACTATTACTCTCTCTCACTCTCTCTCTCTCTCTCTCATATTCACTCGCATATACACACACATACAACTGCTTTCTCATTTTTAATCTTCCTCTTTCTCTAACTTTCTTTTACTTCATCTATCTTTTTACTTGCTCTCTCTCTCTCTCTCTATGTCGGTACATCTTTCTTTCTTCCTTTCTCTCTCTCTCTCTCTCTCTCTCTCTCTCTCTTATAAACTCATACATGCGTCCCTTCTCATTCTCAATCTTTGTGGTTACCTCTCTCTCTCTCTCTCTCTCTCTCTCTAGCTATCTATCTTTATCTCCCTAACTTTCTCTCTCTTCATTCTTCTTTTTACTCGCAATCTCCATCTACCTATTAACATTTTACAAAATCATACTCGCGCGCACTTTTATTCTCAATTTTTCTCGTTCTCTCTTTCTTTCTCTTTATCCTATTTTTTATTCTGTTTCTCTGTCTCTCTCTCTCTCTCTCTCTATATATATATATATATATATGAAAGAAAAAAAAACCGAAGTGGGTAAATTGGGAGAAAATTCTTCACCCCTCTTCTACCCCCTCCCACCCCTCCTTCCTATGTCTATTCTGACTGTAATTATTTTTTCCATTAGATCTGAAGAAGTCCGGTTATTTTTGGTGTTATTGATTCATATCAATACCCATAACAGGATGGAAATAAATTTATAATCCTAATGTAACCGATTTTTGCTTTTCTTAAAGGAATTATTGCTCTGTGATGTCAGTTTCATTGAGCTCTTTATCAGGAAGATTTAAATGTTCATAGTTGAATGATTTTTGGTCCTGGTGGAATTATTCCCGACTCCGGTTTAACTGGACTGAATAATACATATATATATATATATATATATATATATATATATATATATATAAGAAACGCTCTCTCTCTCTCTCTCTCTCTCTCTCTCTCTCTCTCTCTGATATATTTTCTTATCGACCTTCTGTTTTTACCTTCTTTATTCTTAGAACATTCAAAACGTTTTTGTTTACTTTCACATTGTTCGTTCTTTCAAAAATGTTGCTAATTTTATTCTCTCAGTCAATATGTTGCTTTTTTGACTCAGTTTTCCTCTCTTCAATAAAACAAACAACTGTCTAATATTTTTTCATTTCACCGTCTCTACTCAGTAAAAATGTTGCTAATTCTATTCATTTTCAACTGTCCCCAATCTGTTAAAATATTACTAATTTTTCTGTCAAAATGTCGCAATCTTTTTTGTTTCACTCCCATTGCTCTGTCAAGCACGTTGCTAACGCAAAATACGGCTTCCCTATCTCCCACCATATCAACAATGTTGCTAATTTTATTCGGCTTTTCAATATGTCAAACAATCTTGTCTTCATTTTCTAAATTTTCCTGTTTCCACTGAGTCAAAATGTTGCTAATTTTATTCATTTTCAACTCTCCCCACTTTGTGGTATATATTGCTTATTTTTTCTGTCAAAATGACGGCACCTTATTTTTTAAAAATCTGTTACACTCAGTCAAGGATGTTGCTAACGTATGTTCATTTCCCCAATCTGAACAATGTCAAAAAAAGGTTGCGAATTTTATTCGGTTTTATCTCTTCATTCTGTCGAAGACGTGGCTAACTCAAGTGAAAATGAGTTGGCTACGCTGACAAATGATATGTTCAGAAACCAGAAAAAAAATTCTCGATGAGAAAGACCGGAGAATGTATCGGCTGAAACATTTCGTAATTTTTTTTTCTTAAGTGTTTATTCAAACTGTTAGGGTATTCAGATAGCAATTTTAGCGTCAGGGAACATCACAAATGATATAACTGCTGGGGCTGTAGAATACACCAACTGCATGTCTGCGGAGGGGTAAGATCCCAACCTCAACCATTGTCCTGGATATTACATTAAACAATCTGAATGTGAGGCTCTGGTAATGCTGGAGCTTTGGGGAATGCGAAGTACACCTGCATTGCCATCACCCCCTGGTCTACCCTGGCACAGCGTGTTAGTATCTGATAGGGTCCTATCTATGGGTCAAATAGAACTGTTTGACATCTAAACTGAGTGCAAAAAATGACTTAGGCGAAACTGAATTGTTTTAATAGAACTGTCTGATCATTTAACTGTGTGTAAACAAATGACTGATGTTTCATTGAATTGTTCGTGAAACATAGCAATACTTGGAACCATTTAACTGTGTGCAAACAAATGAGTAATGTTGTATAGAACTATTAGTGTTAAATTGCAATACTTGTAACTGTACCATAGGACCATAGTCCGTAGAAAAAGAAATACTCAAACTCGAAGGTAAGGGAAGAAAATATAGCAGTCGTTTATTATTCAGCGATGATTGCTGCAACTCGAAAGGTCCATTTTAGTTGCGTCCTTCTTCTCCCTTCCTCTTGGTGGTGACAGGGTGTGGGTGAGAACTGGCTGTTTGACACACGCCTAACAGATAGGTCGTAGCAGACTGGGGTAGGACGAGTTGGGGCCTCGGAACCTTTAACGCACCCGTTTTGACAACTGCCTTCAACTCTGCCAAAATCTCGTTACTTGTTTTCTTATATAGAGATTTTGGAGAACAAATCGAAGATCCCCGAATGTTTGATGTCACCAGTGAAACACGTGATAGTTCATCTGTGATTATTTTAAAATCTCGTCTAACTTTGCAGGTCATTCTGCCAGCACGCGCTAGTCTCATGACACCTTCACTGATTGACGACAGCGCCCGTCCGTAATATTACATAACCACTTCACTGTGTGCAAAAAATAATTAATATTGAATATATTAATTAGGGTTAAATAGCAATGGCTGAAACAATTTATCTGTGTAGAAACAATAACAATACTATCATGCAACCAAATTAGTTCTAACTAATTCAAAACGGAAATTAACCACAAATCCTTCACCTATGAATCATATAACAGTATTCAGAAATGTAAGTTCACTCAAGTTTAAAAATGTTATCAACAAAATGTGTTTACAAATTACATATATTTGATATAGATGTATAATCAAGATTTGGCATTAAATAACTTACAATAGTTGATATGCCATAAAAGCCAAATCATACCGATATATATATATTATATATATATATATATATATATATATATATATATATATATATATATATATATATATATATATATATATATATATATATATATATATAATATATATATATATATATATATATATATATAATTTGGTATTGAACAACCTAGAACGGTTGACCGGCTCTTTGGCCTAGTGGGTAGAGTGTTCGCCAGTGGTCCGGGAGACTGGGGTTCTATTCCAGGTCGGGTCATAACAAAGTCTTTAAAAATGGCACTTGATTGATACCTCTTTGCTTAACACTCAGCATTATAAGATACGTATCAAGGGTAAAGTGGAACAATCCTGGGAAAGTAGTCGCACCCTCCCCTACACCTCGGTGTAGTAGCCTTTGAAAAAGGAGCCTTCAGGTCGCCCTCGACTACGGTCGCCAATTTTACTTTACTTACAATGATTGATATGCCATAAAACCCAACCAAACCTTGCCCAGTCGGCTGGGGCTGTAGAATACACCGACAGCAGTGGGGTGAGACACCCCCATCAACGAGTGTCCTGGATATGGCACTAAACAATCTGATGGTGAGGTTCCAGTGATGCTGCGGCTTTGGGGAATGCAGAGCACCCATTCTTTGCAATTGCTCCCATGTCCATTCTGGCCCGGAATGGTAGCACATGATAGGACCCTATCTATGGGTTAAATTGAACTAAAATGCATTCTTATGCTAAACTAAATTGTTTGAATTAGAACTGTTTGACTAAACTGAATAGCTTGAAATAGAAATGTTTTTTACAATTAAACCGTACTTACATTTAAACTGTGTGCTTATGCTAAACTGAATTGTTTGAAATGGAACTGTTTTTTGACATTGAAACTCTACATACACTAAATTGAATTGTTTAATATAGAACTGTTTTGACATTTAACTGTGTTAGGAAAATCTATGCTTATACTAAACTGAATTAGCTAAATTAAAACTGTGAGAATAAATTGAATGGCTTGAAATAGAAATGTTTTCGACAATTAAATTGTGAGCTCATGCTAAACTGAATTGTTTGAAATAGAACTATTTGCATGAAATGGATTTGGCGTTAAATAACCTACAAAGGTTGATATGCCATGAAACCCAACCAACCAACCAAACCAAATCACACATATATATATATATATATATATATATATATATATATATATATATATATAAAGAGGATTTTGGCATAAAATAACCTACAATGATTGATATGCCATAAAACCAAACTAAACTAAACCAAACCAAGACACCATTCTTTGTCCCCAAAAATGTAATGTCGGGCCCTGAAAATTATTTTTTTGAATATTGGGTTGATGCGGTTTAATTAAAAGTATATTTTATTGTTTTTTCTGTTTTATTTTTCGCTTCTTTTTAAAATCATATCTACGAGTATTTTTGTAAACCATCTGTTGAGTTGTGTAAATATCAGAGCGTTACTCAAAGTAGAGACGAATGGGGAAGAGAGGCGTTATTGTTCGGTTATTTTCTACTTGGAATTATATTTGCATCAGAATATCCAAGTCGGAAATTTCTCGCTTTAGTTATTCAGAAGGAAATCCAAACACCTGCGCTCTGGGCAATTCTTCTGTGTGTATACGAATATGCAGATAGATAGATAGATAGATAGATATGAGTAGACTGAAATAGATAGATAGATAGATAGATAGATAGATAGATATGAGTAGACTGAAATAGATAGATAGATAGATATGAGTAGACTGAAATAGATAGATAGATAGATAGATAGATAGATAGATATGAGTAGACTGAAATAGATAGATAGATAGATAGATATTAGCAGAATTAGATAGATAGATAGATAGATAGATAGATAGATATTAGCAGAATGAAATAGATAGATAGATAGATAGATAGATGAAAGAAAAAAATAAAGACAGTTCGATAGAAACAGATAGATATATAGTTGGACATGAGCAGACTGAAATAGATAGATAGATAGATAGATAGATAGATAGATAGATAGATGGATATGGACAAGTGTGGTTTCGCTTGGCTTACTTATTTCGTATAATAACATATCGACCTTTGTGGGATATTCAATGTCAATATATATATATATATATATATATATATATATATATATATATATATATATATATATATATATATATGTATATATATTTATATACATAATTTGTTAGCAAACTATTTTGTTGGTAATTTCATTTTTAAACGAGTTAAAGTTTATTTGTTTGCACACAGTTAAATGTTTTCAAATATTGCTATCTAATATTAATAATTCTATTTACCAGTTATATGGTATCAAGTATTCCTATCAAACACAAACAACTTGCACACAGCTGTATGGTTTTAAGTTACTAAAAATAATAATCCTTTGTAAATTATTAAACAGTTTTATTTGACACATTGATGGGACCCTAACACTGGGTCAGTCTTGATCAGGGAATAATGATGATAAAAAGATGTTCTACATTCCCCAAAGCTCCAGGACTGATGCTTCATCATCAGATGCGTTTAGGGCACCTCGGGTGGTGTAATGGTTAGCAAGGTAGACTAGCAAACCTACACGAGTGAGTTCGATTCTCATTAGGTGCCCAATTCATGCGGCCTTGTGCTACATCTCAGCAAAAAGCTTAGTAAATTACCATCATCAGATGCGTTTGAGTGTCATTTTCAGAACACGGTTTCAAGTAGACAATTACATACTTACTGTTATTTGAGTAAATATAGAAAAATCCACATTTACTCAAGAAATATTTATTTCTTCGCTTATTTGTACTATTTAGGCTGGCTCACAATCAGCTAGGTGGTGCCTTCAACAAGTTTCCAGACTGTTTTGGTACAGGCATTTAAAATGGTCGTAGACTATTGAAAATTCAGTATGTTATTGCTATATATCTTATGAGATAACTGACCATTTTTTTCTGATTTCAGTTTCAAAGGAACAGCTACAGCAGCAACTGGAATACACCCTACTAAAGCCTGATTGTCACAGCTGGTGAATTTCAAAAAAGCAATCTGGACGTGACGACACTTTAGAAGAACGATATGCAATAAAATGCTGTTTTAAACTTGGAAAAAATGCTGCCAAAGAAACGTATGGAATGCTTCAGAGTGCTTTTCGACCATCTTGCATGAATCGAGCATCAGTTTTTGAGTGGCATAAGAGATTCAAGGAAGGCAGGGAGTCAGTGAGGGATGATGAGAGGTGTGGGAGGAGTAAGGAAGTCAACACCAGAAGGACACCAGAATTGATTGGCCAAAGGGTTAGGGTTAGGGTTACTATGATGAGGTTTTAAGGGAATTCAGAAAGAGATTCCGTCGGAAGAGGCCAGCACTCTTCAAATCGGGTCAGTGGCATTTCCAGCAGAACAATACACCAGTCCTCAACTCCATCCTTGTCTCATTGGGTGCCCCATTCATTTGGCCTTGTGCCACATCGAAGCAAAGAGCTTTGTAAATTACCTCAACTCAATCCTTGTCACAGACTATTTGACCAAGATGGGCATCAAGACAGTTCCTTAGCCTCCCAATAGTTCAGACCTTGCTCCCTATGACTTTTGATTATTCTCTAAGCTCAGAGGCTGTCGTTATGAGACAATTGAGGAGATTAAAGATGGTTCGATTTGGTTTGTTGGGTTTTATGGCATATCAACCTTTGAAGGTTATTTAACGCCAAATCCATTTTATGTAAATAATCTGTTCTATTAAAAACAATTCAGTTTAGCATAAGTACACAGTTTAATCGTCAAAAACATTTCCATTTCTAACTATTCAAGTAGTTATATGTAACAATTCAGTTAAGTGTAAATAAAGTTTTAATGTCGAAAAACAGTTCCATTTCAAATAAGTCAGTTAAGCATAAGCACGCAGTTTAAATGTAAGTACGGTTTAATTGTCAAAATCATTTCTATTGCAAGCTATTCAGTTTACACAAACAATTCATTTTAGCATAAGTATGCTGTTAGTTCTATTTAACCCATAGATAGGGCCCTATCTATGGGCAATACACAGAGTTAAAAATCAAACAGTTTTATTTCAAATAATTCAGTTCAGCATAAGTACACAGTTTAGATGTCAAAAACAGTTCTATTTCGAGTTATTCAGTTAAGCTCTAGTACGCAGTTCCAATGTCAAAACAGTTCTATTTTAAACAATTCAGTTTAGCATGAATACGCAGTTTAAATGCAAAAATCAGTACAGTGAAAGAAGCACAGTTCAGGTCTATTTAACCCATAGGTACTACCACTCCGGGTCAGAATGGACCTGGGAGCGATGGCAATGAAGGGGTACTCCGCATTCTCCAAAGCTCTAGCATTGCTGAAACCTCACCATCAGATTGTTTAGTGTCATATCCAGGACACTCGTTGGGGGGAGGGTCTTACCCCTCTACAGAGAAGCAGTCGGTGTATTCTACAGCCGCAGCCGACTGGGCAAGGAGATGAAAGAGGCTGTGACGAAGGTCATTGACATGCTCACTCAAGAGGACTTCCATGGGGCTTTCCAGAAGTAGTTGGAACGGTACAACAAGTGTACTGCAGCCGGGTGAGATTACTTTGAAGGGAACTAGAGTTCCATGTGTGTACTATCAATAAAAGTTCCCATAGGAAAAAAGTCTGGAAAAATATTTAATGATCCTCGTAAAAACGTTAGTTCATCTATGAATCTAAATGACTAAGCAACCTATATTTTTTTATTATTTTTGGAAGGGGGAAGATTTCTAAAACCATTTTGGGTTTTGATCCTTCAAATTTTTCGTGACAATTCAAATGTTGTCGTCTGCGAAGAATCTCGAAATTTAAAAATTAGGGTAAATGCGCCGCTCAGTTAATGAATGTAGAAATACATGTTGTATCGCCACATAACGACGACACAAGCGACAGAGTTCTTTAGAAAAATATACGAGAGGGAGTTACTATTTACCCAACCCCTCCGCTCGGGCAGGATATGACACAAGGTCAATTTTTAAGCGGAGTTTAACAGGTTTTGAATTCAGAGTTTTCCTTCTCCTAGACTAGTTGCCTCACCAAGGCTGAAGAACCCAGTCCGTCCATAGCTGGACGGAGAATAAGGGGGTTCATACCTTTCCCAAGGGTATTTGCCCGAAAGTGAATGTAATAGCGCGACTGGAGTACGAACTCGCGTACTACGATTCCGCAGTTCATCGCTTTAACCATTACACCACGAGGACACCCCTGTGTGAGAGGGAGTTGGAGACTGATAATAACTGCAAAATATTGACCCCCCACTCTTATGGCCTTAACAGCGTTTCTTTTCCGTTCTCCTGGGCTGCTCAACTGGAGCCCAGTCTCCAGCTATGGGTAAATAGTAGGACAGACTATGTTCTTCAGCCTTGGTGAGGCAACTAGTCAAGAAGAAGGAAAACTCTGAACTCAATCCGGTTAAACTCCGCTTAAAAATTGACCTTGGGTCATATCCTGCCCGAGCGGAGGGGTTGGTAAATATGGAATGTGATGTGGTAAGTTATAAAGAAAATGATTGGATAATTTATAAGAAAGGAGAGAGAGGAGAAAGATATTAGAAGGAACAAAGGCAGATATGGGGCAGGTAGTTGACTGAGTGACTTAGGCTTGGACACTTGTGAGTCAGCCGGTCACGGGTCAATGACTGTGTTAGTTGGGGATGACAAGAGAAACTGGAGGTCCCAAAATTTTGCACACATGTGTGGAGTTAAGGAGAGCAGATGTTCCTCCCACCGACACCGGGAGTAGGGGAGAAGACGACTCATATTTTGGGAATTGACAGCGAGACATAATGAGGTAAAGACAGTTGAGTACGAGCAAGAATGATGTGAGGAAGCGAATGTTTACGAGCCCCATTTTTTGGTGGGGGGTCCAAAGAGAGCTTTACATTAGACGCGACCCAGCAGACTAGCATGTTAGAAATACAATAGAAAATCAGAAAGAAAATTCAAGGTCTGTTTCTGTTCTCTCTTTCTCACCATGATATGTTGTTTCTCTTTGCCTAGCTAACGCGGTCGTTTCAGTTTCCATTCTCTCTTTCTTTTTCCCGGTTACTACCAACAAATTGTTGTAATAAATAAGCAGTGTGGTTAAGCAGAGTTTCTTGCGTTTGTCAACTTCTTGCATTTCACATCACTGTCAAGACATTTATACCTCCAGGATCCTGTTGTGACCCTGCCGTGGTAAGTCTTGACAGTGATGTTATGGTACACCTATACATAGATGGCCTTGTCATTAAATAACCCACAAAGGTTAATATCCCATCAAACATTTTGTAAATAGATAAACAAGATACTGTTTCTTAATCTACTCGTGTCAGCTTCAAAAGCGGAAGTATTTAGAGAAAAAATAGTCTTCAGTTGAAATATACACCATGTCTCATCTAAAAACATTTTTTTTAATATAAAAAAACCTATAGAAATGGAGCTGATATGAAGAGGTAAGAAAATCAATTATTTTAGGTTTTATATTGCTCTGTTTGCCAGTATTGGAGCACTTTTTATTATTCTAGAAAACATTTTCATAAAGATTTGCGTATTCGCTAAATAGATTGATACATCGAGATACGAAATTAATTCGTTCCGGAGGGATTTCGTATCTTGGAATTTTTGTATTATGGGACAAGATTTACCCTGTAAATGGCGTAATTCAGTTCTGGCGCCCAAAGAGCTCATATAAAGTATAAATGTTATACCCACCCAAAGGAATATGTTTGTTAATGAAAACCTTGCCATTTACATAAATGTTTAAAAAAAACAATGAGAAAATAATAAAATCAACCAAAAATGATTATAAATGTTGTTACAAATTATTCATCATCATCATCATCATCATGTCGTGCCGATAGCATGGGTATTCCTGACCCTCTCTCGCCACTTCTCCCTATCATTCATCACCTCTGGCAGGTCTTCAGGCCTACATCCTGTATCCTCACATAGTTGCTGTATGTATGTTCCAGCTGGTCATCCTGCTTTTGCTCGGCCATATGTGGGGTCCATAGGAGTACATCACTTATGAGCTCGTCCCTGCTTCTCCAGCAGTGTCCTGCATGTCTGGTTCGTCTAGTTTTCGTGATGGGAGGCAGGTGGCCGTATAGTTGGTGCCTTGTGGGGTGTTGCCGCCAGGACTTGTTCAATATTGCTCGCAACATTCTTGTGTAATTGCCGTCTAGCTTCTTCTCCATCCATTTAGCTAGCGTCCATGTAGTGCATCCATACAGCAATATCGACACGACCTCTGCCTGGAAGAACAGTTTCATTTTATCGGTCAGGTCTGATTTCCATGTGATCGATAGCCTATCGATAACTGTCCATGCTTTCGTTAGCCGTGTGTCGATGTCTTTTTCGGTTGAGGAGACACTGCTTCCTAGGTAGGTGAATTTGTCTACCAGTTTCAGAGAGGTTCGGTCTAGTGTGGAAATGTCACCTGTTTGATAATAGCTCATATATTCAGTTTTGTGTGCATTGACATGGAGGCCAATGTCTGCGGTGGCTCGTTCCAAACGAGGATGTGAACGGTGTTTTGACTGATGACAGAAATCATACCTAAGTTAACGAAACTGATTTTAATTGAATACATAAATTTAACTGTAGGACTTTTTTTTATCTTAATTTTTTGTAAGCATTTTGTGTTTTATCCTTTTTTTTTTTTTTGTTAATTTTCTTTTTCTTCGTTGCTTTTGACTTGTTTTGGTTCAGTTTGCGATTGTAATATAATTGCGAAGGGATCTCGTTTTATATATCTTGCCTTTCGGTTTAGTTAGGATGAGAACCTTTCGCTTAGTGCATGGGTTAGTTAGGTGCAACATTAACGCAGCTGCCCACGCGCGTGTGGGGAGAATGTATCCTTCACAGATGTCAAAATAAAAATTCCCAGATAGAAAATGCGACCGGGGGAGGTAAATGACGTCATACCCGAAAGCGCTGAGGATTTGAGGGATTTGAGAAAGGCAGTTAGTTGAGTTCCTGCGTCCGAACAGGAAGTTTGACTTTCGAGGCCCGCCGAGGCCAGACCAGTAGTTTGCAGATGGGGTACCGCACGTGGTTTGGGGCAGATGTAAAAGCAGTCAGCATAGAATGATTGTGTCTCTCTCTCCTCATGTCGAATAACCTTTAACACAAAGGTAATAAAGTTTCGTACCTGAACCAATTTCGTGAACGTCGTGTATTTCGGATTCCCTATGTCTATTTCACACATCCGTATATCTGGTGGCACTTTCGATTTTCGTATCTTGAATATTTTTTTCGTTAAACGGGACGGAAATTTCTTCAAAGCCCGTTTGGAATTCAGAATTTTACGTATAATGGGGTTTTCGTAAGTCAGGGTTCCACCGTATATACATACATATATTTTTTCTTTTCTTTTTTTTTTTTTCATCATACAACGTGTGAAAGCACGTGCGATACCCTGCTCTCATCAGCCGCCAACCAGGGGTGATAACGCAGTTTCGGTAGCTCAAGGCGGTAGTGCCACTCCTGGCGCTACCAAGTAGTTTTTGCTACCGGACAGGGTTTTAAAAGAATTATATATATATATATGTGTGTGTGTGTATATTTTCTTTAAGAAAAAACAAAAACCGGTCACATTAGGATTATGAATTTATTTCCATCCTGTTATGGGTTTTTGATATAAATCAAAAACACCAAACCAAATTAACAGGACTTCTTCAGATCTTATGGATAAAATAATTCAGAATAGACACAGAAAGGAAGCGTGGGAGGGGATAAAAGAGGGGTGAAGAGTTTTCTCCACATTTAACCCACTTCCGGTTTTTTTTTTATTTTATTGCCGGTTGAAATTATAGTAAATTAATTTTTTAAATTCTAAATACTTTTCGACGTAAAACTCCAGATTTAATACTAATTTAGATAAATACAACTTTCTTTAATAAGTTAACGTAAGGATACAGTAATACTGAAAATAAATTAAATTCAAAATTTGAAATTAAAATTTTTAATTTCAATTTTATTTTCGTGTCAATTAATTCAGTTACCCCTCCATTGACGAGTACGTATATATCACATGGTTTCTTCTCATTTTTTTTATTTTATTTTATTTTTGTTCATTTATATATATATATATATATATATATATATATATATATATATATATATACGCCAGATCAATCAATACCAGAGACTACACTGGACGTTCATCTTCATTCCTATTGTGCAGTTTGTGATTAAAAAAACGCGTTTACTTTCGGCCGTTGATGTCATTACGCATTTACAGTAACCATTTCCTGATGTTACGCAATCACACACACACACACACACACATATATATATATATATATATATATGTGTGTGTGTGTGTGTGTGTGTATAAAAATTGATAACAACGGTCCAAGTGGAAGGAGAGATTTATTGAGAGGTCGACACTATAGCGTTTCGGTTCTACTGAACCATCAAAAGGACCATGTGGGGTGATATTAGCGATTTTAAGTCAATGATGATATTTAAAAATTCAAAATACAAAAACCCAGGGGAAAATTTGTATAATAAAAAAAGTTGGCCGTTTAATTGGTGAATCAACGTTTGTTGTTTTAAATTACGTCATTTGACTTATGAGGAATAGTGTATAGAATTTATGTTACGTTTGATTATCGAGAAATATTTCAAGTCATAAGGCAGAAAAGAATTGTCGGATTACAATCCTCTTTTTACTTTTCATATATATATATATATATGTGTGTGTGTGTGTGTGTGCGCGCGCGCGCTTATCAATAAATTTGCTGCAACATCTCTCTAAACTCAAACTAAATTTACCAAAATGAATATTTTTAGACTGCAGTCCATTGGCCTAGCGGTGTTCGCCAATGGCCTGGGAGACGGAGGTTCAATTCCAGGTCGAGTCTTACCAAAGACTCGAAAATGGTATTGGATGCCTCCTTGGTTAATTCTCAGCATTATAAAGTAGGGATCAATGGTAAAGTGGAGCAATCCAGGGAAAGGAATAGTGCCCTTCCCTACACCTTGGTGTAGTAGCTATTGAAAAGGGAGCATTTGGGTCACCCTCGACTAAGGTCGCCAAATTTACTTACATATCTAAGGATTTCTATAGTTCTACATTCGATAATAAATAATACCTAATGATAATCGTTTTTTTTTTTGTCTAATGTCCTACAACTAATAATGAAATTTACATATCACTGTTTTTAAAGAAAATTAACTTTTTATTTAAAAATGAATTGGTAGTGTCGTTCTTATTTAAGGGCAATATTATATACATGGACGATACTGATGGTTGAAATATAAATATTATAATTATATGGTAGCAGCTTCTCATTGTGAAAAGGGGGGATAATCGATATAATATTAAATCTTTATGGTTAAGACCGTCAGGAACAAGGAATGTGTGTCCGATGCTCGAGCTCTCGTTCAACTGCCCATGTGCCACATACTACATCCACTAAATCTGATGACATTGTCAACTTCATTTCTTCGGTTTTGGTTTCTTTGTTTGGTGGCATATCAACCTTTGTAGGTTATTTATTGCCAAAGCTATTCTCCAAGAACAGTAGTGGTACTATTTAACCCATAGCTGGGAGGATAAGGGGGTTCATACCTTTCCCAAGAGTATTTGTTCGAAAGTGAACGTAATAGCGCGACTGGAGTACGAACTCGCTCACTACGATTCCGCAGGCCATCGCTTTAACCATTACACCAACAGGACACCCCCTTCATTTCTTCGCTAGTTCCGGTACCTGGTTGAGTTGTGATGGCGCCACTCATGTATCTTCGGCAGGAACAGCATGGCAGAGCCCATACTACACCAAGTTTATAATTGGTTTTCCTTCTCCTAAACCGGTTGCCATATCAAGGTTAAAAAGCCCAGTTTACTATCTATCGATGTATTTATACCTTTCCTAATAAATGGTTTTAATTTGGGCTTGTTGGGTTAGGTTTGATGGCATATCAACCCATGTAGGTTATGTAATGCCAAATCCTCTTTATACATATAATTTAAATATATAGGATTTAGTCTGGTTGGGTTTTATGGAAATATCAACCCTTATAGGTTATTTAATGTCAAATCCTCTTTATATATGTATATTAAATATATAGGATTTGGTTTGGTTGGGTTTTATGGCATATCAACCCCTGTAGGTTATTTAATGGCAAATCCTCTCTATACATATAATTTAGATATATAGGATTTAGTTTGGTTGGGTTTTATGGCATATCAACCCCTGTAGGTTATTTAATGTCAAATCCTCTTTATACATATAATTTAAAAATAAAGGATTTAGTTTGGTTGGGTTTTATGGAAATATCAACATTTATAGGTTATTTAATGCCAAATCCTCATTATACATATATATTAAATATATATAGTTTGGTTTGGTTTGCTTTGGTTGTGTTTTATAGCATATCAACCATTGTAGGTTATTTAATGTCAAATCCTCTTTATACATATATATTAAATATATAGGATTTAGATTGGTTGGGTTTTATGGCATATCAACCATTGTAGGTTATTTAATGCCAAATCCTCTTTATACATATAATTTAAATATAGTTGATTTAAGTTGGTTGGGTTTTATGGAAATATCAACCCTTATTGGTTATTTAATGCCAAATCATCTTTATACATATAATTTAAATATATAGGATTTAGTTTGGTTGGGTTTTATGGAAATATCAACCTTTATAGGTTATTTAATGCCAAATCCTCTTTATACGTATATATTAACTATATAGGATTTGTAAACACATTTTGTAGATAACATTTTTAATAGAGTCCGACCTTATTCTTTTGCCCTCTATTAAATGGTTTCAAATATTTCTAACACGAATAATTCTATTACTATAATTCCTTTATTGGAACACAGTTAAATGGTTTTAATTATTGCTATGTAATACTAACAATTTAATAGTCATTAGTTTGCCCATAGTTAAATGGCCATACATTTATCCTTTGTCAATTTCTGGTTTGGTTTGGTTTGGGTTGGGTTAGGTTTTATGGCATATCAACCATTGTAGCTTATTTAATGCCAAATCCATTCTTATATATATAAACAGTTCTATTTTAAAGAATTTAGTTCAGCATAAGTAGTGTCTTCTGTTTACACACAGTTAAATGTCAAAATAGTTTTATTTCAAACAATTCAATTGAGTAAATTGGAATTCGGGTAGCTATCTTGTTTTTAGTTAAGCAATACAAAATATTTTCCATCTAAGTAACAAGGCTGCATTAAGTTTAGACTTTGTAATTTTGTCGTTGTTCATATACAACTTAGTCTCCATTGATTGGCTAATCAACAGCTCCTACTGATGGGAAAGTCGATAAATATTTGCTAGCAACTAGTAGACGGCCGATACAATTGTGGTCCCCCCGAAAAAAACAATCCAACTCGTCCCCCGGTTTGGGGGTCCAAGATGGAATTTTCCACCTTCAAAAGAAATACATATTAAAATTTTAAAAAATGTGAATAACTTTTTTTAATTATCAGTATCAATGCATCATCATCATCATCATCACCATGTCGTGCCACTAGCACGGATATCCCTGACCCTCTCTCGCCATTTTTCCCTATCGTTCATCGCCTCTGGCAGGTCTTTAGGGCTACATCCTGTATCCTCACATAGCTGCTGAATGTATGTTCGTACTGGTCGTCCTGTTTTTGCCCGGCCATATGTGGGGGTCTATGGGAGTACATCACTTATGAGCTCGTCCCTGCTTAGTGATTATTTTTATTATTATTATTATTATTATTATTAGCTGGTTGGTTAATTGTCATATCCCGGACCCTCGTTTGGGGGAGTTTTACCTCTCTGCTGAGATGCCGTCGATGTATTCTTCTGCCCTAGTCGACTGGGCTAATAATGCCTAATTTACTAAGCTCAGAATCAATTACCTACCATAATTTTTCTGAAAGCGTTTAATTCTATTCCTGTCATTGGCTTCGTGAACACGTTAGTTACATTTTTCTCTGTTTCAATGTATTCTGAAATGAACAGTTGCTGGGTTTTTAAGCGACTCAAGTCCTGTAGTTCTCAATAGTGCTCTAAGATACAGGGTGACTTGGCTTGCTAATGAAATAGTGATAAATTCCGCTTCGCATGTTGACAAAGCAACTGAATTCTGCTTTTTAGATTTCCATTAAATCATGGGGTTATTTTTTGCCAATCTAAAGCAAACTCTGCTCACACTTTTTTGTCACTTAAATTACCCCAAACCGAGTCAAAAAAAACCTTTCAAAGGTTTCTGTGATTTCTTAAATATTAGTGACTGATTGATTGTGCCTTTTGAATAACGTAAGGCGTGTTTTTCCTTCGTTAAATGAAAAGAATTTTGTTTTTGCTAGGTCTTGCGACAACCTTGTAACTATAACAAATATATGGTCTAGTTGAAATTATTATATATTAGACTGCCAATAATATCACGATAAGGTTTACTTTCTATTAAATCGACTTCGTCACTTGTTTTCTTTATATCCATTTCACATGGAGTTGGGCGTAGTTTGCAATCTGCCATGCCGAACTTTAATAATACAAGTATCTTCTCGATATATCTAGATTGATTCATTTTAATAGTATTATTCTTGCATTCAAATTATATTTTTTAAAAACCTGGATTGTTTCCCAAGATCAGTCATTTTGAATCTTGAGTTCAGTCTTGTATTAATCTGCATAATGTGTGCCTCAGTTTTTGAAGCTGTAAATATATTGTCAACCCACATGATGGATTTTTGATTGTGGACATTTTGAGCGTACATTCCGGGATCGACAGGTGATTGGACAAAATTTTGTGTTGTTAAATAAGTATGAGATGATTTAATCCAAATTTGATCATTCTGTTTCAACCCAAAAAAGGATTTTTTAAGTTTCCAAACATAATTCCCATTCTTACCTTTAAAGCCTTTTGGCAGCTCAGCATATATTTCATAGTCTAAGGAGGCATTTAAATATGCACTCTTAATATCCATATGATGAATTAACAAGTCATACTGGACAGCTATTTGCAGTAGTAATCTTATGAAAGCCATATTTGTTGTCGAGGCAAAAGTTTCTCAATAATCCCTACCGTATATTTGTGAGTAGTCTTTGGCTACGAAATGAGTTTTATACACATGACTTCCGTTCCTTTTACTTTTTATTTGAATAAAAAACACCTACTACCGATATTTTTATTTTTCGGGGCCTTCTGCCATTCAAAAATACTACTTTCTACAAAGGAATTAAATTCTGTCCTCATTGCTAAAATCCATTCATTGGAATCTGGAGAGTTAACAGCTTCCAAGTAATTAGCAGGAATCATACGCAGAGTACAAGAGTAATCAACACCATCAATTTCAATGTTTTCTACTATAAAAATATCGGGTCTTTTTTTTTCTATCGGATTGGATTACGGGTTATTTGTCCCACCCCTTTAGTGTTTAGGTTGTCTTTCGGTTCTACGTCATATGTGATTATGGATTTTCGGTATTTTCATCTGGTTTCGAAAGTCAGCTATTATCATACGAGTCGATAAATTTCACACACCTAACTCTTTTAATTGCCGTTGTTTCCGGAAAATAAATCAAGTAAGCTGTACTTTGTTTATCATAGCCCTCAAAGATGCCTTTTTCACAACAATGATCCAATTTCGCTTTATTTTGTTCATAACAAAAATAAGTCGTGCCAAAAATATGCATCTTATTTAAGTTTAGTTTTGAACTGATAAAACTTTCATATGGGTTTTTTCTTGTGTTTTTATTATAACAATGATTTCTAATATACGCTGAAGCCATCAATGCGTAAACTCACAAGTTTTTAGTCAATTTTGACTCAATAAGGAGACACATTGCCATAGAAAATAAAGTTCTCTATGACCGTTCAGCAGTCCCATTTTGATGCGGAAAATAAGGAGTTGACTGCTCGTATTTGATTCTATTAAGTACAAGCAACCGTTTCACCCATAGATAGGACCCTATACCGTGTCACCACTACGGGCCAGAATAGACCTGGGAGCGATGGCAATAAAGGGGTACTCTGCTATCCCCTAAGCTTCTGCATTTCTGGAACCTCACCATGAGATTTTTTAGTGTCATATCCATGACACTCGTTGGGGAGGTCTTACCCCTTTATAGAGATGCAGCCCCAGCCGACTAGGCCAGAATTGTTGGTAGATAATTTTATTTTTAAATGAGTTTATTTTAAACTGATTTATTTGCACACAAGTGTTGTATATTGACCCTTGACCGAGCTGTCAATCAGATATGCACCAGTGTGAATAAGCGGAAGAAGAAGCGCAAGCAAGTGGACGTTATGAAAGAATATAAGCAGGTGCCGGCGGTAGTTGAGTTAGTTGATGATACAGGAAGGCTAGAGTGAGGGCCAGCTTGCCAGCGACCCCCGGTTGAACAACCCCAGCCAAGATGCGGAAGAAGTACTGCTATGGTCAAGAGAAGGGGTTGGGTTTATATAGCAGTCCGTCCATGTCTCCACTTATCTCTCACACGCAACAGAATCATCAGCCCTCTCGAGAATAAAGTGTGAGAGATACATATTTTTTTTAAAGAAGTGTGTTCGTTCGTTCATTGAAGTTCTTCATTTTCTTTGCTTATATTTATATTTGTATATGTATACGCGTAGTATACAACGCAAGTATTGCTATTGTTTCTACCGAGATGGTTTCAATTATTACGATCTATCACGAGGGTGTCCTCGTGGTGTAATGGTTAAAGCGATGAACTGCGGAATCGTAGTACGCGAGTTCGTACTCCAGTCGCGCTATTACGTTTACTTTCGGGCAAATACCCTTGGGAAAGGTAAAAACCCCTTTATTCTCCCTCCAGCTATGGGTAAATAGTAGGACGGACTAGGTTCTTCAGCCTTGGGGAGGCAACTAGTCTAGGAGAAGGAAAACTCTGAATTCAAAACCTGTTAAACTCCGCTTAAAAATTGACCTTGTGTCATATCCTGCCCGAGCGGAGGGGTTGGTAAATAGTATCACGTGTAATTCTATTAAATATTTATCATTTGTTTGCACGCAGTGAAGTGGTTACAAGTATTGCTATTTAACTCTAATTATTCATTTGAAGACTATCAATTCATTTGCACACTGTCGAATGGTTCAGATGGTTTCTATACAAGTAAAAGGTTTAAAGTATTCCATTCTGATAGTTTTATTTTTTCACAGTTAAATGGTTCCACGTATTGCTGTGTGTCACTTACAATTCAATTAATCATCAGTCATTTGTTTACAAACAGTTAATTGGTCAAAGAGTTATATATCTTTGAATTCAATTTAAGTCGCTTGTTTGCATACGGTTTAAATATCAAACAGTTCTATTTGACCCATAGATAGGACCCTAATAGGCGCTACCACTCAAGGTCAGAGTGGACCTGGGAGCGATGGCAATGAAGGGGTAAAATACATTTCCCAAAGCTCTAGGGTTTGAGCCTCGATATCAGATGGTTTGGTTTAGTTGGTTTCTTTGTTTAATGGTATATCAACCTTTGTAAGTTACTTGATGCCAAAGCTATTCTCCTAGAAGTACAGTAGAGGTACTATTTAACCCATAGCTGGGAGGATAAGGGGGTTCATAACTTTCCCAAGGGTATTTGTCCGAAAGTGAACGTAATAGAGCGACTGGAGTTCGAATTCGCTTACTAAGATTCCGCAGTCCATCACTTTAACCATTACACCACGAGGACACCCACACTCGATATCAGATGGTTTTGTGTCATATATCTGGACACTCATTAGGGAGGGTTCCTAAACGATGCAGAGATGAGGTTGGTGTATTTTACTGCCCCAGCTGGGCTGGAATGTTTATAGATATTTTAAAAATATTTTTGCATTGGGAAGTCGTTTAATTTGACTAAAAATGGATATTTGTGGGGTTTGCCGCTATTAAGCAGAATGTTGGTTGGTTGGTTGGTTGGTTGAATTTTATGGCATATCAACCTTTGTTGGTCCCTCAATGCCAAATCCATTATTATACAAATAATGAGTTCTATTTCGAATTCATTTTAGCACGAGTACAGTTTAATTGTCAAAAACATTTCTATTTCAAGCTATTCAGTTTAGTCAAACAGTTCTAATACATCCAGTTCAGTCTATTATAAGTATAGATTTTGTTTACATACCGGCAAATATCAAAAGAGTTTTATAGTAAACAATTCAGTTTAGCATAAGTACAGTTTCAATGTTAAAAACATACAAAACATTTCCATTTCACACAATTCAGTTTAGCATAAGTACAGTTTCAATGTCAAAAACATACAAAACATTTTCATTTCACACAATTCAGTTTAGCATAAGAACGCAGTTTAAATTTAAGTACACAGTTTAATTGACAAAAAACATTTCTGCTTCAAGCCGACTAGGCATTATACAGAGTTAATGTCAAAACAGTTTTATTTCAGATAATTCAGTTTTTAGATGTTAAAACAGTTCTATTTCGACCAATTCAGTTTGACATAAGTGCGCAGTTTCGTTCTATCTTACCCATTGATATGTGCTATCGCTCGGGACCAGAGCAATGGCAATGAAAGGGTGTTACGCATTCTCCAAAGCTCCTGCATTACTAGAGCCTCACCATCATATTGTTTAGTATCATATCTAGAACACTCGTTGGGGGGGAATTTACCCCCTCTGCAGAGGTGCCGTCGGTATATTCTACAGCCCCAGCTATCTGGGCAATAAGCAGAATGTATAAGAGAGAAATTGCATATTATACCTAAAAGACTTCTGGTGAATATTGATAGGCTTTTAATTGTTTTTTTAATTGTTCAATTCATACATTACCCATGGGTATTTATGAGGTGCTCGTGGTGTAATGGTTATCATCATGGGAAATGGACATGGCGACACGAGTTCAAATCCTGGACGAGGCAGATTGCAATTGCACATACCACTAATAACCTTGTAAAATGTATGAATCCAATTATTCTTCCTCCAGCTATGGGTAAATAGTAATGCAGACTGGAATTTTTAGCCTTCGTTGGCAACCAGTTTAGGAGAAAGAAAACTCTTAATTAAACTCTGCTGAAAATTGACCTTGTGTCACATCCTACCCGTGTGGAGGTGTTGGAAAATATGTACCCATGGGTATTAGTGCAACATAAAGTCAAACAGATTCGTTCAGGATTTGAACTCAGGAT
This sequence comes from Sepioteuthis lessoniana, assembly GCA_963585895.1. NCBI lineage: Eukaryota > Metazoa > Mollusca > Cephalopoda > Myopsida > Loliginidae > Sepioteuthis > Sepioteuthis lessoniana. The sequence goes on along the minus strand of CAUZXS010003756.1, from coordinate 29,712 downwards.
GCCGACTCCACTTCCAAAATGGATGACCGTTACGCTACGAGCACCTCCAAATATCATACGTTCTACAAAAAACTGAAAATTCATGTTTTTAGATATTTTTTTAAAATGTATTTTCGTATGACCAACGAAACAAAACTGATAGGTGATGATCTAATTAAACGGAATGTCTAATACTAGACTTTTTAAATCATTACTAAAAGAACAAATTAAATCCTTCTTTTTCCACGATTTCCATCGAGGCTTTTAAAAAATTATTTTATTCTTCCTTTTTTTTTTAAAAAAAAAAAAAAAAAAAAAAAAGGCCACGTTAATTAATCTTTTTCGAACAAGATTTTTTTTTTTCATTTTTTTTTTTTTTTGTTTTCTTTTCCTGTTTGGTCATCTTTTATAATTGACTTTCATTCAAAAAGATTTAGTTTAATTTACATCGATTTAATTTACATAAGTCTCCCAACTTCGATGATGAGCCACCTTCTTTGTCCTTACATTTTATTTTCTTTTTTCAATTTTCCCACAATCTATTGCAAACAGCGGTTAAATTTTCCATACCACGTAACATTAATTTATTTCGAATTCCAACCGTATTCGTTTTTTTTAGTTTTACTTTTCTTTTTTCGTTTTGGTTTGTTTTTATAATTCCCATTTTTGTATTGTTTCAATTTTCTTACTGTCTTCTCTTTATGTCTTTTAAAAAGAAAATCGAAAACCGGGTGCAAAATAGCGGCCAAAAAGACAATTTATATTCATAGTGGTAGAAAAGAAGCTGGTACGAGAGCTTCTTTGTTTCTTTACTGTTTATTTCATAGCAAATGAGAGATCATGCCCAGGGATCCAATACTCATTACATGTTCAGATAGTATCAAGACATTTGATATGGTGCAAAAGACTTCCATTTTCTTTCGCTTGGTGGCTTTTTCTTTTCTTTGAGCGATTGGCTTTCATTTTGGAAATGGGTTTGCATCATTTCGTTCCGTTTAGAAGTTATATGCCCTTTTTCATTTTTCTTTGACGTAACTTTTTTTCTTTTTCTAAGTATGTTGGCTCCGGGCAACTCGGAGAGCATATTTTAAGATTTGATCTCCTGTCACTGGTAAAGTTATAGGCGAAAGCAGCTATCGGTGTCAGTTTCTTTGTTTAATTGCATATCAACCTTCACGGGCTATTTAATGCCAAAGCCATTCCTGTAGAGGGACAGCAATGGTAATACATAAGCAATAGCTGGGAAAGATAAGGAATTTTACATTGGGATAATGGTTAGAGTGTTCGCCAATAGCCTGGGAAACCTGCGTTCAATCCCAGGTCGAGTCATACCAAAGACTTAAAAAATGGTACTTGATGCTACCTTGCTTAAAACTCAGCATTATAAGGTAAGGGTAAAGTGGAGCAATCCAGGGAAAGGAGTAGCATCCTCTCTTGGTGTAGTAGCAATCGAAAAGGGAGCTTTCGAGTCACTCTCGACTACGATCGCCAACTTTACTTATTTACCACCCCTCCGCTCGGGCAGGATATGACACAAGGTCAATTTTATAAGCTGAGTTTAACAGATTTCAATTCAGAGTTTTCCTTCTCCTAGACTAGTTGCCTCACCAAGGCTGAAGAACCTAGTCTGTCCTACTATTTACCCATAGCTGGAGGGAGAATAATTGGATTCATACCTTTCCCAAGCGTATTAGTGCTGTGTGAAATGCAATCAGTCTGGTCCAGGATTTGAACTCGTGTCGCCGTGTCCATTTCCTACGACGATAACCATTACACCACGAGCACTTTACTTTTTTACTTACCTTTCCTAAACATTTTAGTCCGAAAGTGAATATAATAGCGCGTAGAAAGAAAAATAAATAAAAGAGAACTTGCAAAATTGTGGACTTTGCTGTCCTGGCTGACCACAGAATAAATTTGAAAGCAAGTGAAAAGAAGGATAAGTACCGGGTCCTTGCGAGAGAACTGAAAAAACTATGGAACCTGAAAGGGACAATTATACCAATCGTGATTAGTGCTTTTGGTACAGTCACCAGAGGATTATTAAAGGGCCTGGAGGACTTGGAAATAAGAGGATGACAGGAGATCATCCAAACTAATATATTACTGAGAACGGCCAGAATACTGTGAAGAGTCCTGGAAACTTGAGGAGACTTGCTGTCACTCAAACCCCAGTGAATGACCATCCACTGACGCTGATGAAAAACACTCTCAAGGAGTAAATAATAACGAACTCAAACTCCAGTGGAAGACCATCTGCTAACACTAGTGTGAAAAACTCTCAAAGGAGTTAGAGTAATACCCAGAAATGGTATTTGTACAACCCAGAATCCAACCTGTAAAATGAGACGTACAAAATTGAGAGAAAAACCGATCACCTAATCTCGGCCAAACGACAGACCTAGTGATTGTCAACAAAAGAAAAAGTGTACCTGCCGAATGGTAGACTTTGCCGTTCCGGTTGACCACAGGGTAAAACTAAAGGAAAGCGAAAAGAAAGATAAGTACCTAGATCTTGCTTGAGAACTGAAAAAGCTAAGGAACATGAAGGTGACGGTGATACCAACAGTAATTAGTGCCCTCGGTACAGTGATCAAAGGATAGATAAAAGGGTTGGAGTACTTGGAAATAAGAGGACGAGTGGAGACCATCCAAACGACAGCATTATCAGGATCGACCAGAATACTGAGACAAGTCCTGGAGCATTGGGGAGATTTGCTGTCACTCAAATTCTAGTGAAAAACCATCAGCTTACGCTAGTGTTAAAAATTCTCAAAAGAGTAAAAAGATTAAATGCATGGTAAAACAATTATCCTACTCTGACCAATAATATTAATAAAATATATATCCTATAAATAAAATAAATTATTCCACGAAGGGACTTGAAAATGACAGAAACGCCGAAAGCGTATATTCGATAACTTTAAGATCTATTATCACTAATTTGTTCAGTCCGTGTTGCTAATCATTCTCAAGTGAACATGTATAAAGTTTGAATGCTGTAAACTTCAATTGAATTAAGAATCGCACAAATTAAGATTGAATAAAATGGTAAAAGAAGAGGAAAAGAAAAAATCAATAGAGACCCCCCCCCCAAAAAAAACTAACATGAACTCTCCCCAAGCTGAAATAAATGGTATCAAGCCCAAAAAATTAAGAATAAAGGTTACATGGACTTTAACTGATTAAAAACTTAATTACTTCTTAGGTTAAAGTATCCATTCTTTAAATATATATATATATATATATATATATATATATATATATATATATATATATATATATATATATCAGGGGCGGAGACGGGACTAGTGCTACTCGTGCCCGGCACGACCAATAACTCGGTCAATGTTATTCAAAATGGATTAAAAATCATCCATTAATTTCAAGGAAACATACTTAGTCTGATCTCAATTAAATTACGTATCTATTCAAGTTTCGATAACTAAGTAGCCAAAAGTTCATAAATATATCTGGGAATAATACAACGATGCTGTTTTGAACGGATGGTCTTTGTCCGGCCACCGTCAGATTCATTGAACATCCCATAAAATCGGCTATAATGTTGGACACGCGCAAATCCGTGCCGAGCACTAGACCCTTATAATAACAGTAATGTTAGAGAAATCCGCTTTTGGCTGTAGCCAATAGCAAGAGCAACCCAAACACCGTGCTCAAAAATCTTAGCACATTCTGACTGCTGAGAGCTGTCTTGGGAAGAGGGAGAGGGACCGAGAGAGAGAGAGGGAGGGGGATAGCAGATTATAGCCGTCCCCGACGTCATCATCGCTATGGTAAATGTTGGTTAAACGGCGTGTTTTAATTCGTTTTTTCACTAACAGATCTCTATTTCTTTAATGAATGTTGCATATATAACATTATGTAACTAAAATTTGTTTATTTGAATACATTTTCAACAAATAATCCTTGTTTTAAGCGAAATTGAAACTACTAGCTGTGTCTGTGTATATTGTCATCAGTTTCTTTATTCTAATAAACTTATTTTTCTCGTCATAGTAATGAACATCTTCTCTTTTCTTCTATATTTTTGAAAAGAAAAAAATTATCTTACCTACTCTATTAACAAGACTACAAATTATATAGTATCTTGATTGTTTACAAAAAAAAAACACCATGCAAGGTACGTTTGTCAATCTGTGCTATACAATGGAGAATCACGCAATAGCAACTATGATGACTTACTTTGGGTCCACGGACCACGGGTTGGGAACTGAAGTTGACAGAGGGCGTGGGGGGCACGAGAAGCAAAAATAGGCTAGAGTCGCCACTGATATATATATATAAATATATATATATATATATATATATATATATATATATATATATTACAATTCCCTAAATGTCTAACTTAAGATATAATGTAAAAGATTGTAGAAACAAATTTATAATGGAAAACGTACGTGGTGCATTTAATAAGATTCCAGACTTTTTTTTACAAGCATTTAAAATAGTCGAAGACACTTGAAAACTCAGTATGTTACTGTTATACATCTTATGCGATGACTGATCAATTTTTATGATTTCACATTCAAAGGAACAGCTACAGCAGCAATTGGAATACACCCTACTAAATTCTGATAGTCTCATCTGGTGAATTTCAAAAATGCAATCTGGACGTAACGACACTTTAGAAGAACGATATGCAATAAAATTCTGTTTTAAACTTGGGAAAAATGTTGCCACAGAAACGTATGGAATGCTTCAGACTGCTTTTGGACAATCTTGCATGAATCAAACATCAGTTTTTGAGTGGCATGAGATTCAAGGAAGGCAGGGAGTCTGTGAGGGATGATGAGAGCTGTGGAAGGAGTAAGAAAGTCAATACACCAGAGTTGATTGGCCAAACGGTTAGAGTTAGGGTTACTATGTTGAGGTTCTAATGGAGTTCAGGAAGAGATTCCGTCGGAAGAGGCCAGCACTCTTCAAATCGGGTCAGTGGCATTTCCACCAGGACAATACACTAGTCCACAACTCCATCCTTGTCACAGACTATTTGACAAAGATGGACATCAAGACAGTTCTTCACCCTCCATATAGTCGAGACCTTGCTCCCTGTGACTTTTGGTTATTCCCTAAGCTTACAGGCTGTCGTTATGAGACAGTTAAGGAGATGAAAGAGGCTGTGACGAAGGTCATTGACACGTTAACACAAGAGGATTTCCATGTGGACTTCAAGAATTTGTTGGAACGGTACAACAAGTGCATTACAGCCGGAGGAGATTACTTCGAAGGGGACTAGAGTTTCATGGGTGTACTATCAATAAAAGTGCCCATACGAAAAAAGTCTGGAAACTTATTAAATGATCTTCGTATGTTGAGTTTTACTTGATATTAGTAATACAAATTGTTTTGCATGTGAGTCTTTTTATATATTCTTATATATTAATAGCCATGCATTGAGTATTATATTAGAATATATTGATATATATTCTGTAAGGATTGTTCCTTTTAATTCTATTCTTAGACTTAATTTATATATATATATATATATATATATATAGAATTAACTTAAATCGCGAGTCGAAAATCTTCTACTAATGTTTCACCTTAACGGATCATCAGGAAGCCTACATCCGACTAAATTTTAAGGAGAAATCGCCTTCTTTTATTCACCAAAAAACCCACCTAGCCTAGAATTTGCATAATAATAAATTAAAAAATTAAATTGATCCGTTAAGGTGAAACTTTAGTAGAAGATTTTCGACTCGCGATTTAAGTTAATTCTATAATTGACTCCATTGTTTTGTGTTGAGCACTTTAGTAATTGTAGCATTGCAGCATTCGCGGAAGGTTTTTTGGTTTTCTTTTGACCACTGACTGCGTACCCATTGATTTTTTTCAAGGAGTCGTACGAGATTGGCCTTTTCTTTGTTTTTTACCCAAAAAACTTTTTTCTTTTTCCTTTGGGCGGTGATTCGAGGTACTTTTATCTCTTGTTCCTGACCAGGTTTTTTTTGTTTTTTCCGATACCGTGAATACTGGTAGATATTAGATTAGTAAATATATATATATATATATATATATATATACTGGTGACCTGCTAATGTGTCTTCTTCCTCTGAAGAATACAAGGATACATCTTTAACAGAAGCAAAGAAAATAATCAACCCTCGGAGTCTGGTATATCCACATTATACTACCCATTAGGATATCAAATCCTAACTAAATTCGACGAGGAAGTCGTATTACAGATCTGAGACTCATGACGGCAGGCTCTCTCTAGATTACCAATATGGAGGACCCGATTGACGTCCTCAAAATGTTGACTGTTTTAATTTCAGACTCACAACCAACAACTTAAATGAGAGACACCAACAGAAAAAAACGGACAAGATAATAAAAATGCACTTCACTTTCACTTTAAGAGCAATCATGCAAAAGAGAGTCGAGAAAAAGAATTATAGAAATTTGAAACAAGAATCCACTTGATTCAAAATAAGCCAAAGGTTTGCTGAACAAGCGAGTAGGACATTAAAGAAAGGTTTCTTTCTAACCTTGAAATAATAGAAATACATGGACAAGTAAATAATGCAGATGATGAACATGAGCCCTCCTCCGGAATCGAAACCCTAAATACTGATATGCCACACAACCCAGCACCACAAAACAAATGTTAACGCAAGAGTTGGTTGATTGGTTGGTTGGTTGGTTCGGTTTTATGGCATATCAACCTTTGTAGGTCACTTAATGCAAAATCCATTTTTATACGAATAAGCAGTTCTATTTCAAACAATTCAGTTTAGCATGAGTACACATTTTAATCGTGAAAAGTATTTTTATTTCCAGCTGTTCAGTTCAGGCAAACAGTTCTAATTCAACCAAATCAGTTTAGCATAAGTACAGATTTTGCATTTTTGCATTGAGTATTATATTAGAATATATTGATATTATATATTCTGTATGAATTGTTCCTTTTAATTCTATTCTTAGACTTGATTTATATATATATATATATATATATATATATATATATACACAATTAATAATTTATATATATATATATATATATATATATTTATTTATATATATATATATATACACACAATTAAACGTTTAAACAGTTCTATATATAACTATTCAGTTTAGTGAAAGTAGAGAAAAATGTCAAAAACAGTTCCTTTTCAAACAAGTCTGTTTAGCATTAGCACACAATTTAAATGTAATACAGTTTAATTGTCAAAAACATTTCTATTTCAAACTATTCAGTTTAGTCAAGCAGTTCTAATTCAAACAATTCAGTTTAGCATAACCATGCAGTTAGTTCTATTTCACCCATAGATAGGGCCCTATCAGGTGCTATCATTCCGGTCCAGAGTGGACCTGCATGCAATGGCATTGAAGTGGGTGTCTTACACCTCTGCAGAGGTGCAGTCGGTGTATTCTACAGCCCCAACCGACTGTGCAAGTTAATACAAGAAGACAAACTAAATGTTGAGTTAATAAAACAAATCATGGTTGAAAAAAGACTACATTACCATCCCTCAGGAACCAAGATAAGAAAAAGACAAGGAAGAAACCACAAATATAAACAAATTATTACCATTAAGGTTTTTCAGACTATTGCCTTCATCTTTATTACTATTTCCACAACGTTTTGGCCGATATGTCCTCCAGCCTTCTTCAGGTGTTTATCGAACTCAGGAATCTTCACGGAACTTCGAACTACGTCCTTTATTGGAAAAAAAATCTGAATATGAGAACAGGTAAAAAATCATACATAATGGTAGTAATTCTAGCCAAAGTAAGAACATTAATTTTATGATACCTAAAAATTCACTCTGAATTGTCCAGCAGGACACATGACGTAACGGTTATAGGCTTTGTTTCCCTGAGCTTCAAAGGAGACAATCATCTGAAGGTTGCCGGTTCAATCGCCACTACAGGCGAGTAACAATACAGGAATACTTAACACTTCTATCCGGTTATGGCTAACGGAATCAGAACAGGCGACCCCCTAGTTTCAATAAAGGACGTAGTTCGAAGTTCCGTGAAGGTTACCGAGTTCGACAAATACCTGAAGAAGGCCGGAGGACATATCGGCCGAAACGTTGTGGAAATAACAATAACAATAAAGATGAAGACAATAGTCCGAAAAACCTTAATGATAAAAACCAACAAGCTTCGTCTCAGAAATTTAGGCAACTAAATTATAACCAAATATTCCAACTTGCAGCATCACTGAACTAAACGAGCAAATTTATGCAAGAGCGAAACTAGTCTGTGATAAAATCGGTATTACCTTCGCTTATTCACAAAAATGCCAAACTTAGATAGGAAATTAGACTGGAAGGTGAGGTAAAGAAACTGTGTCAACAAGCGGGAGTGCTAAGAATGGAAAAACTTACAAGGATATGTTGGAATGAAAAGACCAAAACAAAACCGCAGACAAGTCCGACAATAAAACTAGAAGAGATAACTCTATAGATACGTGGTACATTCAATAGGTTTCCATACTTTTTTTGTACAGGCATTTAGAATTGTCGTAGACTCTTGAAAATTCAGTATTTTATTGCTATACATCGTATGAGATGACTGACTAATTTTTACGAATTCAGGTTTAAATGAACAGCTACAACAGGAATTGGAATACACCCTACTAAAGCTTGATTGTCACAGCCAGTGAATTTCAAAAATGTGATCTGGACTTTAGAAGAACGATATGCAATAAAATTCTGTTTTAAACTTGGAAAAATGCCATGCGCTGAAAGCTGGATTTACTGCTATGACCCAGAGACCAAGAGACAAACCTCCCAGTGAAAACATGCTGGCTATCCCAGACCCAAGAAGGCCAGACAGAGCAAATCCACCCACAAACTTTTAATGATCCCATTTTTTTTTTTTTTTTGACAGCACTGGGATGCTCTACTTGCACTGGGTTCCCACTGGACAGACAATCAAAAAATAATACTATGTTGAGGTTTTAAGGGAGTTCAGGAAGAGATTCCGTCGGAAGAGGCCAGCACTCTTCAAATCGGGTCAGTGGCATTTCCACCAGGACAATGCACCAGTCCACAACTCCATCCTTTTCACAGACTATTTGACCAAGATGGTATGAACTATCAATAAAAGTGCCCATACGAAAAAGTCTGGAAACTTATTTAATGATTCTCGTAGTGGCGAAAGAAGAGATACTTAAAAGATACCAGAACAGATTCAAGGAATAAAAAGAAAACAGGTTATTCCAAAATAGCGTCAGAAAATTCTACCAACAAGTAGGTGGAGAATGCACGTGGTCAAACTAACAACTGGATGCAAAGGAAGCAAAGCAATTATGGACAAAAATATGGCAACAGAAAGGACGTAAGAGAAAGTCCGATTGGATAAATAGCCTGAAAAAAGAAGCACAAACTCTCTAAAATTGACCTGAGGTGGATGTAAGCATAGAATAGCTCAAAGTAACACTTTAAAAATTATCAAATTGGAAAACGGTATAAATGGATTCTGGGGTAAATTACGCTGATCCAAAAAGATCTTACAAAAAGAAACCGTTCTCAGCAACTACAGACCGATAACGTGTCTACCTAGGATGTGGAAACTTTTGGCCGCACAGATTAAGAGGGAGATCTACAATTTGCTTGTATGCCACTGACTATTTGTGGAAAGACAAAAAGGAAGCCACTGAGGAGCAAGAGAAACAGGGGATTTACTGTACATTAATCAGCACATACTTTAGGAGATCAAAACGAGGCGGAAAAATGTAGTTATGGAGTAAACTCCCGCAAACTTTGATGATAGAGGGTTTAGACCTGTAAAAAATATCCGACAAAGTCTTATTCCTTCCGTCATGTGTCGGTTTCCACTTTTAAGGTTTGGTTTCTTTAGTTTAATGGCATATCAACTCTTTGTAGGTTATTTAATGTCAAAGCCATTCTCCTAGAAGAACAGTAGTCGTACTATTTAACCCATAGCTGGGAGGATAAGGGGGTTCATACCTTTCCCAAGGTATTTGTCCGAAAGTGAACGTAATAGCGCGACTGGAGTTCGAACTCGCTTAGTACGATTCCGCAGTCCATCGCTTTAACCATTACACCACGAGGACACCCCCACTTTTAAGTATTAGCATGGTGTATTTTTCTAAGCCAAATTCCATCCTTATATCTTAAATGTATACCTCACTACCTGTATTAGATTTTCCAATTCTTTTTGATATTTGGCAAACAGTTTAATCTTTTCTTGTGATTTATGAACTTTGTAGTCGCTTATGCCTTTCCTAAGTATGTAAATCAGTGGTACTATTGCTCTTACAAATAGTAATGGCGAAAGCGAATTTCACTGGAATATACGTCTCTGGATTTTTACCTCAGTTAAGCTTTTTCCTCCTGTTATTAATTTCACTCACCAGTTTTTCATGGATGAGATCGACCACAATATTGAGAAGAGCGCTGGTAACCTAAGGATAGTTGCTGTCGTTCAGATTGAAGGAGAAAACTTTCAGCAATCACTAGTGTTAAAAATTCGAAATGACGATAATAATAATAATAATAATAGTAAATGTAGGTTATGTGGTGGTGGAGACGAAAGTATCAATCACATAATAGGTGAAAGCAACAAAGTGGCTCAGAAGGAGTATAAGACTAGACACGACTGAGTAGGCCGGGTGATCCATTGGGAGTTGTGCAAGAAAGTTTAATTTGACCATACACACAAATGGTATATGCACAACCCAGCATCTGTCCTGTAGGATGAGACACATAAACTCCTATGGGCGTTAACATGCAAACGGATCACCTAATCTCAGTCAGAAAACCAGACTTTATAATAATCAACAAAAAAAAAGAGAACTTGCAAAATTGTCGACTTTGCTGTCCCGGCTTACCACTTAATAAAATTGAAAGTGAAAAGAAGGATAAGTACCTGGACCTTGCAAGGGAATGAAAAAAAAAACTGACAAACCTGAAAGTGACAATGATACCACTTGTGATTGGTGCTCTTGGTACAGTCACCAAAGTATTAATGATGGGACTGGAGGAATCGGAAATAAGGGGACGAGTGGAGGCCATCAAAACCTCTACATTATTGAGAACGGCCATAATACTGAGAAGAATCCTGGAGACTTGGGGAGATTTGTTGTCACTCAATCTCCAGTGAAAGACCATCAGTTACCACTGGTGTTAAAACTCTCAAGGAGAATAATAATTGGTTTGGTTTGGTTTCTTTGTTTAATGGCATATCAACCTTTGTAGGTTATATAATGCCAAAGCTATTCTCATAGAAGAACAGTAGTGGTACTATTTAACCCATAGCTGAGATGATAACGGGGTTAATACCTTTCCCAAGGGTATTTGTCCGAAAGTGAACGAATAATAATAATAATAATAATAATAATACCAGAATCTCTCCTAATGGCAGCACAAAACAGCGCCCTCAGAACCAATCATATCAAAGGGAGGATAGATAAGACGCAACAAAATAGCAAATGTAGACTATTTGGTCACAGAGATGAAACCATCAATCACATAATAAGCGAATGCAGCAAAATGGAACAGGAGTACCAGGCGAGACACGACTGGGTGGGCAAGGTGATCCACTGGGAAATGTGCAAGAAATTTAAATTTGACCATGCCAACAAATGGTATATGCACAACCCAGCACCTGTCCAAGAAAATGGCACACACAAACTCCTATGGGACTTTCATATACAAACGGATAACCTAATCTCGGCCAGAAGACCAGACCTTATAATAATCAACAACAACAAAAAAAAAGAAAATCTGCAAAATTGTCGACTTTGCTGTCCCGGCTGACGACAGAATAAAACTGAAAGAATGTGAAAAGAATGATAAGTACATCGACCTTGCTAGAGAATTGAAAAAACTATGGAATATGAAGGTGACAATTACACCAATTGTGATTGGTGCTTTTGGTACGGTAACTAAAGGATTATCAAAGGGCCTGGAAGATTTAGAAGTTGGCGGCTGAATGGAGACCATCCAAACAACAGCATTATTAAAAACGGCCAGAATACTGAGAAGAGTCCTGGATACTTGAGGAGACTTGCTGTCGCTCAATCTCCAGTGAAAGACCATCAGCGTATGCTGATGTGAAAAACTCTAATGAGTGAAAATAATAATAATAATAATAATAATCAAGGATTTTGAAATTTTTGAACCAAATATCAATTAACGAGAAAAGAAGAATTTATTTCATTTTATATAGTAAATGTATTTTCAAACAAAACTTGATATTCTCTTTTAATGAATTTGTCTATGTATAAGTAATAACATCCGTTTTCAGGGTGTATGGTCCCACTATAAGTATCGATGGTCCAAATGAACATTAATATATATTTTAAAAACTCGTAGTGATATACACATTTACGAGTGATACTAAATTATCTATCAAACATTTTTCTTACATATATATAAATGCTTCTTATACAAATTTCTTCTCCAAATGTACCAGGCTATACTTGGTTACATGGTACCAGTAACAGGTAACTTGAGTAAACGCAGCAAAGTACTCTGCTTAGTTTATACGCCGGTAAATGAGTTGAATTCAAAGCTTTTCTTTTTCTAAAAATACTAAAGAATACAGCCTTCTCTTCTATTTGTCGCTCTAACTAGGGACAAATAAATGGATTCATGCCTTTCTAAAGGATATTAGAATGAAAAGAAACACAAGCAGATGCATTCAGGATTTTAATTCAGGCCTCCGATTCCCTTTCCTTGACGATAATCGTACTTCTAAGCTCGCTTTTAGGAGGTGCCCGTGGTGTGATGGTTATCGTCGTAGGAAATGGACACGGCGACACAAGTTCAAATCCTGGACCAGGCTAATTGCATTTCACATAGTACTAATACCCTTGGGGAAATTATGAATCCAATAATTCTCCCTCCATGGGTAAATAGTAGGGCAGACTAGGTTCTTCAGCCTTGGTGAGGCAACTAGTCTAGGAGAAAGAAAACTCTGAATTCAAACCTGTTAAACTCCGCTTAAAAATTGACCTTGTGTCATATCCTGCCCGAGCGGAGGGGTTAGTAAATAGGGTAATGCTAAGCTTGCTTCGATGTAATCGGCGACAGATTGTGATAAGTTACATGGTACCAGCAGAAAGGAAGTTTATCTGATCTAATCTGATCTGATACTGAATACCAAAGAGGGATTACCGTTGTAAGGCTAAAAACCAATAACTTCGCTGCTTTTTGCTAAGAACTGTGAAGGCAGAGACAGAGAAAACACCAGAATCTGAACACGAGTCAACATGTTATTCTTCTACGTCAATACCCGTTGCTTTTCTTCTCGACAATTAACTACATATATTACCATTACCGTCCCACACATTTGTCTCAACAATTTTTCTGTTAAGCAACACCCTTGTTCATTAACATTCTTAAAAAATACGAGGTTAAATTTGAACTTGTGGCGCTTTCAGAATGTGTAGACATCCACGTGATTTCCCAAAAAGCCATTCAAACAATGAAACACGGTTTTTGCCTTAGGTATTAACATGATTTGTTGATGGAAGCCGAAAATAGTCAAGACCACTCAGCTGATTACGGCTTCAGTAACTTGGGAATAAAACCTGGGATAAACACGCGTGTCCCAGGGCAGGGCACAATAAAATTCCGATTTGCTAGTTACCTGGACTGATTATATGGATCTTCTGCCCGGCCCAGTCATCCGATGAGTCAGGTCCTCATCCTGATATTTGAAATAGGGGTAAATGTAAGTGATTCATTTCAGAGCTATTCAGACGGGTATCGACAGGTGCGAGGTTCAAGATTGAAGCTCTATTTATCAACACAGATATGAAAAATGAATGAAATGTTTATTTTCTTCTAAATACAAGTTGTGTTTAAAGAAAATTATCAAACAGAAGCTACATTTTCCAAGACAAAAATTAACAATGAAATAAACGTCAGAGCTTTTTGTTGTTGCTGTTGTTTTTGGGGAGGGGGTGTTTCAAAATACATGGTGTGTTCATTAAGTATTGAGACAGAAGTTGTATTTTTTAAGGCATTAATAAACCAAAAGGTTAATTTTCTTATAAATATTGGCTCTATTGAAAAATTTAGAAAACTGAAGCTGTATTTACCAATACGGAAATGAACAATGGATGAAATTTTCATTTATTCAAAAAGACAAAAAACAAAAAACAAGCTATATTTCAAGGATAATAAAAGTGTAACTATTTAATAGTGCCACAGGAATTTGAACTTGTTTCCTTCGAGCCCACAGTCTAGCACGTAAGCCATTATACCATGGGAATTCTCCTCCATTGGTGATAACGCTTTGAAAACTTCATTTTTGATATGTTGTGAATTCAAGCTGACATATTACTTTTAATGTCATTCATGTCTTCAAATTTGATGTTTCAGTTGAGGAAACAGAAAATATCACATGGAACTTGTATAGGGAAGAAACTAATTGTGCAATTTTGTGTTTTAACAGAAACTTTCGTTCAAATTGTATCGAGACTAGCTTCATAATTTGGTTATTTAACATTGAAGTCAGACTTTCCCAAAAACCTTTTTTCGGTTTTAGATATTCCTCTCGAAAACTAATAATTTATACGAAATGATTTCATATATTTCAAGCAATCTAAAATAAGTGACAATAATAATCCATTGTAAACAAAGCTTTAATTAACTATTCTTAACACAAATAATTTGTACATACTTATATGGTTTCATGAAATTTGTACACACTTATTGAGTTTCATGAAATTCCTATCTAATACTCTTTGTGTAATATAATGGCCGAGGGATTTCGTTTTATATATCTTGCCTTTCGGTTTAGTTAGGCTGAGAACCTTTCGCTTAGCGCATCGGTTAGTTAGGCGCAATATGAGCGCAGGTGTTCATGCGCGCGCGGGGGGGATGTGTCATTCAGAGATGTCAAAATAAAAATCCCAGATAGAAAATATAACCATGAGGTGTGAATGACGTCATGTACCGGAAGCGTGCGCTGAGGATTTTGAGATTTGAGAAAAGTCAAAGAGTTGAGTTTTTGCCTCCGAAGAAGAAGGCTGACTTTCGGAGCTCGCCGCGGCCTTGCGGCGGGTGGAGAGGGCAGATGGAAAAGTCAGCATAGAAAGATTGTGTATCACTCTCCTTATGTTGAAAATCTTTTAACTCATAGGTAATAAAAAGTTTCGTACCTGAACTAAGAAGTCGTCAAGTGTTTTCGTGTTTCGAGATTCCTATGTTATCTATGTATGACTCATGAACATTCTATGTACATTTCACATATTCATGTATGGGTATGTTACATTTGTCAGAAATGTGTTTTTTATGGCATATCAACCCTTGTAGGTTATCTAATGCCAAATCCTCTTTAAACGTATATATATATATATATATATATTTAGGCAGCATTTACAGAATTACATTTAAAAGCAAACGCCATAATCTTCAACGGCAAAGACGTCCTTACACAGTAGTAATTTGCTAAAACAAAAGTTACATCACTTTTGTAATAGATTCTCCCCTGATGATGGCCCAAAGTCGGGCAGAAAGTACTAGGGATACATACAACCATGGACAATACCAAAATCAATTCCCCCCGAATAGGATAAAAGTAATACGGGAATTCGAACGGATCCAGAAGAAAATATGTAGGCATAAAATGTCTATTAATGTTTAATGAAATTTGCATATATATATATATATATATATATATATATATTGAATAAACAGTTTTTAGATAACATTTTCTTCAAGGCAGAGCTCATTTGTTTGCACAGATAAATAGTTTCAAGTATTCCAATGTAACACAAATATTTGCACACAGTTGAATAGTTTCAAATATTCTTATAGAACACCAATAATTCTTTTAAGTATTTAACATTTGTTTGCATAGAGTTAACAAGAGTTAATAAATGTTTTGTAAGTGAAAAGTTTGTAGGTAATTTTACTTTTTTGAAAAGGTCAGAGTTATTTTGTTTGTACACTCTCTAGAATTGCAATCGTTTACACAGGTTCAAGTTTTGCTAATTAACACAAATTATTTTATTCAACATTATTCATTCATTTGAACACAGTCAGATGGTTCCAAGTACTGCGATGTAATACGAATAATTCAATTTATGCATACAGTTCAAGTGTTTCAAGAATTGCTATTTAACATTAGTAATTTTATTTAACATTACTAATACGTTTGGACACAATTAAATGGATCCCAGTATTACTAATGTAATACCAATAATTCAATTTTTGCTCAAAGTTAAACGGTTTCAATCCTTCTTATCGAACATGAATAATTCTTTTTACTATCAATCAGCTATATGCACACACATTGATAACTTCACGTATTGCTACCTAACACTAATATTTTTATTTGCACACAGTTTTTAAATATTGCTATGTTATACCAATAATTCAAATTTGGCACACAGTTAAATGGTTTCAAGTATTGCTATTCAACACTAACACTAACATCAGTCATTTATTTACTCACAGTTAAATGGTCAAAGAGTTCTTTTTGATCTATAGATTGAACCTTGACAGGTACTACCAGTTCGGGACAAAGTTGACCTGGAAGTAATGCCAATGTACTCTACTCTCCCCAAAGGTCCTGGACAAGAGTTTGACCATCAGATTATTTGGTGTCATAGACTGGATATTCGTTGGGGTGAGAGTCCTACCCTTCTGCAGAGATGCAATTGACAGGAGTGGTCAGGGATGGGACCTTAACCTATATTTCCAATCCGAATCAGAGTGAACCTGGGAGTAATGAAAATAAAGAGTACTCCATACTCCCCCGAACTTCATAACTGGAGTCTCACTACTATATATAGTTTTTGTCATGCTCAGGACACAATATATATATATATATATATATTGTCAGATCGCTCAAGGCGTTACTGGTACCATGTAATCCAGTACTACCTGTTTCATAGTTGAGTCATCGCTGACTAAACCGGTAACCCCACCGAGTTTTTCTGGTGAAAAGGGTGGCTAGACACCCAACGGGACGAAAAACAAGACCGGTCAAACGGCAGAAGAAGCTTTTTGCTCAACGGCCATTTAGCACGTGTAACCTTTAAACTCGAATTCTTATCTGGAGATGATCTTCTTAAGTCATGGGTACTGCCTTTAGTTTTTGACTTCGTTTGACAATGATTTGCAAGCCTTTTGGCTCAAAGAAGGATGTGCATTCAACCTACCATTCTAACTCCCTTATTACTTATGCAGGCCTGAGGAATGTTGTTCTGTGGAAAACATTTGCACCAAATTACTGCGATTAGCATCTCCAAAATATATAGTTGTTCCTACACAAGCCTTCACTATAAACAAATCTTTTTTGTGGGTTGTCTAACGTAGTATTGTGACGCTCATACGTCAAAATTGACGGTAGAATCCATAATATATATATATATATATATATATATATATATATATATATATATATATATATATAATTGAAATGTTCCCTCTAAATGGGATATATTCTTCTTCGGGTAGTGTGACCCACCGGATGTCCCGAACTTCACTTTATGGTTTTGACAGATTAAAATCATTTCAGCATTAAAAACAATCATATTTTAATGCATTTTGTAGCTTATTTTATGGAGTATCAAATTTCTAAAAACATTGAAAATTTTTCTAGTTAAGAATAATTTAAAAGAAATTATGTATAATGAAATATTATTCCGCTCTGTTTTATCATTTCTATTCATAAAAATACAAAGAAAGCAGGAAAGGACGAACTATCTCATCTATATGGATGATATTCAGATATATGCCAAGGAAAAAGAAAGAACTTTTTACCCTATTACAAACTGTGAGAATGAACAGTCAGAACATAGAAATTTAGGATTGAAAAATACGCCATGCTGATAATGAATAAAAGGGGAAAGAGAAATAACGGAAGAAATAGAACAACGAAATCAGAAAAACGTCAGAATACTAAGGAAAAATTACTAGTACCTCTTCATCCCTTTTTCATTATCATCATGGCACATTTTTCTATTCTAAATTCCATTCCTATAACCGGTCTGTATATTCTCATTGTCTGCATCCGGTTTTCTAGTTATTAATTTCAATTTTTTACAACCTTTCAACGGGTCATTATCCAAAACCTAGCGTGAAGGAAGCTAGTAGTTGTATGTATTAATATATTTAAATAAATTGTTTGTACATGCAAATTTAAAACGGCAAATACTTCGAGACGTGTGCTAAAATAAAAGATTTACAATATGGAGAAATTTTATTGAAATCACAAGGGCCTTTTCATCCAAGATTTATCAAGTGACAGACTTCGGAAGTCGTTTAAAACAATGTAAATAAGTTAACTTTTTAACTCCACGCTCAATTAATGTTGAACGTGCTTTTATAAAAGATAAAATTGCTGTTGTTTTTTTTTCTGAGTATATTTCTTCTCTTAAAACCCGTTTACATACATTTTGGAAGAAAGCTTCGACATCTCTTAATTTCCTTGATATAGTTCGCTTCTCTAAATACCAGTCCAATACGGGTAATTTTTTTTGCATATGTTTCTAGGTATTTGGCTTTTTTAAATGCATGCTTTTTGCATACATAGGAGACAAAGGTGGCAGCTCACCCACCCGAAGGTGACCCAACTGAATCTGGGTGCCTTTCGGCCTCGAATCTGCCATTGATTTCGATACCCCATCCGGCACAAACACCATTCGTCCCAGCAAAAGCCAGGTAAGTATACTACTTATTTGTATGATTAAATTTCACTTTCTTGCTGAATTCCCAGTGGATTACCTTTCCAACCCAGTCGTGTCTAGTTTTACACTCGTTTTGTGGTCTAGTTTTACACTCGTTTTGTGCTAAATTTCTGCTTTTGTTTATTATGTGATTGATTGCTTCGTCTCAATCATCATATGACCCACATTTGCTATTGTGTTGCATCTTATCAATTTTTCCTTTAACATAGTTGGTCCTTATGGTGTTGTTTTGTGTTACAATTAGAAAAGATTATGTTTCTCTCATAACGTTTCTCTTTTTTAATCATGTCCAAGTCTTCTTGTGTGAGATTTCGCTTGTTTGTCCTTTAAATTAATACAGAGTTGTGGAAAACACATCAAAGTGACGTACATTATAAATTTGGTTTAAATGATTTTCCAATAAGCATTCGCGTTTTATCAGGTGTTGTATGACATTGATTATTCTCAAGAAACATCTTAGAATTATCTGGCGCCATTCAGTCGTCACTGTCGATGATAATGTTCTTGAAACTTCCTCGAGTCTAATTTTTCAATATTCTCATTGTCTCAAGGGAAATTTCTAAAACAACAGTTGTATTGTTATCTTGTTAACATTTCGGTCATATTAATCTTTCTCTTCTTTTCAACTTCATTTTATTTTTTTGTATATTTGTTTGTTTGATTTTATTTTTTATATTAAAATGTAAAAACAAAGAATGAAAAGAGAAATACAACAGAAGCATAGTGTCCTGAATCTAACACTAAACAGCATCCGGTGGTGAGGCTCCTGTTCTGGAGCTCTTGAATGTATCAAATAGCCCCATTTGTTGCCATTACTCCCAGGTCCATTGTGACTAAAAGTAAAATTGACTGTAACAGTCAACTCTATGGGTCATATATATATATATATATATATATATAACTCTATGGGTTATATATATATATATATATATATATATATGACCCAAACGCAGTTTCTTCCAAGAAGCAGTCGTAACGATACTGCTGTATGGATGCACTACTTGGACGCTAAATAAACGGCTGGAAAAGAAGCTAGACGGCAATTACACAAGAATGTTGCGAGCAATATTAAACAAGTCCTAGCGGCAACACCCCACAAGACACCAACTATACAGCCACCTGCCTCCCATATCACTGATAAAACTATCCAAGTGAGACAAACCAGACATGCAGGTCACTGCTGGAGAAGCAGGGACAAGCTCATAAGAGATGTACTCCTATGGACCCTCCCACATAAGGCCGGGCAAAAGCAGGACGACCAGTTCGAACATACATCCTGCAACTATGTGAGGACACGGGATGTAGCCCTGAGGACCTGCCAGAGGGGATGAACGATTGGGAGAAGTGGCGAGAGAGGGTCAAGGATATCCGGGCCTATGGCACGACATGATGATGATGATGATGATGGGTCACATATATATATGTTTGAAAATTGATTATGATTAAGTTTTACAGCATATCAATCCGTCTGACGTTATTTTATGCGTAGAGGTTAAGGAATTGCGTTCATTATACATTCATATTTATATTTTTATGCAGTTCTTTCCTTTAAAAATTTTTTTGGCCCACGGTTGCGTAGAATTGGGATAATTTTCAAACATATTTTTAACGCATACATAAGAGCCTGAGAGAGTTAGAGTTGACGAGGGAAAAATTACAATGAAGGTGTACTCTATACTCCCCAAAGTCTCAAGAATTGGAGATACAGTTTAATGTGATCCCCAATGCCTCTTGAGGTTTACCTTTATGCAGAGGACAAAACGTATTGTGAGACTCGCTGTCAGGACGATTGATTCGTTTGATTGGTTTGGCTTGCTTTTATGAATACCAAATCCTGTTTTTACATATATATCAAATATATGATTTGGAAACGCATTTCGTAGATACACAGAGTTAAATGATCAAAGAGTTCTATTTCTAACAATTCAATTTAGCATAAGTCAACAAAGTTAAATGGTTCCAGGTTTTGCTATGTATCACTAACAATTCAATTAAACATCAATCATTTCTTTACTCACAGTTAAAAGATCAAACTATTCTGTTTCAAGCAATTCAGTTTAGCTAAGTCATATGTTTGAAGTTAGTTCAAATGTCATACTGTTCTTTTTGACCTATAGATAGAACCCTATCAGGTGCTACCACCCGGGCTAGAGTGAACCTGGGAGCGATGGCAATGAATGGGTAAGCCGCATTCCCAAAACTACAACATTACAGGAGCCTTACCATTAGATTATTTAATATCATAGTGTTGGGTATCACCCACCTTTTTCCACACAATGAACTAGTCCATCTGCTATATATAGCAGTAGCTACTAATACCAGGGCAGACTAGAAGGTGAAGAGCAGCTTCTTATAGGAATAGTATTAGAGCGTTGGAGACTGAAGATCACACTAGGTCACCTTACTTGCTACCATAATAACGGAAGCCAATACTATCGTTGGACTATATATTTATTCTGTATTCACTAATCGTATGTTCTTGTCTTCTAATAGTCTCTCTATTGTATATACTTTTCCCTGAGAATATATCTCTATTTCCTCACATATCGTAGTTTGTCCTTTATTTAATATTACAAGCGTTTACTAACCAGAACACTACAAATAGCCAGGACACTCTTTGTAGGGGAGTCTTACCCCTCTGCAGAGAAACAGTCAGTGTATTCTGCAGCCCAGCCGACTGAGCTAGATACGCTTGGGATAATGAAGTATTTACTTGTTTCAAATGATATCGTATTTAATGATAGACTATAATTGTTAAACTGACTTCGGCAGTGAACTTAACGTAAAAACAACTTTGCAAGTATAGACTAACCATATTTGGCAAATTAAACAATTTGATACATATCTATGTAGGGCGCACCAAAAGTAATGCCACCTATCTATTTCCACAAAAACTACAATATATGCAGGGAACACAATAAAAACATTGGATAGAGCAAGTTTTCAGCAACAAAAGTCACAACCATTTTGCAACAGTTAATATGCTGCGCTGGTAAGATGGTTGCTCCGAAAGTAATGTTTTATATTTATTGCCACGGAAGCTACCACCGATATAGGAAGATATAGGAAGACCAATATCACAGTTGAATAGAGCAAGGAATATTTTTCACATAGAATAAGAACGTTAAAGAGTTGCTCCAAAAACAGTTCTAATTCCATTCTATTAAACCTTAAAGTAAAATGCACATATGGGTGCGAAAGAGCAGACGTTGAAGTTGCAAAACAATAAGCGGTGTTTTTTTCCCATTTGCCTTTTTACTGATTGAAGCAGAGTAGCAGTCTGGCCAAAAAGCATCGAAGATAAAAGCAAATTTGTACCACTAAATTCCTCCGCGGTGAAAAAATTGCACTCATTCATGTTCACCGGCGTTTACTTAATGTTTGCGGAGACAAAATATCTGCAATGTTTGGTTTGGTTTGGTTTGGTGGCATATCAACCATTTTAGGTTATTTAATGCCAAATCTTCTTTATACATATATATTAAATATATAGGATTTGGTTTGGTTAGATGGAATATTTACTATTGTAGGTTATTTAATGAGAAATCCACTTTATACATATATATTGAATATATATGATTTGGTTTGGTTTGGTTTGATGGCATATCAACCATTGTAGGTTATTTAATGCCAAATCCTCTTTATATATATATATATATATATATATATATATATATATATATATATATATGATTTAGTTTACTTTGGTTTGATGGCATATCAACCATTGTAGGTTATTTAATGCCAAACCCTTTTTATACATATATATTAAATACATACGATTTGGTTTGGTTTGGTCTGATGGCATATCAAACATTGTAGGTTATTTAATGCCAAATCCTCTTTATATATATATATTAAATATATATGATTTGGTTTGGTTGGGTTTTGTGGCATATCCACCATTGTAGGTTATTCAATGCCAAATCCTCTTTATATATATATATATATATATATATATGATTTGGTTGGGTTGGGTTTTGTGTCATGTCAACCATTGTAGGTTATTTAATGCCAAACCCTTTTAATACATATATATTAAATACGTACATATGATTTGGTTTGGCTTAATTTGGTTTGATGGCATATCAACCATTGCAGGTCAATAATTGCCAAACTCTTTATATATATATATATATATATATATATATATATATATATATATATATTAAATACATATGATTTGGTTTGTTTTGATGGCATATCAACCATTGTAGGTCATTTAATGCCAAACCCTTTATATATATATATATATATATGATTTCATTTGGTTTTGTTTGGTTTGGTTTAATGTCATATCCACTATTGTCGTTCATTTAATGTCAAACCCTTTTTATACATATATATTACATGAATAATTTCTAAACAAGTTCTATAGATAACATTTTTAAACGAACCTGAGCACATTTTTTGCTCATAGTTAAAACGTTTCCTTAATTTCTGTATTATACGAATACACACTTAAACGTAAAACAGTTCTATTTCAATCAATTCAGTTTAGTAAAAGTTCACAGTCCCTTGTTTACACCCAGTCATTTTTTTTAAATACTATCTTTTGTTTACAAACTATTAAACGTTGAAAAGATAGATTTGTTGTGATTCTGACAGTATGATAGAAATATGGGGAAAGTTGTCCAACTTTTCACATATTTATATCACACTGTTAAATGTAAAACAATTAGGATTCGCAAAAGTACAGTTTAAATGCCAACAGTTCTTTTTCAAACAATTCACTTTAGCATAAGTACACAGTTAAATGATCAATCGGTTCTATTTCTCTCAATTCAATTTAGCATAAGTCAACAAAGTTAAATGGTTTTAAGTATTGCTACGTATCAATAACAAATCAATTAAACCTCACTCATTTGTTTACACACAGTTGAATGTCAAGTAATTCTATTTCAAACAATTCAATTTAGTCAAGTCATTTTTTGCACTCATTTCAAATGTAAAGCTGTTCTTTTTTACCCATAGATAGGACCCTATCAGGTGCTACCACTCCGGGCAGAGTGGACCTGGGAGCGATGGCAATGAAAGGGTAATGCGCATTCCCCAAGGCCCCAGCATTACTGGAGCCTCACCTTCTGATTGTTTAGTGTCATATACCAGAACACTCGTTGGGAGATTCTTAACCCTCTGAAGTGATTCAGTCGGTGTATTCTACAGCCCCAGCCGACAGGGCAGCAACAAAGATTGAAGTGCCATTAAAGAAAGGACAAAATACACCGACTGCACCTCTGCAGAGGGGTATGACCCCCATAACGAGTGTCCTGGATATGACACTAAAAAATCTGATGGTGAGTTTCCAGCAATGCTGGAGCTTTGGGGAATGCGGAGTACCCCTTCATTGCCATCGCTCCCAGGTCCACTCTGGCCCGGAGTGGTAGCACCTGATAGGGCCCTATCTGTGGGTTAAATAGAACTAACAGTATACTTATGCTAAACTGAATTGAGTAAACTGAATAGTTTGAAATAGAAATGTTTTTGACAATTAAACTGTACTTACATTTAAACTGCGTGCTTATGCTTAACTGAATTATTTCAAATAGAACTGTTTTTCGACATTAAAACTGTATTTACACTTAACTGAATTATTACATATAACTGCTTGAATAGTTTGAAATGGAAATGTTTTTGACAATTAAACTGTGTACTTATGCTAAACTGAACTATTTTCAATAGAACAGATTATTTGCATAAAAATGGATTTGGCGTTAAATAACCTACAAATGTTGATATGCCATAAAACCAACAAACCAAACCAAACCAAAGGACAAAAAATAAATAAAACGACTTCGCTTAACTACCAGTTTCATAGCTTGTTATCAATCATCAGATACATCTTTTTCAATGTCAAATTGACTTACTATTTACATTTTTATTTTGGAAGCGTCAACCCTGTCACTTCTCTGCAAATAAATGTGAAGGTGCGTCATTTAACGACACTTATAAGATATTCGTTAATGTCTATGTTTGCTTATCGATTCAGAACATATATTCAACAAATATGTTTTGGGAAAGTGAGGATGTAATTTTATTTCTCCAAACACAATCTACTATTCTCGATTCTGTTCCACACGCTCTTGTGGTTGTTGTTTATAAACTTTATAGGTGTTTTATTGTTTTGCTTTTTTGTTTGGTTTTTCCCCTATAATACCTACTTAGATAATATTGTACAACTAGCATAGCATCTTCTTTGGTGGAAGTTTTTTATCATAAAATCTGCATTTCCCTGGCCCCTTCTGTGGCTCACGTATATATGCAATTGTATTCATTTTCGATTGTTACGGACACTTAGTAAACATTTTATAAAGCATTCTCCGTGAACTGGACAATCGTTATTTCGTCTACAGTTACATGGGAGTCGTGTTTCTATTCTTTGATTTCTATTTTTACGGGTTTTTTTTTAAATGCAGTATATTTTCTATGCAACTGTATATTGTCTTGATAGAAGTTCTTAATATTTTATTTAATCGTCAACTATTTCTAATATTCTTCATATTGTGTCTTTTTACAGCGCTGTTTAACAAGATTTATCCTTGTTCTATTGTTATTTATTATATTTCTTTTCCTCGTTTTCATTGATGTATTACAGAGGGTGCCTCGAATTGTGTAACGATTAACAAGGTAGACTAGAAAACCTTCACAAGTAAATTCGAGTCTCCTTGTTGCCCATTTCATACAGCTTTGTGTCACTGTGGTACTATAGCTTCACGACACCTAGTTGGCCGCTGGTCTCGTGATTACCACATGTGTCGACTGGTCTTTCTCTGTCTCTTTCCACGCCCACGTTGCTTTAAGATCCGAGGAAAGAGAAGATGGATGTGGTCCAGTCGATTAAGGTTGGAATTCGTGTTGGAGAGAAGAAAAGTTGTCAAGCAAATTTAGAAAAATGACGAAAAAAAAGCGTTTGTTATAAACAGTAATAAACGTTTAATTACACAGTTGTTTAAATATTTTTCATCAAACACCGCGAACTGGGGGTGAAAGTAGTTGACTGGCGGGTCTTAACTGCAATTAGGCAGTGTCAAAATGGCGAATGCAATGGAAACGGATTTGGTTCTTTAAACGGCGAATTCCTGAACCAACTCTGCTTTTTTTCGTCATTTTTCTAAATTTGCTTGGCAACTTTTCTTCTCTCCAACACGAATTCTAACCTTCATCGGCTGGACCACATCCATCTTCTCTTTCCTAATATCTTAAAGCAACGGGGGGGGGGTGAAAAGAAACAGAGAAAGACCAGTCGACACATGTGGTAATCACGAGACAAGCAGCCAACCAGGTGTCGTGAAGCTATAGTATCACATCACCACTAAGCAAAAAGTTGTGTAATTACAGTATTAGAGTATATTTTTAGAGTCCATTCATGATAATTTTTGCTTTTGTATAAAGGTTTCACGATTTCCTGCAGCCCATTTGGCAGAGACTAAAGAATACGCCGACTCCACCTCTGCAGTAGGAGGATTTGGTTTGGTTTTGGGTTGGGTTCGGTTGATTTGGTTTGGTTTGGGTTGGTTTGGTTTGGTTTTATGGCATATCAACCATTGTAAGTTATTAATGCCAAGTTCATTTTTATCCAAAAAACAGTTCTATTTCAAACAATTCAGATAAGTATAAGTATAGTTTTTTTGTTTACACACAGTTAAATGTCAAAATAGTTCTATTTCAAACAATTTAGTTTAGTATATGTCTATTGTTTTGTTTACACTCAGTTGAATATAAAAACAGTTCTATTTCAAACAATTCAGTTTAGCATAAGTACACCGTTTCAATGTCAAAAACATTTCTATTTCAAACAATTCATTTTAGCATAAGTACACAGTTTCAATGTCAAAAATAGTTCTATTTAAAATAATTCAGTTTAGCATCGAAAAATAGTTCTTATTCAAATAATTCTGTTTAGCATAAGTACACTGTTTACTTCTATTTGACCCATAGATAGGACCCTATCAGGTGCTACTTCTTTGGGGCAGAGTGGACTTGGGAGCGATGGCAATTAAGGGGTGCTTCGCATTACCCAAAGCCCCAGAATTACTGGAACCTCGCGATCTGATTGTTTTAGTGTCTTATGCAGGTTACTCGTTAGCGGGTCTTACCCCTTTGCAGATATGCAGTCGATGTATTCTGCAGCAGCCGCAGCCGACTGGGCTAGGGGCAATAATAATGTGGATTTCTTCTTCATTGCCATCATTCACTGGTTCACTCTACCAAGGAGGTGCCTGTGGTGTAATTGTTATCGTCGCAGGAATTAGACACAGTGACTCGAGTTCAAATCTTGGACGAGACTGATTGCATTTCACATAGCACTAATACCCTTGGGAAAGGTATGAATCCAATTATTCTCCCTCCAGCTATGGGTAAATAGTAGAACCGACTAGGTTCTTCAGCCTTGGTGAGGCAACTAGTCTAGGAGAAGGAAAACTCTAAATTCAAACCTGTCAAACTCCGCTTAAAAATTGACCTTGTGTCATATCCTGCCCGAGTGGAGGGGTTGGTAAATAGGCTCAAGGAGTTGTAGTATTTCTAGGTCCCTGTCTATGAATCAACTATATTTAATCATTGACTTGGAAGCATATGTTTATGTGTAAATAATAAATAGTATTTAAACAATTTAATTGTGTCTAAAACAGTTTCAATCTAACAAAGGAAAGAAGTAGAAGGTACCCCGCACAAACAATTACCGACAGCGACTACGCCGATGACAGAGTTTCTAGCAAATACACCAGCCCAAGCCGAAAACCTGCTACATTTTCTGGAACGAGCAGCTGCAGGCAAGACAGAATGTATATGCTTTAATCAAACAGGTGACATCCCCACACTAAACAGTAGCTCTCTGAAACTAGTAGACAAGTTTACCTACTAAAAAAGCAGTGTCTCATTAACCGAGACAGACATTAACACGTGACTAGCAAAGGCATGGACAGCTAACAATAGCCTATCAGTCATATGGAAGTCAGACCTGACCGATAAAATGAAACGCAGTATTTTTTCCAAGTAACGGTCATGTCGATGCTGCTGTATGGATGCACTAAATGGACGCTAAATAAACGTATGGAGAAAAAAGCTTGACGGCAACAACACAAGAATACTGCCAGCAATATTGAACAAATCCTGGAGGTAGCACCCCACAAAGCAGCAGCTGTTGGGCCACTTACTACCCATCACGAAAACTATCAAAGTTTGACGAACCAGACATGCGGGTCACTGCTGGAGAAGTAGGGACGAACTCATAAGTGACCCTTTCACATGAACGAGCAAAGGTTGGATGACCAGCTAGAACCTATATACAAGAGCTCTGTGCCGATACAGGATGTAGACTTGAAGACCTACCGGGAGCGAAGGACAATAGAGAAGGGTGGCAGGAGAGGGTCAGACATACCCGTGCTGATGGCGCGACAAGATGAATATTTGAAACTTGTGTGCAAACAATTAACAGCAATATTTGAAACCAGTTAATTCTGGTAAAAAATAAATAATATTGAGTTGAACTGTCAGTGTCTGATAACAGTACTTGGCACCATTGAACTGTGTGCAAACAAATGTGCTCTGCCTGGTTTAGAAATGATGTTACCATCAAACTATTTATTCATTTATTATATATATATATATATATATATATATATAATCATGTTGTGCCGCTATCACGGATACCCCTGACCCTCTCTTGCCACTTCTCCCTATCGTTAATCGCCTCTGGCAGCTCTTCAGGGCTACATCCCGTATCCTCACATAGCTGCTGTATGTATGTTCGAGCTGGTCGTCCTGCTTTTGCTCGGCCATATGTGGGGGTCCATAGGAGTACATCACTTATGAGCTCGTCCCTGTTTCTCCAGCAGTGTCCTGCATGTCTGGCTTAGGCAGTAAATAACCCAAAATAGTTGATATGCCATAAAACACAATAAAACCAGATGTTTCTGGAGTTGAATGATAATTTATATATATATATATATATATATATATAATTATATATATATATATATATATATAGTGTGTGTAGAGGTTGAGTATATATATATATATATATATATATAGTCCCTCCACGCAAGCAGGATGTAACATACGGTCAGTTATTAAGCGGAGTTAACTGGTTTAAATTTAGACTTTCTTCTCCAAGACTGGTTTCCATACCAAAGGGCGCAGTCTACGCTACTATTTACCCATTGTTGGAAAAAGAATAGTTGGATTCATACCTTTCCCAACGATATTAGCGCTATTTGAAATCCAAACAATCCAGGATTTGAACTCGGGTCCCCGTGTTAATTTCCTACGAAGATAACTGTTACAGCACAAACGCTTTTAAGTACAGACGAAGGAGGGTTGGATAATATGTTAATATAGCACAATGTGGTCTTCTATTTTCAT
This sequence comes from Sepioteuthis lessoniana, assembly GCA_963585895.1. NCBI lineage: Eukaryota > Metazoa > Mollusca > Cephalopoda > Myopsida > Loliginidae > Sepioteuthis > Sepioteuthis lessoniana. The sequence continues at coordinate 713 of CAUZXS010003756.1, read as the reverse complement.
TTTTTATCTAAACTATCTTTCTTTGAAATAATATAGTTTTGTTGTTTTATAATCCTGATTTGCTCAAAAGAAATTGTTTTTTTTAATACTTTATTATGTTTAAATTTCTATGGAGAAACAGTAAATATTTGGAGGTTGAATTAATCTATCAAAAAATCCTATTTTTCAACTGGTTTTACTTCAACTGTAAAGTCAGATTCTTCGAAGAATCGCCTACTTTCTTATAATATCAGGTTTTCCTTCCATAATCGAATGGAAGCAGATTAAAAATAGATTGGAGCATGCGGAACAGGGTAAAAGATTGGTTAATTGTGTTTGAAGGAAAGATTTAAAATCATCATTTTCCACGAACAAGATTATCTATTTGATAATAAATCTGAAATGATACGCAAATGCAGAAACATTTACAAATTCTTTTTCAACTCGTTGACTCCTGATTGAGAAAATACAAAATAATAAAAATAGTGTGTTATTTGGAACATTTTGTTGTTCACAACTGTTGCACCAGAAACATTTTAAGGGGGGCAATGAGGGGGGCTTAAATGATATGAAATATTAACAGAATGAAATTCGACTGTGGAAAAGGATTATATTACGCGTATGATAATTGAGAAACCTCATGAATCATTTGTTATTACTATTATATACATATATATATATATATATATATATATATATATCATTGAGACCTTTTGGCTCTCAACTGGATGCTG
>CAUZXS010003755.1:107500-110000 GCA_963585895.1 Sepioteuthis lessoniana | reverse complement strand
ACTCCGGTTTAACTGGACCGAATAATACACACACACACACACACACACACACACACACACACACACACACACACACACACACACACACACACACACACACACGGATTTAAAATAAGATGACAAGGGTTGATTTTTAAGTAAATCGCTTTTTGGTAATTTCATTTTTAAATAAGTTAGAGCTCATTTTGGGGGTACACATTTAAATAGTTTCAAGTATCGCTATTAAAAACTAATTGTATTTATTAAAAAATTTTAATTTACTATCTAACACTAATAATTCTATTCAACTTTATTAATTCAATGTGCATAGTTATATGCTTTCCAGTATTACTATCAAATACTAATAATTCAATTTAATATTGATCATTTGTTTACAAGAAGTTAAATGGTTTCAAGAATAGTAAATAATTAAACAGTTCTATTTGACCCATAGACGGGATCCTAACAGGTACTACTACTACAATCGAAGTGAAGCAGGGAGTAATAGCAATGAAATGGGTATTCCATATTCCCCAAAGTTCCAGGATTGGAGCCTCACTATTTGATGAAGTTTTGTGACATGCACAAAATGCTCGTTGGTGAGGGGGTCTTACCCCTCTGAAGCCCCAGCCGACCACGCTGTTCTGTAATATAACTTTTTATATAAGATCGAACCAAATTTTAAAGATCTTGGGAAACCAAAAAGAAAAAAGTTTTAAAATATTTAAAAAAAAACACTTTGTAATATTTTAAAATGGTGGTACATCTGAGGATCGAAAGCAAGAAAGTCTGCGTCGTGACATTTTATCCTGCCTGATATATATCTTATTTTATTGTTAAAATGATATTGGAATACCGTTATGCCTCTTCGTGTCTTATGAAAATTGTACTGATTAAGAAGGCTTTTAGCGTTAAATTTTAATCATTATATATATATATATATATATATATATATATATATATATATATATATATATATTGAATACATGATTTGTAAACGTATTCGTTATTGATAACGTAATTTTAAAACGAGCCAGTGCTCATTTGTTTGCACACAGTTAAATGGTTTTATGTACAGAAAATGATTAAATATTTTTGTTTCACCAATAGATGTGACCCTAACAGGTACTGCAACTCCGGGTCATAGTGGACCTGAGAGTAATGGTAATCTACATTCCCAAACCACCAAGACTGAGGCCTCACTATCAGATGTCATAACTAGGAAATTCTTTGGTGGGGTCTTACCCCTCTGCAAAGATGTAGTCGGTGTATTCTACAGCCCCAGTCGATATATATATATATATATATATTATATATATATATATATATATATATATATATATAGTGCTACTTTGGTATACAATATACATAGACAAGAGAATCTAAGAGTCAATTTCTACTTTTCAAAATCTACGTTTCATTTATTTATTAAGGTTTAGATGAAACATTCAACTGGTACATATATTCAATTACAAAAAATAATTGCCATTCATATATAAATCTTTATTTTAAAAAAGAAATGATTGAAAATTTAGTATATTCATTAATTAGAAAATAAGGTTTAAATGAATCAAATGTTAAACTGATTTTATCGGTAAATCTACCTTATTTCTTGATGATAAAAAAAAAGTGAGGATCACAAAATAAATGCTAACTTGAATGCCAAAAAAACTTCATGGCTCGTGAATCGCATACCAAATTAGCACTTGTTTAATTTACAAACCAGCCGGATGTATCTGATGTCTTTCATAAGAGATGTAGTGACAACAAGCCGACTAAATATTCCATCATTTAGGTTGATAATTTTGCTTAATGCCGTTAGTTATATGGTTTAAATTTTTAGCAGATGTCACTATTGCTGCAAATTAGCGAGTAAAATTTAAAAAATTGCTTCCAGGTTCACTCTGACCCGGAGTGGTAGCACCTGATAGGGTTCTATCTATGGGTTAAATAGAACTAAATAGTGAACTAATGATGCACTGAATTGTTTGAAATAGAACTGCTTTTGACATTTAAACTGTGAACTTATGTTAAACTGAATTGTTTGAAATAGAACTGTTTATATGTATAAAAATCGATTAAGTATTTCATAACCTACGATAGTTGATATACCATAAAACTAAATCAAACGAAAATAACTTATTTCAGCGTTAAATGATCCGAAAAGGGTTGCTACGCCGTAAAACAAGATAACCAACCAACCAAATGTTGCCATGAAACAATTGAAGACATATTTTCATTACTGTTTAAGATATTTTTAACAATTATAAAAACTATGTTTCTCCAGCATCTCTTAAACACACACACATGTATGCACATACATATATATCTGTGTTTACCAACCTCTCTACTCGAGCAAGATACAATACAAGGTCAATTTTTTGGTAAAGTTTAACTGGTTCAAATTTAATTTACCTTCTCAGGGACGGGTTAAAATACCAAAATTAAAGAGCCCCGTCTGGTGTCCAATTTACTCCTAGCTGGAAGAAGAATAGTTGGATGGTTACTTTTCCCAAGGGTA